>ML795501.1:81186-128480 GCA_009831015.1 Picea engelmannii | reverse complement strand
TTAAAGTAAAGTTAAATTTAAAATGTTAATTATAACATGTTTAAATTTAATTTAAACATGTTATTTTAATTATATTTATTTTAATCCCTTGCCCTAGCCTAAAACTATAAAAGAAACCCCTACCCCTCTCATTCACTCACACTAGATCTCATTTGTCTTTGATGTGAGCAGATCCTCTTCTAGCTGCAGCCTCTTCTTCTGTTGATGTTTTTGGTGCGGCCACCTTTAAGTCTGTTGCAGGGGTTTGTAAGGCTGCGGCCTCCTTTTGTTGGTGATGTCCATTGTTGCTGCAGCTCCTTGTTGTAACTGTTGCTGAGTATTGTGTGGTTGCTGCGGCCCTCTCTTATTTCTGCTGCTTGGTGTGGCTGTGTGGTGCGGCCCCTTTCTGCTGTTTGGTGTGGCTGTGTGGTGCGGCCCCTCATCTGCTGTTGTAGTGTGGCTGTGTGGTGCAGCCCCCCTTTACTACTACTGTTGTAGTGTGGCTGTGTGGTGCAGCCCCCCTTTACTACTGTTGTGGTGCAGTCTTTGCCTATCCGCTGTGGTGTCTCCAGCCTTGTGAATGCGGCTCTCCTTGCATCTGTCCAGACATGTTTCTTTGAGCCATGGCCTTCCTTAAGCTACTCCTTTATGTAAGGGTTTTATCCACAGAATTTTTGTGTGAGGGTTTGGGTGATTAAAACTTTCTGCTGAGGGTTTGATTTTAGTTTTGTATCCCTGTGGCTCTATCTCCTTTGGTGGCAAGAAAATTCCTTCATCTATTGGCAAAGAGATCCAACCTATAAGGTGGATCTATGAACTGAACCTTTGTCTGAGCATACTAAAATGGTTCTATATCTCCTATGGTTATTGTTCTTTCTTCAGAGGTAAGGCTGCTGTACCAGGTAAGCTGCCTGCTCATCTCTTTCAGATCTGGACTTGATTTTGACTTCAGTACTGTTTGATCTAGTTAGCCTTGAGTATTAACTATTAGATCTGAAGCTATACATTGAATTTATAATTGCCTCTATAGCTGATTTATCATTTAATGATCAGACTAGTGTTTAGATCTACAGATCTGTGTATCATCTTGAGTTGAGCTTTATAGATCTATTTTACAGTTTGGTCTTATTCTGATCTGTTCACTGTCAAATCAGCAGAGTTCTTGCTTATTAGATCTGAGTTTTTATTTCTGATCTGTAGATCTAATCTTACAAAGTTATTACTGTCTCTCTTAGATCTAAATACTAAGTGTTCTAAGTCTGTTGATCTATAGATCTAGCTGTTTTGTTCACTGAAATTAAAAAGATACTATTGTTCTGCATCTTTACCCTAATTCTAACAACATTCAATAGGAAACCTCTCTTTAAACGCTTTTGGCTAGCCCTCCCCAAATATGTTTGTTGGAAAATCTGGCTAGCCCTCCCCAAATATGTTTGTTGGAAAATCTGGCTAGCCCGTAATAGTGCAATATTCCAACAGAAGTTTCTTCATCCCGAACAGGTGGCTTTGAGGGCTAAGATCATTTTAGTAGAATATTTAAATAGAAAAAGAGTACAAGAGTTAACACCTCATGAATTGGAGACCGGTGAAGTGGAATGGTGGGCCTCTTTAAACATGAATTTCGTCATAAATCCGAGCTCAAATATTCACAGCAGACCAAGCTGGCAGCTTCATATGACTACGCAAGAATTTGGAAAATGGACTTCTGATCAAAAATCTTTCCTTCTTTTATTTGATGGTGCTTCAAAAGGCAACCTTGAGGAGGCAGGTGCAGGAGGGGCTATTTATAGCCCTGGGGGGGAACTAGAAAAAACTTATGAATGAAATCTCGGCAAATGACAAAAAAACCAAGTAGAAGCATATGCATTATTAAAAGGGATCAGCCTAGCCCTCGCTCTGCACATCAGAAGTATAATCATCTTGGGGGACTCCCGATTGTTAATTCAACATATGATTTACAACACTTCTCCTTTAGAGATTCATTTATCTGCAATCCTGAAAAGGATCCAGGCATTATGTAAGCATTTTGACAATTTATCGTGGTTCCATGTGCTACGTGCTCATAATACCACCGCTAACTCAAGAGAAAACTTAGCAATTCAAAAAAATGGGGGGGGGTCGTCAATTTTCATTTTATGTATCACCCATTCCTTAGCCTCTTCATCTATCAGTCAATCACATCATTGCAACAAATGGAGGCTAATCTCTTCAATTTCTCACCACGTAACTCGGGCTCACAGTACTCTCTCAACCCATCCCCGAAGACAGTCTCATTTACTTCCCATCCTTGTTAATAATTCCCCCACTTCTACTACAGAGCAACAAGGTGAAATAATGGTGAATTCAGGCTCCTGTCTGCAATTGTTCTCTGTTCTCCTCTTGAGCGGAACAATTGAATTTTGGAGCATAAGTCATGACTCGTCTCTGTGTTCATCATTCACTACCAGGTTCGTCCCCCTTTTGGTTATCAAATTGACCTCTTGCCTCTCTCTTTCAATTGGAATTTGTGTGGTTGGATCATCCTGCTTGTGGGGTTTGGGCTATTTTGTGGAGTATGCCCCCTCTGGACGTCGAAGAATTTCATTGCGCACTTTAGCACTCAGCAATGGCTCGTAGTCTCAATTGGTTTGTGGTTTCCTTGAGATTTTCAGGCTCCCTCCCTCAATATTCAGCATCTGGAGCAATTGTCTCGAGTCTACAGGTTTGTGCTTCTCTGGCAGTCTCGTGACCTCCAGCACCTTCAAGACTCCAAGGGCACTGGACAACAACAAAATATGAAGATGCCCACTCCGTCCCCCGACTTGTCATGGCTTCAGCTGGGTCTTGTTCCCGTGCACTCAAGCATAGATCTATGGAATATTTCTATGTATGGACAGTATGTATATGGCTAGTAAATCAGTTCTTTCAGAAACATGAACAGTCATGCCATGACTGGTACTCTTCTGTAGCTCTCCTCTGTTTGCCTAGGAAACAGTCTTTTTAATAAAATCCTTTTACCAATGCTTGTTAAGAAAAAACTTACAAGGTGACCTCTATAGCCTACTTGAACCAGCAATTGTACGGTCATGACTTGTGCAAAGAGGGTACAACTACAGCATTACAGCCTGTTCTATTTCTGCCTTTCCTGGAAAGCAAATCACTTTTTCTTCCTTTCAATCACTGAAGCACACTCCAACAATACACTGTATGGCCAGATCTAAAGTTGTACAGCCAGATCTGCAGATATATGGCCTATGCATGAAGAAAAGACAGCTACAACGGTTGTGCGAACTGTACAGCCCGCTGTACTTGCTAGTCTCTTTAGCAATCTGCTCCTCTTCTTCTCCTTGAATGCACTTTGCCCTCTTCCAGCTCTCTTGATGTCTTCTCATGTGTGTTTGCAACTTTGCCTCTCCTATCTTGTCCTATTTATGCTTTGACAAAGGATAACTAATCTCCCCAATCCTGATTCCTAGCTGCCACCTATCTCAATCATGAGATGTACAGTTGTACAGTTAAGATTAAATCCTAATCTAAGCCACTGATATTCTAAAACTTCTAGAACATTTCATTTAGATTTCTAAGATTAGTTCACTTCAAAACATTAGATTTTTACTTTTATTTTTATTTTTCAAGTGAAATTACAAGATAGAATCAGTGATCACCTTTCCAAGGTGGTCACCAAAGAAATGTCTCGAACCACTTCCTGGATGTTCACACTGAACCTGTGCAAGAAGTTCTTGCTCGAGCTACATTTCTCAACAATAAGTTGCCCTAGAGGGCTGAAACTTATCCAGGTTGTTTGGTATTTTCTATCCTTGGATTGCCTAGAAGATTGAGCTGTTAGAAAGTGAAATATTGTACTCATTCCACTGCTGTTTTATACCCTTATTTCATAACAACCCTAAGGCCAAAAATTCACAGGGTTAAGATCCAAGAAACCTCTAGTCAAAGAGGTGAAATTTCTGTTTTGCGTTAAAATTCAACTAGGGCAGATATTTCGATAAATTTCTCATGCCAAGTTGCTTTGAGGCTCAATATTGATTTCAATATTAACATTTCAGGCAGATTAAACTAGTGCTAACAAGACTTGACACACTGGCAGGTTCAGTGAATGTGGTGTTCTCCCAGTGTATGACCCTCTTTGATCATTGATTATTGGTTTTACTTCAACACATGCACTGGGGTGGTGCATAAGCAAATAACATTGTATTACTCTTGAGTCATTCTACATCCTTGATTTTGTATTTGATATTCTTTATCCATTTAATAAGTCAAGATGTTGTTCATTAATTGAAAACCAAAAATCAAATGTGAAATCCTACATATTTCTCTAATACTTTATTATGTTCTTAACCGAAGTTATTGAACATTTTATAGGACAAGATTTACCAGTAGTTTGTAAACTGTGGCCTTCAAGAACAAACATAAGCAGCGCAAAGAACTCGTCGCTATGATCTAACACTTTATGCAGCGCTGGTCTTCGCTGTGCCATTACCTGCAGCATAAAACAGTATTAACCTTTTAAGTCATTTTTGCCCACAACTGAACAGATTTTTGCACACAGACTGCATTGACTTTGAAAACAAATGAAATCGAGAGCAGACGTTGTATCCAACTAAAAGCTCATAAAATGCAGAGAATTCATTCTTTAAGTGCACGATGCATTCTTTCCATGTCAATGGTTAGATTATTGAATCAACGACTAGCAAAAATGAAGGATAGATTTAGTGCCTGGGAAGAGTGCTGTAATGATACTGTCAATGGGCACCTCTCAAAAGATATGGATGAATTCTAGACATGTTTATCCTAATAAAATCAACGATAACCTACAATTCTTGCATAATATTTCCTGCAATCCCTTTCGCAAATACAGGTTTTACTGTATAATTGGGACTAATTTTATCAAAAAATGAAATAATTGGCTTTCGTGATTAATATTGGTGGCTTACTAACTTGTCAAATTCATGACTTGTATTGGGTGAGACTAACACCAATCAATCAATACTCCATTATCCCCAAAGCTAAGAAATGCAATAAGTAGGATTATAACCAAATTTTAGCAAGCAAACACACAGAAAAATAAAATCCCGAGAAAGATCGGTAAAGAGGATATGAACTTCTAAAGCGACTTTTAAATGGGCAAAAAGGCAGAAACAAACCCCAATAGAGTATGTCAGCGCTGCCCGTAAGCTACCAGGAAGTTGATGAGTGGCCGCCATTTCAAAAAAGGTAGGGCGACTACCTTGTCCTCCAACCTGCAGCAACATCTTCTTATTCTGTACTCTCTGATTTGCCTTGTCTTCCCTTCCTTCTAATTTTGCCTGTGGATCACCCAACAAAAATGAAGCAAATGACAATTTGAGAAATGAATGAGAACGTATAGCCCACAGTCCCTTATTCCCACGAACATGATATGTTAATATGTTGGGTACTGTAAGAGCTTTCTTGGTCTTTTTAATAGAAATAATATAATTCTTTTTAATAGAAATAATATAATATGTTGCTAATTATCAATATGTTGGGGACTGTAAGAGCTTTCTTGGTTTTTTTTAATAGAAATAACATAATATGTTGCTAATTATCAATAGCAAAAAATATATATAATTCTAAAATAATTAAATAGGTTATTTTTAATTAAATCTATTAAAATAATAATAAAATTAATTTTGGGAGAGTTATTTTTTCTTTATTATTATAATTATATAAATTATTTGTTTATTCATCATAATTATATTATAACTCATTATATAAATGGTTTTTTTTGGCTAATTATTAATAATTCATTATATTCTTTTTCTTTTTTAAGCTAATTATCAATCTATCTTTTTACTAGTTATCAATAAAAAAAAATCTAAAATATAACTCTAAAATAATTAATATATATGTTATTTTTTAATTGATTATTTTTTGCTAATTATTAATAACAAAAAGAGAAAATATAATTCTAAAATAATTAATATATGATATTTTTTAATTAAATCAATTAAAATAATAATGAAATAAATTTTGAGAGAGTTTTTTTTTAATTGTCATTTTATTTATTTATCATAATTATATAAATTATATTTGTATTCGTTTTAATGATATAAATCATTACTTAGATAAGTTGGTATCAAAAATAAATATTATTTATAAAGAATATTAAAAAGAAAATAGATAGTAAATGGGTTTTGTCATCAAAATAAAATAGGAATTTTTAAGTTTATACTATTATTAGATTTTCATTTAATGTTTAGTTAGATATAATTGGTATCAAGATTGTTTAAATGAATGTTTTGAAAACCAAAATACAGTATCATAAGATGAGTTAAAATGTAGCTTTGCAAGGTAAGTTGTGTATGTGACTCTTTTCACATAGGTTGATTTTGATAATCATTATTGCTTTTTAAACTTTTAGCTAATGTTGATTTTGATACTCATTATTGCTTTTTAAACTTTTAGCTAATGTTTGTGGTAGCCTCCCTAGTTGATTCAAAATGGATTTGAACAGTCTCTTAAACCTTGTAATAAAAAATTTATTTTGCAAAGTTTAAATTAAATGTCCAAAAGCTAAGGCCATGGAAAATTAAATGAAACATCTTGATGGTTGGCCTTACAATGTCAGTCTTTTAAGATAATGTTGTTGGAGACAAAGAACAATAAGGAGGATCCGCAAAAAAAGGACATGAAGGAGGATGAGAGATGAAAAACAAATGCAACTTGGGAAGCGAAGGGCAGTGGCAGAAGAATGAGGACTCTGGAAGAAAAAACTTACTTGAAGATTAGAGGACGAAGGAGAAATTGAGCTTGTCCACGCATAAGCGGAAGGTTATCCCTGAGACATAGAAATTTGCAAGACATTGCCAATGAGTAAGAATGCACCATAATCTTCATAGAGAATGCATAGCTCTCCCCTTGTAACTATTCCTGAGCTTGATAAAATCTCCATCTAATGTTGGTTTACCCATTTAGGTTTCTAAGGTAAATTTGAGTCTTTGTGTGTGATTGAGTATTGTGGATGTTATATTTGTTATTTAGGTTATGTTCGTTAAATGTTGGAATCATTACTTGAATAGCCATGGCTCGATTCCTTTCTCACTGCTTTGTTTTATTCTCTTCGATAAGTACACCTAGTCTAGTGTGAAAATCACATTCTACTGCACTATTATAGTAATGGGTTAATGTGTTATTGGGTTGTATTTATCACCAACAAATTGTTGGTTGTTTGAACCTCATGCAATAACACCCTTGTGCAAAGAGTATTGCCTCCTACAACACAAACAACTCTCTAAATCAGTTGGTTGTTGAATAGTATATATGTCATTACGACGATTTTAGGACTTTCTATTTGTTGGTCTCTTGAATCGATTGCTACAACTAGAGATGAATTGTTGGCTTAGTGACTCGTTATTCCCAACACTCATGCCCAATGTGTGTTGACTCCAACAACTCGAATATTCCCTTAATCAACTAAATGGGATGGTTATCTTAATTGATTGATGTGTGGGACCTTTGATACAATCATTCCTCAAATTGCTCAATCCATAACCTTTTAAAACCTAGCTACAACCAAATATTAATATTGTTTTGATTTCTTGAATTGTTGGTATGGAGAGTTGTTTGAGAAGATATGTGTTATGTTAATTTCATTTGGCTATAGCCAAGCATTGGAACAACTTCCTATAGCCATTCAAAAAATCTACTTATAAGTGCATACAAGTGGGATACGATAGTTGAATAAGCATTGTGAATACACATTCACATCCATGAAGTGTACTCAAATCTGTCTTGTGTATATATATTGGTACTTGAAAGTATCTTGCACATAAGAGGTGTTGCTCTTTGGAGTGCTTGAACACATACAAATAGATATCAATTGAATGTTGGGTTCAACGTTGCAAGCATAGAGTTCATTCACTAATTTGGCAATCTGAATTAGAGCATTGATTTYTGATGTGCATTTATCCTTAATTCCATCAATGGGCGAAGGTTTTTTTKATTAAGTGTTGCCATAACATAGTTATTTTCATTACAACAAAGGGCACTTGTATCTTCACTAGAGCAAGGATCTTGGCAATGYCGATGAGTATCCCAAGCTTGAAAACCAACTTGAAGCATAACCACTCTTTTTATGCTCAGCGTTGATTAGAAGTAGGGAAGGTTTCAATTGATAATTACACAAATAATAGAGATCAAATTTTATTTTCACAGAGATCTRTGTCATTAAAATGAGTGGGCTATAAGTCCCTCATTTCTGGTTGATAGTGGTATCAAAGTGATTGAATCCATGACCTTGAATTAGCTATAGCACTTTGAGGAGAAGTCAAACCTAGTGGATWAGGCATTGAAAATAGAGAGGTTGGAAGAACTAAGGGGCTTCAATATGCAAATCCAAAAGGAGAACTGGCACTTGAAATAGAGGATAGTAGAGTTGGAAAAGGAGCTTGAGACATTGACCCGGTTGCATGTATTTTTCCAATAGGCCAAATAAGTACAAACACTTTCCACTACTACCACAGAAGCTAGTAACATGATCAAGACAAGCATGGAAAGCGTATCCTTTGTAGACCTTTCTCAAAAACCCTTTAGTGAATTTGAAAAACCTACCAAAGGCATTGGTTCCAATCTCACAAGACAAATGAGCTATAATGGCCAAGGTTTGGGCAAGAGAAGCCAAGGGATTGTGCACCCCATTGCAGTTGAACATATAATTAAACATGAAGGCTTGGGTTCCAATGGAAAAGAGGAAGCACAAACAAGTTTGGCTCGAGTCAAGACCACCAATATAACCTTTTATCAAGGCAAGAGAGACCAAAGAAGAAACCATTTCGATTAAAGAAGAAGTAATAGAAAAAGGAGTAGGTAGCAAGCCATTACTCTAACTTGCTTGTAGAATATTGGGAGAGGGTAGCCAAGGGATGTTTTTGCCACCCATAACTACACCGGCACTTGGGGAACCAAGTAAACAAGCTAAGAAGCACAAGTAGAAACCAAAGAAGCATGTTAAGGAATATGTGGTATGTTTCTATGAAAAGAAGAAAGGTCACAAGGATAATGATTGTTGGCACTCTGACAATAAGAGAATGCCAAGTAGCCGATACAATAGCTAGAGTTTTTGTTAGTAATGTGATTCCAGTGGAAACTAGGAAGCCAATTATTCAAGGCATTATCTAGAACTTCATCCCATGAAGCACGTAGCCAAAAGATAAGTTTGGAGAGTCAAGGTTAATGGGAAATAAGAAGGAGAAAAAATTGTCTAAGGACCTATAGCAATCGAAGATGTCATCTCCATCAATGAAGTGGAAAACAAGCTTTTGTCAAACTTAATCCCTATTCAACTCTTATCTTCCATCCTGCAATGAAAGCACCCCTTTTTAAGATATGTCAAAGATTGATACAAAGAAATGACTTGGCAGGGTTCTTCAAGACTCCGCAATAGCTACGAGACAACTCTGGTTAGTGGCAACACTTTGAGGAGGCAAGCACACAACTATAGAAGAAGAAGATGATAGAGATTTGAGTTGATGTTTTTGGGGACCAAAAGCCTCCAAACAAGGAGGTGTGATCCAAAATGGATCCAAATAGTCTCCCATCTTTTAAACTTTATAATAGAAAAAAAAAATTGTGAAGTTTGAATGTCCAAAAGACAAAGCCATGGAAGATGAAACAAATCATATTAATGGTTGGCCTTTTAATGTAAATGTATTAAAAAATGTTGTTGGAGACAAAAGGCGAGAAGGAGGAGGAGAGATGAAAAGCAAATGTAGCTTGGGAAGAGAAGGGTAGCAACAAAAGAATGAGGACTCGAGAAAAAGAGCCATGCTCAAAGATCGAAGTTGAAGGAGAAATTGAGCCTATCCACGCATGAGAAGAAGGTTGTCCCTAAGCCATAACAATCTACAAAGACATTACCAATGAGTAAGAATGCACCATAATCTCCATAGAGAATGCATAGCTCACCCCTTGTAACTAATTCATGAGCTTAATAAAATCTCCATTAAATGTTTGTTTTCCCATTCGAGATTCCAAGGTAAATTTTTTTGTCTTGGTGTGTGATTGATTTTTTTTTTAAGTAAAAAAGAGGTAGATCCTTGTTATATTACTGGCAAAAATAAACATTCATTCTGAGACTGCCAGTTGTTTCGTTGGATTAGCGGAAACCGAAATAGTTGGGGACCTAGGATGGCCATGTCCAAAAGAGGTGGTTCACGATCTATCCTACCCGTAGGAAACCAGGACAGGTGGCGGCCTATGGTCTGTACATAAACCAGATAGACAAAAAACAAGACTAGTTTGGATAGTGAAAGTTCTAAACTAACTAAAACCATAATTATAACCAAAAGCATTTACCCATTGGCCTTCGAGGTGGCCATGTCGACATCTTCATCTTGCAGTCCATCCCGATCTAGCAGTACGTAAGGTCGCGCGTAGGTAGGGCATATTTGTCCTACTGGTGCATTGGAAAAGGCGTCGTATAGCATGTCTATGCACTGGCTCATGAGGGTGCCACGGTGGACTTGATCCGCCATCTGGATTCTCACTTCGAACATCAATTCCAAATGCTCCGAGTGGAAGAATGGCAGTGGGATACGCCATTGCTCCTACATGGTCGAAATGGGAGGTGGCGCAAGAATTTTTCCACCCTCCTTCGGCAAGCCAACCGGTTCAGTCTTTGTCGCCTCGCTTGTTGCCTCCCCGCTCTGTGGATCCCTGGCTGCGCCCTAACCCTGTTCCACGACTTGCTTCTCCTGGTCCATATCACTCCCCATGACTCTGGAGGAATTGTGGCTTGTTGCAATTGCAACGTCCTGAGAGGCCATGTGTAGTTGCTCTTTCGAAAACTCCTCCCCGATGTAGCAAGTGGGGAATTCCTCCATGTTGCTATGTCCTTGACTATCCACAGTGACGGCTTTAGTGACTTCCCCTGAGAGGCTGCTTGATGGTTGCTAGTTTTCTGGCACTGTGAAGAGCGAATGCTCTAGAGGAATTTGTAAAGGCTCCTCTGGGAGGACCTCCTCCACGAACGCCATGGGATGCGACCGGGAAATCCTTGCTCTGCGTGCAATCTGAGTTTTGGCCATGGATAACGCGTGGTCCAACCTCTGTTGTCTATTTTGCCTTACCGTGAAGGTGTACCAAGCTAAGCCACGTCATGGTTTTCCCCTCTCCCTCGACATTGTGATGACAATTCGAATGGTGCAAGCCAAATTTGAAATGGAGGGAGGCAAGGCGGATCTGGATGATAACATAGAGGAGCAACAGGACAGGTTCCATTATTGCTCCTCCAACATTAATTGTCTGAGTTGTCAGACTGTTCACGTGAGGGAGAATTCCCTTGGCGTGAAGCTAGTGATAATGGCTTGCTCCCATCCTTAATGGTGAGGGGATGGGAGTCGGCCTGCCTTATTTATGGTCGAGCCCGACTCCTCGCTACATGGCATTGTTGTTGTACGTGTCACCCCATCCGGGGTTGGGAAATCCCTTCTGGCGAGGTTTTAGCAGCGTTCTGATAGTTCGGTGCGGGAAGAGGTTTGGGATTTCCAGTGGATCTGATCGATCTTGGTGGCTACCCCTTCGTTCGCCAAGCAATCTGCTACTTTGTTTGCTTCTCTTTTCATGTGAGAGGGTATTATGGTAACACTGGGATGAAGGAGGGATCTGAAATCCTCTAAGAGTCTTGAGAACCTCCAGCTGGGTGAGATTTCCAGTGGGTGTTCCCCATGGAGAATTTTGGTTATGAGCTGGATGATAATATGTGAATCCCCTTCCGCAATGATCTTATTGAAATGATTGTCTATAGAGACCTTGAGGCCTCTTAAGAGACTCCAGAGCTCAGCGAAGTTGTTTGTGTTGTCACCCAGAAATCCTGCTACTAGGTGAAGGATTTCGTCTTTCGAGTTCCTGAGTATTGCCTCGTAGCCCGCAGGTCCTGGATTTCCTTTTGATGCCCCATCAAAGTTTAGCTTTGTAAACCCAATTGGTGGGGGGGTCCAAGTGGTCGGGCTGCTATTTTGGCGGCTGATTATTTTCATGGTATGCATGTCACCCAAGCTAAGTTGCCAGTTTTGAAGAATGCATCGCTCCCCCAGACTACAATTTAGGTCCTCAGGTGTCCAATGTCTGCTTTTGATTGTTTCTCGGATTACCTTCATGATTCTTTTCCAAGTGAGGGTGGGGGGGGAAGCCTTGAGTGGAAGATCCTTTTATTTCTCTCCTTCTAGATTTGCCATAGGGTGAAGCCCGGGAGGAGCTGGCAGATGCGATCAAGAATTGGGTTTTGAAAGGAGAGAGAATCCCAATTCTCTATAGTGTCATTGATGTTATTTTTGTTTTGATTAGAGCGGTGCATTATTTGGGATCCCAGATCCTAGATCAACTAGTTGTAGTGGCAATTGTTGAAAAGGTGTTCCATCGTTTCCTCTTGTTGTTGACATGGCGTGCACATTGATGGGCCTATGAAGCCCCTCTTTTTGAGGTTATCCCAGGTGAGGATACGGTTTTGAACTATGAGCCACAAGAAGATGGACACTTTGGGCTAGAGTGCAGAATTCCAGATCTTGCCCCAAATACTCTCCTTGACCTGATTCTGATAGTTTCCCTCAAGTAGTAAGCCTCTTTCACCGAAAAATTGCATGTTGTTGAGTACCCCCATCGGAGAATATATGGGCCTTCTTGAATAGGGATTTTCCTATGGTTTGCACATAATTGTCAGGCTTGGAGATCTGTTTCCCCCGAGAGTTGTAGTTCCTGGTGGTATGTCTTCCAATTTCACTAGGGCAGGTTCCTATCAAACCTTCGCCATAGATCCTTAACCCATCAAAATATGTCAGGTTGCAGTGTTTGTCTAAGGGGATTAAGCTCGTCCAGTGTGGCAAGGGGCTCTTGTTGTTGCCAAGAGTCCTACCAGAATAATGCACTTTCCCCATTTCTGATTTCCCAGAAAGCATGCTTCTGAAACAGAGGTCTGTTGTGCCAGGCTGTGTTCCAGATATTGGAACCCTGAATTTGGTTATTGAATCTGATTAGTAGATCTGCTTGGGTGGTGGGGGCATACTTCTATTTCCATATTCATGCCCAAATTTTTGTGGGGAGCTTGAGCCATCTCCACCACATTTTGGCTCCCATAACTTGATTGAGCTTTCTTGGGTCATGGATTCCCAAGCCACCTAGAGATTTGGGTTTGCAGAGCTTGTCCCAGCCCACCAAAGCCCACTTCTTGTCAGGTTGGTGTCCATGCCATAGGAAGTTGCGTTGTAAGTTCTTGATGGATCGAATGACCAATTTGGGTGCTGCTAGGGCGGTAAACAAGTAGGTTGGCAGGGCTTGCAGGATTGACTTGAGGAGCACCAATCTAGCTGCAATATTAAGAGGTTTGAAGGTCCAGTTATTTAGCCTATTTGAGATATAGAGAAGCGGACTATCCCAAGAGATGGAGTGCGCTGACTCTCCTGTGAGGGGTATGCCGAGGTAGTTGGACGAAAGGGAGCTCTTGGGTATGCCTAGAAGGCGAGAGATATGGTTCTACACAACAATCGATGTGTTGAAGAAGTAGAGTTTGGACTTGTCAAGGTTGAGGGCCATACCTGAAGCCTCCGAAAAGGCAGAGAGTATTGCGTTGAGATTGGTGGCCTCTCACGCAGTAGGGGTGTTCAAGAGGAGGGTGTCATCAACGAACTAATTGTGCGAGGGGGCTGGATGAATATTGTGCAGGGGCAAGCCTTGTAGGGAGCCTTCCAGTACCGTTGCCTTAAGGTAGCATCCCAGGCCTTCCACCATTAAAACGAAGAAGAAGGGAGAAAGAGGATCTCCTTGACAAATACCCCTGGTAGGGGAGAAGGGTTGTGAAGGAACTCCATTGACTAGTATGGAGAAGAAAGCTGAAGAGGTGAGCTTTAGGATCCAGTTCACCCATTGTTTGTCGAAGCCAAAGGATTCTAGCATGGAACGTAAGTACTGCCAACTGATTCTATCGAAATCTTTTGAGAGGTCGAGTTTGATAAGCATACTTGGGATTTTGGTTGTCTTCAACGAGTGTATTACCTCGTGAGCTAGGATGACGTTGTCCATGATTTGTCTACCTTCCACGTAGCCTGCTTGTTCTTTGGAGATGACAAAAGGCAGGATTGGCTTGAGACGTGTGGCTATCACCTTTGTGATGATTTTGTAGATGACGTTGCAGAGGGCGATCGGTTTGTACTGCGTGGGGTGAGTGACTCTCTCTTCCTTTGGGATGAGAGTGAGAAAAGTAGCATTGAGGGCAGAGAGGACTTGATCTGAGGTTCTATATTCCTCCACGACCTGCTAGACCTCTTCCCTAATTAGATCCCAGCAGTGATGAAAGAAATCTGTGGTGAAGCCGTCTGGACCAGGTGCTTTTCCTGAGGGCATTTCCTTGACTGCATGGTACACTTATTCTTGGGTGATGTGCCTCATTAAGGCTTCATTCCATTCTTGAGTTACCAGTGAGGGTATGTGCCTGGTTATCTTCTGAATTGCTTCATCCCTGTCCTCGTTGGTTTATGTAAGGAGCTCGTTATAGTAGGTGTTTAGCTCTTCGGCAATTTGGTTGTGTTCTTTGATGGGGTTACCTTGAGCATCCTCTAGCTGAGTGATCCTATTGATGTATCTGTGATGCACCATTGCTTTGTGGAAGAACTTGGTGTTCCTCTTACCCTCCTTAAGCCATTGAACCCTGGATTTCTGACGCCATGGGATTTCTTCTTGCTTTTTTCGTTATTCTAATTTCGTTCGAAGTTCCTCCACTTCCTTCATTAAATCTGTGGTCCTGGTTCCTGAGATGAAGGTTTGTTGCAAAAGTCTGCTTTCGATTTCCTGTATGCGTTGGAATATGTTTCCAAATGTGTTTTTATTCCAGAGCTTTAGAAGTTGCTTGAAGTTTTTGAGGCGTTGTTGGAACGTATACATGCAAGTGCCATGCTCTATTTCTGCCTGACCCTGCTAGGACTTTGCTAGCTGCTGGAAGTTAGGGTGCGAGAGCTAGAACTTCTCGAAGTGGAAGGGTTTGAATTTTGGTGTTGCTCCTATGTCCAGGCAAAAAGAGAGGGGCCAGTGGTTCAAGCCGATTTTTGGAAGAATGTTGGCCTCTATGGCAGGGTCCTCTTCTAGTAGGGTTTCCACTACAAGGAAACGATCTAGTCTGCATGCCACATACTGGTGTCCCGATCTTCGGTTGGACCAGGTGAAAATGCCATTTCGAACTTCTATGTCTACTAGATTTAGCTGGTCAATAAGGGTTTGGAACTTACCGTTGTCTTGCTCCAACCGTTTGGTGTCACCGGTTTTCTCCTCGAGAGTCAGGATCATGTTGAAGTCTCCTCCCAGCACCTAGTTGGGTGTGCTCAGAAACATTTTGATGTGAGCTATCCTTTTCAGGAAGCTTTGTTTGTCCCGTGGGCTTTGAGGCCCATAAACATTTGTGATTGCCCCTTCCTTTGTCGACCCTGTGACCATGAAGTGCGTTGTGAGCGTGGTGATAGTAGAGAAGGGCCTATTCATTGTGACAGTATTGGGGTTCCATAAAATTGTTAGTCCTCCTGATGCGCCAGAGGAATAAGTGTGGATGTAGTCACATCCTCTCCAACAACAATGGAAGATAGTTTATGCTTCTACTCCAGCACATTTTGTCTCTTGTAATAGGAGAACATCTGGATTTTCTACACGTATACAGTCTCGGAGAATCCTCTATTTGGATCTTCCGTTGAGTCCTATGATATTCCAAGTTATAATTTTCATCATGATAACTGTGGAGGTGGGTGGGGGTATCCCTCTGAGAGCCTTTGGATCTGGCTGGAGTTTAGCATGAGGTTCCATGCCTCTTTGATGAGTTGTTGGGTAGATTTGCGTCCCCGTCTTTTGTTTTCCCGTGGAGTGTGCTTTGAGTCTATGCTTGGATCTGTGGCTATACCCAGCCGCGTTGTGGATCCGATTGTGGATTCTATGAAAACTTTGTGAACTTTGCGAAGTTGTTCTACCGGGATGGTTTGCAAGTCCTTTCGGTTGATGTCTTCCTCTAATTTTTCAAGATCTATTTCCGCCAGATCTTGTTCATCCAACTGCATAAGGGTGTCCCCATTTCCCCCCATTTTGTCTCCTTGGTGATCTTCTTTGCCTTGTGTAGATGTGGGCTTGGCCTGGATTTTTCCTTTCTCTTGGTTTTTTGTTTTGTGTGGGTCTTGGATTTCTTCGTGTTTCGGCAGCTATTTGATAATGTCATAAGAATTTTTGGTTGTGATCTTTGGAGCGGTGTCCGAATTTTTCTTCCTTGGTGGGTTCTTTTTCCGACCTATGACCATGGTAAAGCCATCTTTTTGTTTGCTTTCTCTAGTTTTGGGACCTTGTGCATTTAAGGGGCAGTCTCAGAAGAGGTGGCCATGCTCATGGCATTTTCTGCAGCGAAAGGGGATGTGTTCATAGTCGATTGTTTGGTTCCAATCCTCGTCCTGATATTCCAAGGTGACTGAACCAGGTAGAGCTTTTGAGATGTCCATGTAAATGCATATTCTGGCATAAGAGGTATATTTTCTCTGTTTTATGGCTTCCGACGATTTGACGTATTGTCCCACCGTGTTTCCTATGCCCATAATTATCTCTTCCAGCCATAAATCTTGTGGCAGGGAGTATAGCCTAATCCAGACTGGAGCCATTGTAAAGTCCTCCTTTTCTGGGCTAAAGCGATCTGTCCAGAATCACAGAAAAATCCCTGTCAAGTTGTAGAAATACGGCCTGTTGTCAAAGATTATGTCCTTATCTTCAAGATTGTAAAGAATAATTGTAAAAAATCCTTTGGAGTTGAGTTGGACCTCGTAGTCTCCTTTAGGGTTCCACCAATATTTAATCCATCTTGTTAGGTCACGTTTGGAAGGCCAGAGTCCTAAGAACTTGTCGATTAGGGTGTGCTCTCTCATGAACTGGGTGTGCTCTCCTACCCTTGTCGAACTAATGAGGTATCTAGGGGATTTTCTGACTAAGGAATGCATTTACTAGGTTCCCATCCACGAGATTCCTTTGGATGAGGCGTGCTTGGCTCCACATCCATCACTTTTCTGAGGCCCTGTTCTCTGGTCAGGAGTTGTTCCCTTAGATGCGGCGGTGACTTGAAGGTAGGTCGCTTGGTTCTTGTTCCCACTTTATCATTGGTTGTTACATTACTGTACGAGGGGAGTCCCCCCCCCCCTTCTGGGCTCATTTTGTCTTCTCAGGTCCCGGGGTTTGATCATACTGACACGGAGCAGGTGGCAGGTTCTGCAACAGGTAGGGCAAGACATGCAGCGAATTGCAGAGAGGCATTATGAAGCGCTAGGGTTCCAAGAGCCCTAACCAATTCTTATCTCCATTCTTGGTGTGTGATTGATTACTCTACATTGTGGATGTTGTATTTGTTGTTCTAGTTATGTTAATTAAAATGCTATAATCATTGCTTGAATAGCCACAATTCGACTCCTTTCTCACTATCATGTTTGAATCTCTTATGTATGTACACTTATTCTAGTGTGAAAATTACATTATACTGCATTATTCCAATAGTGGGTTAATGTATTTCTCAGTTGTATTTATCACCATCAAATTGTTCCTTGTTTGAACCTCATGCAATAAACCACATGTAGAGCATATTGCCTCCTACAACCCAAACGACTCTCTAGATTAGTTGGTTGATGAATAATATGTATGTCATTACAACAATTTTAGAACTTTATATTTATTGATCTCTTCAATCAATTGCTACAACCATATATGAATCGTTGCCTTCGCGACTCATTGTTCCCAATGCTCATGCCCAATGTGTGTTGACTCCCATAGAGTGCATCTTCCCTTAATCAACTCGATGTGATGGTTCTCTTGTTTGATTTATGCATGTGACCTTTGATACTATCATTCCTGAAATTGTTCAATCCAAAACCCTTTTAAAATGCAGCTACAACCAAATATCAACACTGTAAACTGACTCATTTTTTTGCTTATATTTGGCCCTAAATTCGGTTTGAACTATGCCAAAATTTAGAGTTCCACATATGTGATGGGAACTTTTCCCTTAATGGTTTTGGCCAATTTTAAGATAACCCAAATCATTGTTTTTTCAAAAAAATGATCAGAACGTGTGGAATTCTAACTTGCCAGAAAAATGGGGCTCACCATAAATGGTGCGATTTGAGTGCCTAGTAGTCAACGCCCTATTATGATTTGTTAAATCATTGGTATGTAGAGTTGTTTAAGAAGATGTGTAATGTGTTGATTTCATTTGGCTACAAGATGTATTGGAGTGGTTTCCTATAGCCATTCCTATAGCCATTCAGTTAATATGCTTATAGGTGCATACAAGTGGGATATTATAGTTGAATGAGCGATGTGATTGCACATTCACACCCACAAATTGTACCCAATTGTACTCAAATATGTCTTGTATATATATTAGCACTTGGAAATATCTTTCACAGAAGAGGTGTTGTTGTTCAGAGTGCTTGAAACACATACAAATAGATATCAATCGAATGTTGGGTTCAATATTGAAAACAAAAAGTTCATTTACTAAATGGAGCATTAATTTTTTATGTGCGTCTATCCTTGATTACGTAAATGGTAGAGATTTCATTCATTAAATGCCGCCATAATTGATTTCACTTCACTACAACAAAGGGAACTTGTATCTTTTCCTGAGCAACAAATACCTAATAGGGTTGCATCTTGGTGGAGACCCTATGGTGAGGAAGGCTTGGCCCAACTTCGATACATTGGATTAAGAAGCTCTAGTGGAAGTTTGTTAGGATTGTAGCCTGCCTATGACCTTCTTTAGAGTCTCTGTATTGACCATAATCTACCTTAGAATCTGTAACCTACCCATCATCTTCTTGAGGGTCTTTGTATTCATCATAATCTACCTCAGAATCATCGTTTACATAAAAATCAAAGTTTTGGCAAAGAAACTACAATAAAGAAAGATTTAAAAAAATTGAAAGAAAGAAAAAATAAAGAGAAATAAGAAGAATGAAAGAAACATAAATAAAAAGAAAGAAAGAGAAATAAGAAGAATGAAAGAAACATAAATAAAAAGAAAGAAATAAATAGAAATAGAGAAACCAACCTAAATCCATCTTAACCCCTATCAAGTATCGAGAGGGATAAAATCTCTCAAGGTGCAACCTCTTTCAGAGTGCAAAAATTGAGGAAAGGTTTGCACCTCAGGATATTTGATCCCTCTCTTCTCAATGCTTTATATATCTGGGGTTAATATGGATCTAGGTTGGTTTTAGTTGTGAGTGGTCAAACAAAATTTGTAGATGATCAATAATATGTATATGTATATGTCTAAGATTAATCTAATAATTTGAAATGTACTCACTTTCCTCTATTGGTTGAAATTATAGAGAGTACTATAGAGAAGGATCGATGTCAATCTATCTTATTCGGTTTTTATTATGGTGACACAATTTGTAGATGATCAACATGAGGAATAAGTTGAATAGAAATAAAGTAACAATGTTGAATGATGAAAAATGTGAATAATAACAATGCAATCAATTACAAATGGTTTACATTGTGATCAATCTCAGTCTATCTTCTTTTGATTTTCTTATAGTCACACCTGGTAGTTTTGCTATCTTTTGATATCGATCTTATGAAAAGGGACGTTGAAATCGTAGACAATTCAAATCTTTAACTTGAGATATTGCAGTAACTCAAGTTCCAAGTCTTCCTTATCTATTTCCATAAAGTAGTTGCTTTTTCCTCTTATAGAAACATTAGCTGCAATGGGATAGTTTAGATTTCTTAAACAACACTTATTATGATTTTGTACATCATCATTTGTTGTAAACAAATGTATTGCCTTATCAAAGGAATATTTTGTAAAAGCATCAAAGGAAGTATCTATATGAGCCATAAGTAACTTCCAGTCTTCTATAGTTGGCATTGCATCCCTAACATTCATCAACAAATGATGAATTGTTTTTTGCTAATTGCTTTGTCCATCTTGTTCAAACACGGTATCAAGGGTCACAATTGTTGTTAATGAGTTCCATAGTTATTTTGCAATACATTCAGATGCATATATAAGTTTATCTGTAACAAGTGGCAATTGTCCCAAATCACTGACCAATATAACTGGCCTCCCACCAAAAGGAATGTTAGCATTTTATGGGAAAGTCTAGTGAAGTCTCGAAGCAATTTTTGTTAACAAATTTCTTCAAATGAAACTCATTTCATCTATCATGATATATTTCACATGCTTCGTCTCTTCTTGTAAGGTAATTAAACGTGATTCTTGTGAATGTGTTATCACTTTGATTGGTATTTGAAGTGCAAAATGAATTGTTGTTGCAAATATGTTGAAAGATGCAACCCCCGTAGGACCTAACAGAAGTAATAGACTCTTCTTAGGAAGAGACTTAGTTTCAATGGCATTTTTAATAGCTCCAATCAAATATGACTTTCTTGTACCTATAGTTCCTTGGATTACCATACACAATGGATCAACCCCTGATCTATAATGGCAAGTGATAATATTAAATGCTCTTCTTTTCTTAACCCCCAGACTTTCAAATGAATAAGACTTTACATGTTGGTTAGTAAGAATAGACATCAACTTTCCCTTGTAGGATATGAAATGAATAACATGATTGGAAGTGTCTTCATTCACAAAATTTGTGTTTCAATTATGCATAACATCACGATCCCTAAGTGCAAGCATCTCAAACTCATTGTAATTTACAAATTTAATCTTATACAATCCACAAATAATCTCCCACTCATTCTCCCTAGATTCTATATGTGGATTTGGAACTTCTCCTTTTTCATCGGATTCAATTTGATTGATTGGAGGAAATGGATTGTGATCAACATGCCAAGGTTTGTATCAGAATTTTTCCCAATCATGTACTATCTCATCAGTTGTGTAGCCTACATCTCCGAGGAAATCATGGAAGGTCTTGTATAACACCAACTAATACCAACAAAATTCTATGAACTTGTCATCTTCTCGATCACAAACTAATGTAAATCGAGAAAACATGCATACAATATTTGCATTCTTTTGTGGTAACCATTTATCCCCACGTCTAATGTTGATACACTAAAATTAATGCATGTACATAGAAATCAATGCATACAGTTCATATAAATACCGCAATATACAATTAAAGTGAATCTAAAATTTGCATACACTGAAATCAATGCATCTCGTTAATCTAATTATGTTGAAATTAATGCATATACTTCAACCTATATTAACCTACATGATATGTCATACTACCTTAGTCAATCAAATATCTACACATGGATTGGAAATCGACATGGACACTGAAATCAATCACTACAAGAAAAACACCTTGTAGCGAAGATTTTTGCAGAGGTTTTTAGTGTTACAAGATTTGGAAAATTTTTCAAAAAAACCTTTGCTATTCAAAGCAGAGGTTTTAACGAATGTTTTAATGGATGTTCCATATATCTAAAAATTTTGGGCGGTCGGATGATACAAAAAGGATCTAGAGAAGACTAAGGATAACTCAGAATTCGTAGAAGCACTCAGGAAGCTCATAATGGCCTCAACAGACAGAGAAAGGACACAAATTCATAGTATTCAAAACTCCATGAAATTGGCATCATTGCGAAGAGCACGTCACAAGATTTCCAATGGCATAAATGACTCGTCAAACGGAGTTACATATCAAAAGATATTCGCGGTCAAAGTTTTGGTCAACCTAACCCAGTCAACAGGGATGAGTCAACGTTCGTATTGCTGACGTCAGCATCAGTACGAATGACGTCAACATCCGTACAGGGTACGTGGCACACATAGAGGGCGACACATGTCATGTTGACATCAACATGATGATGTGGCAGCACCAAAGGTTGCCATGTGTCACTCGATTTTGGACTTTTTTGGTCAGTCCGTGGACCAATGGGAAAGTGCCACGTGGCAGTCTGTATAGTCATGTGGCAGACCGTATAGCCACTCGATAGGTGATGTGGCAAGTTGAGGACGTGGCAGGGTGATGTCAGTGCCACATGGGCAACTGACTATGTATCAGGCAACCAATATGGAGGTGCCACGTTGACCAATAAGGAGGCACCACATGGCAACCACATTTTTCCTAATGAGGGTTGGGTCCGAATAAACCAAAATAAAAAAAGGGGTTTGGCCACTGGATTGGCCAACGCTGGATCCAGTGACCAAAATAAATGCAACGAACATATATGTATAGGGTGGAGTCGACAGCGGGTACCGTCTGACCGATGCCTTTTCCGGTGGTCGGTCCGACGGACCCCTGCCAAACTAAACGGTGAAACAACTTCACACCAAAAAGGGGTCAGGGAGATTTGAACCCCGAACCTTTGGGAACTAACGCCCTAATTAACCCTTCGCCAATCGTTTGACCCAGACGGTCACATCGTTCAATCCACTGAGTTTTTTATTTAAAATTTGAAATTTCCCAATGCACGGGGGGAAAGGTGCGCGCACCAGTCTGTACTAGGCATGGATTTCAATGTAGGAGTCTTGTCATTAATGCAGATTGCAGACACACAAACCGAGACAAGATTTCTCTTGGGCCTGGGAGTGCCAAAGTCAGAACGAGGCACGGAGACAATAATTTTTGGGTAATTAGATACCACGAATTCAATGGTGTTGTATGTTTTCTTATTCGAGCAAAGATTTTTCAACTTAACTCCAAAATGAGGTATACTTATGTATTTTGCCAAATTATTTTGTTGAGTTAATAAAAAGGCCTACCCATTTGAGAGTAGGACCTGGAGACGTAGACCACCAGGGATGAACTCCATTATCAAGTTTTATGTGTTCAGATCTGATGCATATGTCTCTTAATTATTGAGATATTCCTTCTTTATGGTGCACTTCATTTTATGCTCATTTAATACAATTCTTTAATAAGTCACATCGATGAAAAGATCCCAGATTATGTTGGTATCAGAGCAGTGATCTTTGACTTGAATTGTTGAGTGTGAATGCTTACTAGGACCAAGCATAAACAGAGTGAAGGAACACTTAATTCTTTCAGCCCAGAAGTTGGTCATGCATCCCAAAGGAAGAAAATGGTTGAAGAGGACAAGCATGAGGAACGCAAGAAAAACTTCCATATGGTATTTTATCACATGTCAGAAATGGTCGAGCGAATGTATGGAGACTACAAGAAGAGGATGAAGAAGAAAGGGAAGAAAAAGGAAGCACAAGCAACTGATAATGCTTCAATGAATCAAGAGTCTAAAGGAGACCCTCCTGAGCCTCCATCTTCACCATCGAGTTCTAGCTCCTCTTCCTTTGATCATTCTCATCATTCTAGCCATAAAGCTTCTTTTAAGAAACCATTATTAAATCTTGATGTAAAATTTGCTTTACCTATGTTAAATGGCGATGCTAATCTTGAAAAGCTAGATAATTGGATCCGACAGATTGAAGTATATTGTCGTGTTCAATAGATTAATGAAGAAGAAGTTAAAGTGCAATTGGCCTCTCTTTGGTTGGAAGGCACTGCTCTCGTATCGTGGGAGAGAAAACTTCAGGACAAAACTAAGTGTGGTAATCTTCTTTCCTCATGGTCAGAATTTAAATGAGCAATAAGGAAGCAATTTTATCCATTGGGTTATTTACATAAAGCATTGATGGAATGACAAACTTTAAGACAAAGTAAAGGTCAAACTGTACAAAGTTCCACGGAAGAATTTAGGAAGAAATCTCTTGCATTAAACATTCCTTTAGATTCTTATGAAACTTTAATGAAGTATATTGAGGCACTTCACAGTTATATTCATCATACTTTACTATTGTTTAACCCCACCAGTCTTGACAAAGTTTGTGTGCAATCCACTCACCTTGAGAATAGGGAAAAGCATGTTAGAGAATATCCCACAAAGAAACCTTCAAATTTCCCACATAAGCAGTTTAAAAAGTTTAAAAGGAAGGACAAAAAGACCGCCACTGTAAAGAGGGAAGAAGGAAAGCCATCTTGCACTCATTGCAAGAAGAATGGTCACGATGATGAACACTGTTGGAAATTACATCCAGAGAAAAGACCGAAACAGTTCGGTGGAAAGGGGAAGACAAAGACTGTTGCTACAGTGCAACAAGATCTTGGTTCCGATTCGGGAGACAAAGAAAATATCACAACGGTTGGAGTACAAGGCGAATATTCCCTTCATGCTAGTTCAAATTCCAATAATGAATCTCGTGATGATGAAAGAAAGAGGAATGGATTATTTCACATAAGGGTTGTATCTAAGCACACTAAGATAGATACATTATTTGATCCGGGTTCGCAAGTAAACTTGATATCTGAAGCACTTGTCAAAAATATGGGTCTTGAAACTAAACCACATCCAAAGCCTTATCCTCTTGGCTGGGTATGTGATAAAGCAAAACTTAATGTCACCAACCAGTGTAGGGTCAGATTTGCTATTGCTTCAAAGTTGATTGATGAAGTGGATTTGGATGTTGTATCACTTGATATATGTGGCATAGTGCTAGGGAGTCCTTATCTTTATGATAGGAAAGCGATCTTCTTTCATCATGAGAACAAATATCACCTTACTAAAGGGGGAGTGGAACATATTGTTAGAGCCCACAACATGAGGGTAAACACCACACTTGTTAGTGCAAAGCAAATAAAGAGACTCATAAACACTAATAAGAGATATGTACTCATGGTCGTAAGGGAAAAGGATGTGATCCTTCTCATAAGAAATAATTAATCGATATTGTTTCTAAGTATTCTTTTGGAACCAAATGGATTACCTCCTAAGAGGGAAATCCAACATGAAATACATCTTCAACAAGATTATCCTCTTCCTAATGTGGGCATGTACATAATGTTAGTTGTAGAGATGACGGAGATAAAAAAGTAGGTACAATGCTTATTGGATCAAGGGGTTATCAGGCCCGGTTCATCTCCTTGTCGTTCTCCGATCATGATGGTGCCAAAGAAGGATGGCACATGGTGAATGTGTGTCGATTATCGAGCCGTAAACAAAATCACGATGAAAAACCGATATCCTCTCCCTCGTATAGATGATTTACTTGATCAATTAAAGAATGTTGTTTATTTCACTAAGTTATGTTTGCGCAGTGGATACCATTAGATCAGGGTTGCAGAACATGATGCATGGAAAACTGCCTTTAAAACCAAACAAGGATTGTTTGAGTGGTTAGTTATGTCGTTTGGGCTTTGTAATGCTCCGACAACCTTCATGCGTGTGATGAATGATGTATTCAGGTCATTTCTAAATGATTTTGTAATTGTGTATTTAGACGATATTCTTATATTTAGTGGGACTTGAGATGAACATGTAAGGCATGTAAAGCAAGTATTAGATACTTTGCAAAGGGAAAAGTTGTATGTAAAATTGTCCAAATGTGAATTTGGCAAGACTGCATTTGTGTACTTAGGTCATATTGTAGGAGGACAATTGAAAATTGATCCTTCCAAGATTGCTGTAATTGTAAATTGGCTTGAGCCCAAAAGTGTAACCTAATTACGAAGTTTCTTAGGTGCAGTCCAGTACTGGAGGAGGTTCATTTCAAAATTCTCATTTATTGCGGCTCCTTTGCATGCTTTAACTAGTGTGAAGAACACTTTTCAGTGGGGAGGAAAGCAACAAAAAGCCTTCAACACATTGAAGGAAAAGATTAGTATTGCACCAATATTAGCACTACCAAATCTTCAACGACCTTTGAAGATCGAGACAGAGGCCAGTGGATATGCCATTGGTGTAGTATTGATGCAATATCGTAAGCCTATCTGTTACCACTCTGAAACTTTTAACCAAGCTGATGTTAACTATCCTACATATGATAAAGAGTTGTATGCATTAGTTCAAAGTGTAAAGAAATGGAATCACTACTTGTTAGGGAAGGAAACAATCATACATACAGATCACCAACCCTTAGAGTATCTCCAAACACAAACCAAGCTGCAATAATCTCGGCATTACAGGTGGATGGGTTTTCTTCAACAATTTCATTTGGTAATCAAATACAAAAAGGGCACAAGTAACAAGGTAGATGATATTCTTTCTATGCCTCTTATTGTTGCTTCTATTATTTTGAAGAATGATTCTTTATCTCATGATAGCTACGTGGAACAATATGTTGTTGATGAAGATTTTAAAGAGGTATTTTAGAAGCTAACCCATGGTTCACATGTAGAGAACTATTGTCTGTAGGGAAAACTACTCTACCATATTGGAAAGCTTTGTATTCCTACAAGTGAACAAGTCCATGTAATATGAGAAGCTCACACTTCTCTTGTGTCTGGGCATTTTGGGGTAGGAAAAACTATGGCTCATCTGCAAAGTTTTGTTATTGTCCTCAGATGAAAGCAATTGTAACTAAGTATGTAAAGGGGTGTGTGATGTGTTATACTTGTAAGCCCACTAATAGAAAATTGGGGCTATACTGACCACTCCTTGTTCCATCCCATCCATGGGAGAGTATCTCCATGGATTTTGTAGGGGGTTTACCAATGTCGAAAAGGGGTCATGACTATTTGTATGTTGTAGTGCAAAGGTTCAACAAGATGTGTTTCTTGATGCCATGTAAAAAGAAGATCATTGTTGAGGAGATTGCTAATCTCTTCTTTCAGTATGTTTGGGTTCACTTTAGGTTACCCACATCCATTGTCTCGGATCGAGATACTTGATTCCTTAGAGATTTTTGGACAAACTTGTGGAGAATGATGGACACCAAGTTGAAGAGGAGCACTGAGTTTCATCCAAAGACCGATGGACAGATGAAGGTTGTTAACCAAACAATGGTACTTTTGCTTCGAGGCTCCTGCAACAAACATCCCAAGTTATGGGATGAACAAATATCCTATGTACAACATGTTTACAATCGAGCATTACATTCTTCCACTCAATATTCGCCATTCGAGACATGTTTTGGATATTTACCTATGGTCCCTTTGGACTTGATGTATGGGAGAGATGTCGATTCAAATGAAGAAAGAAATGAAGACATGGCCCACAAGTTCATTCAAAGGATCCAACAGGTACACCAAACAGTCAGGGAACAATTGGAGAAGAGTCAAGCACAGTATAAAGCTCGACATGACAATTACAGGGTTGATCATCAGTTCCAGATTGGAGACCAGGTATGGCTTCACATCAACAAGGAGAGATTGAAGGGTGAAGGCAGGAAACTCAAGCCCATTTGATATGGACCCTTCACTATTTTGGAGAAAAGCGGTACCAATGATTTTTGTTTAGATATTCCACCGTATATGCAGATTTACTCAGTTGTAAATGTGGAAAACTTGAAACTTTTTGAGCCTCCCATGATCATGGATCAGGGTGAAGAAGTTTCAATACCTTCAGTTGATGAGTTTGCTCCTGATTACTTAGACGATTTGAAGGAAGATATCGTCCTAGACAAAAGGACGAGGATTTCATGCAGGGGTGATGTTGATTATCTTCAAGTGGGCTTAGAGGAAACACATCCAAGCAAGGCAAAGTGGATTGAGAAAGACAAGGTGAGGGAAATTTTCCCTCACTAATCTATTGATTGATGAAAGCTTTTGGTGGTCCAAAAATCTCTCAGTGGGAAGGCGTGATCCAAAAAGGATCCAGAGAAGACTAAGGATAACTCAAAATTTGTAGAAGCACCTTAGGAAGCTCATAATGGCCTAAGTAGATAGAGAAAGGGCAAAAATTCAAAGTCCTCAAAACTCAGTGAAATTGACATCATCGTGAAGAGCACATCGCAAGATTTCCAACGGTGTAAATGGCTCGTCAAACAAAGTTATAGATCAAAAGATATTCGCAGTCAAAGTTTTGGTCAACCTAGCCCAGTCATAAGGGATGAGTCAACATTCGTACTGCTGACGTCAACATCAAAACAAATGATATTAGTGTCCGTACAGGGTACATGGCACATGCAGAGGGTGACACGTGTCATGTTGACGTTAGCATGACATCAACATGATGATGTGGCAACACTAGAGGTTGCCACGTGTCACTCGATTTTAGACTTTTTTGGCCAGTCCGTGGACCAATGGGAAAGTGCCATGTGGCATTCTGTATAACCACGTGGTAGACTGTACAACCACCTGACAGGTGATGTGGTAAGCTGAGGACATGGAAGACACGTGACAGGGTGATGTCAATGCCACATGGGTAGTTGACTGTGTAACGGGCAACCAATAGGGAGGCGCCACATGGACCAATAAGGAGGTGCCATGTGGCACCCACATTTTTCCCAATGAGGGTTGGGTTTGAATAAACTAAAATAAAAAAATGGCACAACCACCGGATCGATCGGCGTCGGATCCAATGATTGGAATCAACGAAGCGAACATATATGTATAGGGTGGAGCTGGCGGCGTGTACCAAACGATCGATGCCTTTTCCGACGGACTCTCGCCAAACTAAATGGTCAAACAACTTCACACCAAAAAGGGGTCGAGGGGATTCGAACCCCGAACCTCCGAGAACGAATGCCCTAATTAACCCTCCGCCAACCGTTTGGCCCAAACAGTCACATCGTTCAATCCGTCGAGTTTTTTATTTGAAAATTGAAATTTCCCAATGCACGAGGGGAAAGGTGTGCACAACAGTCTGTACTGGGCATGGATTTCAAAGTAGGAGTATTGTCATTAATGCAGGTTGCAGGCACGGAAACCGAGATGAGATTTCTCTTGGGCACGAGAGTACCAGAGTCAGAACGAGGCGTGAAGATAGTCATTTTTGGGTAATTCAACGCCACAAATTCAGTGGTTCTATATGTTTTCTTATCTGAGCAAAGATTCTACAACTTAACTCCAGAATGAGCTATACTTATGTATTTTACCAAATTCTTTTGTTGAGCTAATAAAAAGGCCTACCCATTTGAGAACAACACCCGAAGACGTAGTCCACCAGGGACGAACTCCGTTATCAAGTTTTTCGTGTTCAGATCTGATGCATATGTCACTTCATTATTGAGTTTTTCCTTCTTTATGGTGCACTTCATTTTATGCTCATTTAATACAATTCTTTAATAAGTCACATCGATGAAAAGATCTCGAATCATCGGAGGTTTTAGTGGAGTTATTTTTTTTGGTGCTTGTATTGGTAAAAATGCACCCATGTGTTCTTAAGAAACATGCATCGGTGCACACACGCAAGAAAAAGCATCGATGTTATTAAAACTATTATGCATTGGTTATGTGTTTTATGTTATATGAAACATCAGTGGTACTTTTTTTTTTGTATGCAGCAGTGGTTCTCGTATAAGTATTACGTTTTGGTTGTTCCTTTTGTTTTATGGCTAACCAATGCTCTTATAGTTCGTACGCATCGGGGCATGTACTACCATGTGCATTGAAGGATAGTGAAATTTTGAATATTTGAGGTAAGATGTTGATTCCACTTTTTGTTACTAAGCATTGGTGTGTATATTATATTCAAAGCATCGGGTCATATATTACACGTAAAGCACCGATGCACAATTTTATGATATGCACCATAATATTTTGAAATGATAAATATAATCAATCGTACATTATGTCGCTTAAAGTAATGATGTTTTTTCACAATTGTTAGGACCGATGCTTTCATTTAATTATAAGCCCCGGTGCATATGACTCGTAAAAATGCACCGCTATCTATTTTATAGCACACGTCGTTTAGTGGGTTCAAAAGAATACAATGCATCGATATGTATATGTTTTAATTAATTGTTGTTTTTTACAAATTTTCAATTAATCTCAAAATCAAATATTTTTTTATAATAATATTGTTTTCATATTTTTGTTATCGCGTGTTGATACAATGATTGCATTAATGTGTTATCCAACAAATTACACCTATGTTATTTGTAACAATATAAATAATCCATGTATTAATTAAGTAACACAACATTTTACAATATTCGACAATGCAATAAAATAAGAAACTGATCCTATTGTATATGAATAATAGACCTATCATACAAAATGGGATACCGTAGAGCTCCACAATAACCAAAATGCAAT
Organism: Picea engelmannii; assembly: GCA_009831015.1. Lineage (NCBI taxonomy): Eukaryota > Viridiplantae > Streptophyta > Pinopsida > Pinales > Pinaceae > Picea > Picea engelmannii. The sequence goes on along the minus strand of ML795501.1, from coordinate 98,568 downwards.
CAATAGGTAATTTTTACACTTATTGGTAACATACCTGCATGCAATTGGGACATTATGTCCAATACATTAAAGAAAATCCCTAATTTTCAGAGACAAATATTCCAAAACATACAACTTGTAGTAACATTCAATTATATTGATTGTTATTCATCACTTGAACTGTTGTCATCGCTCGAGTTGTGTTTCTTCATCACATGTAGGCGATATTGTACTTTGGTTATTTAAGCTAATGTTTTCTTGATTGACTTGCTTTGTTTTATGTTCTGTCCGTTCATGTTCCATCTACAAACATAGAAATAAAGTGTAATAAGTAAATTTACATTTATATATATAATAGAATACACATAATAGCATAAATAGAAAAACATGCCATTGTAATGAGTGATTCATAAACAATACACTTGTTTTTGAAGTCATGCCGCGTGCCGCATGTCGTGTCTCAAAATATATTTTGTTAGTTGCTCTCCATACTTTGTTTCTTGCATGTTTAATACGCCATGACAAAGCATAGTCGATATAATTTAATATAAAGGTTTCTTATTGATCCATTAATTATAAAACAAGGGAAGTTAAACAACATAGCTACTTACAAATTGGTCGATTAAACCTTGATACTTCAACATTTACTCACAACCCTCACTTAATCGAATGTTGATCAATTGTTTGGTTGGTTCTTCTTTCTATGCTAATACTTATTATAAAACATCCATGGACAAATGCAAATTAATTATTTAAATACAAATATCATAACAAATATGAGATCTTAAGGCCAAAAACATAAGTACTCACAAACTTTGTGATCAACCCTTTTATTCCTTATCATCCTATCCACATCCTGTCTTATGTGCTAAATGGATTCCATTTTTTTTTCTTTTTTGCAACAAAACAAGTGAAAATTAGTATTGCATATGATAATTAATTCGATGCACACAAAAGAATAAATGAGTGATTACATACCTCTGAAGCACGTTGTTGTTGGGATGCCTCCTTATGTGATGCAATTATGTTCATTTCTTTTACCATATCCTTGTACACTTTTTTGGACATCTCTACCGGTATGTATTGGCTTTCCCCTCATTTGTCGCTTGGAATTTTCATAATCTTCCTGAAAAACGAAAAAGCACAATGATTTTTTTTGTAATGGACATGAAAGTAATTATAGCAAAACACATTAATTTGGTAATTTTGAACATATTATAGAAAACATGTTTAGTAATAACACCTTTTAGATTATTTTTTTTTGTTATTGTAAGTTTTTTCTATTGCAAGTCTCATAGGTCTCAATGAGCATCACTCTCGAAACGCTTCATGTAGTTTATGTATAAACTCATCCTTAGATTCATTGTATTTATTTTTGTATTGTAAGTGGAAAGTATGTCTATACGTTCTTTCCACTATATCCATCAAAGTTTTGTAAAACAATTTGCCCCTCTCAATAACTTCAAGCACCACTCCAGATGAACTGATGACCAAGTTGTCATTGTCATTTACATCCTTCATAATTTTTGCCCTCTTAGGATGACATTCCATTCCCTCACTATTGGTCCCTGCATAACATTAAAAAAATGTGAAATCGAGTGTTTATAACTTGCTAGCGATTAATGTTAAGAAATTCATTTTTAGTAAAAAGTCAAAGAAAAACTTCAAGTTGATTACCTTTTGATCCACCTAATTCCTCTCTTTGCAACATTTCCATAAATATTTTACATTCATTTGCACTCATATTGCGAACAATCTTATCAAGTTTCTTCAAGTTTTTTCTTTGCACGACACACATTAACCAATACATAGATCATTAATTTAAACCTACACATAATTTAAATATATAATTAATTTTTTAATAAAACTCAAAGAACTTGTCTCGTTCTTTTGTTGGAATGAGATACAATCACGCTCGCTACAATAAGTTGTTTTTCTTGAACATCTATTATCCACCTTATATAAAAAAAATAGGAATTATCAGATATAGAAATTATGAAATAGTTTCACAAAATAATATGTCAATGCATATAATAAAAGAGTACGACCTGGCATGCTCCACATACTTATACACATCGGTTCACATTATTGCTTATTACGCACCACCAAATCCATACACACATGATACTAAAATCAATGGTATTTATATTTTAAACTAATCAGTGTTGTTGAAAGAAATATGTGCACCGAGGCAACATTACTGTATAGTGCGCACTGCGCATCACGAAAAAGTTTTTTGAAAATTTTTTTTTGACAGCGACAAGGTTTGGTATCCAATGAAATGAGTGGTACCATTGCAATGGATACTAAACACCCCATATACAAGTAAAAAACCCTATAAAAATCTATAACATAAAAGGAGAAAATCCCCTTGTGATATATAGAGAGGGGAACCAAGAAAAACAACAAGAAATCGAAGGCTTCCAATCTCGAAGGTAACTATGAAACCCTTTTATTTTTTTCATAATTCATTGAAAATAGTTTGAATCAAATAGGGAAAGATTGAGATGATCAATAAAATGAAATCACATACCTAAAATTTCTCCTCTGCAGATTTGTATCTGGCCTATGGTGATCCCTTCCAAATTTGGCTCTTCAAAAAAATCAACCCACTCCAAAGTCTTTTCCGGTAAATATCTCCTTTGAATTTTGCCAAAAGAATGAAATAATGAATAGTGTTTTCATTTATAAACACATACATTTTGAAAAATGAAATTCCCGCTCAATTTTTCATTGTATATTTCAACGCATTGATGATAAACCCGAGTGATGTTTTTTTGTAACTTACCTTTTTTGTGTGCTATACAGTTTAGCGCACCTGTGTTCTTTAAAGGGCACCGGTATGCTTTAAAGTGCTGGTGCATTGTAAATTCGATGCACTTTGTATGCATTAAAACACCACCGAAAATGTTTACATTTAAAAGAATTTGTTTATTTTTTCACTATACAATCAATGTGCTACAAAATTTATGCAACCCTGTGTGCTATCTACGTACCAAGTCACTGGTTTCAATTTTATTGACATAATAGAAATGCAAATCTTTGCAAATACATTTTTCTTTGCGGAGACAATAACGAAGGTGACACTTCAGTGCTTTTGTTTGAAGTTAGATTGTTCCATGCTTCCCAAACTTTCTTTTAAGAATCCATTCATGTATTGACGCTGGTTTTGGCTCAAATGCAAAGGAAAAAAGGTTATAATATCAAATGGCCAATTATTTAGATTCTAGCTCATTCCATATCATTACAATTTTGTCAAGTTCTCCCCCGCCGTTTGAAGTAAGTCTAGATTTTATTTATAATTCATTTATCTGATTGAATTTATCTCATTTATGCTTGTGCATTTGAATAATTGTTCATTGAATTTTGCAGGACCATGATTCATGATCAAGTTCAGATGCGCAAGATATTCCATAAGTCCAAAAATGTCGCATGCTCTTATCAAGAAAAATATACCGCAGGAAAATGTTTGATGAAAATGGACAGTTGCTTTACCCTGCCAATTGTTACATGTCATATTCCAACAATCAATTACCAGTATGGGCCAACGATATTACACCGTGAATTGGATCTCTTCGATGACACCCCAACATAATGTGTTTGTTCAACATGTAAAGGGTTGAAGAAGAACCCTCGACTCGTCACATTGTCCCGTTATATTAATGATTGAATACCCAAAGTTGATGGTCTAATACCTCCCACTGCGGTCAAGAATCCGATAGGTGATATAGAAAAGACACATAGGAACACTTCCTTATGTTCATTTTTTGAAAAGTTGGAAGCCATATCAACTACGTTTCATCCTAAATTGACCAACCTGTCTACTTTTGTTGATTCAATGGAGAGTTCTAGTGAGCCAAGGTATGATATGAATACTACCCAAAACATCTCTACTAAGAGATCCAAAAGGTTGTATGAGTTAAGAGAAAAAATGTCCAAGTACACACCAAATTTTGTTCAATTGTTAGATGGTAGCGATGACTTCCCTCTTCCTATCCATATGCAAAGTAAATACCAAACCCATTACAATCGAGCTTTGTATGGCGCTTGTCCGTCCTCCATGCATGTGCCCTATGTTGGAACCAAATTCTCTTTTTGTGGTAATAGTTATATGATTTCCAAGTATAAAATTGATGTTGCAAATCTTGGGTTGCTTATCCTTTCACATATATCATTTCCTCCCAAACAATCAATATTGTTGGTTGTGGAACTTGATGATCTTCACGATTCAGAGGTTTGTTTCAGCCGTGCTTGGACCCCATTCCCTAATGGGGGGGTGTGGGGGGGCTTGCCCCCTCCCACAACTATTGTTAGGGGGGTCCAGGGGGAGCGACGACAATTTTTGTAGCCCCCCTGACGAGGGATTCAGAGGTAGCGCCCCCAAAGCGAAATGTTGGGAAAAATTGCCTTGTAAAATATTGTAATTTCATTGTCAATCTGGACCGTTCATTATAAGGTCGCAGATTTGATGGTAGAAGTTATTTTTAGGGTTTCTTGCCCTAGAAGGAAACCCTCTCTTATGAGGGAATTGTATTGTGGTTGTGTATTATCGCGAATATTGTATTTTGAGAGAGGAGACTATGAGAGAAAGAAGAGGAAGTTACAACGGTTGAGTTGTAGGTCGTATCGCTTCATTTTGTTGGATAATAAAAAGGAGGGAATTGGCAATTTCTCTGGTTGACGTAGCCCACACTGGGTGAACCCCGTATATCTGTGTCTCTATTGTATTGTGTATTTTCTATGTTTCATTTCCGCATTTGTTCTATTTTATTGCTCCACAATTTTGTTTTTCTAACAAGTATTACTTGTGCCATTTTGTGGTCCTCTTTATAGTCGATATGATTACTTGAATATTGTTAAATACAAACATAGCATTTCTATGTACAGTATGTGCATGAATGGTTATGCTTCCCGAAACTTTAACAGGAAAACCTATTATATATAGATAGTCGTCCACGAACTCATGGGAACATTGCAAGGTTCATTAATAGTTGTAGGTCATCGTTATTTAGTGCAAATTGTTCCTTTGAAGAACACTCCAATGACAAATAGTTCTTTATGAAAAGGAAGACATCCAAATTTGTTGATGTGCATGCAATACACAATTTGTCTCTTGGTGATGAGTTGTTAATAAACTATAACTTTCGTAGACCACCAACCGCTTATCAAAAACTCCTTGCATTAGGTCTACTTGTAGACGACCCTATGAGGAGTAAGAAAGAGATGATTGAGTAATTGTAATTTTGGATTTTCAATGGAACTAATGTAAATGTATTGCTTAATTCGACATTTGTTTTACAAAGTAGTTGATTCCATGTTACAATCATTACATCAAAGATGGGGACTAAGTCCTATAACATCTACATAGGGACTTTTATTTATTGAGTTTTATTAATATTTTTTATATTTTAATATTAATATAAAATTAATTAAATTTAATATTATTTTAACCTTAACAAATTAATTATTTTGTTCACTAACCAAATCTAATATTTACACTTCCTTATGAGGAAATTCATAAAGTTGGTGGTAGAACAAAAAAAACCATAAAGTCATTTAAAGCAAACTATATATTTTAGTAATTGGTTTATATATATATATATATATATATAATTTATTTATATTTTTAAATATTAACATAAAATTAATTTAATTTAATATTCTTTAAATCTTAACAAATTAATTATTTTCTTCACTAACCAAATCTAATACTTACATTTCCTTAGAGGAGATTTATAAAGTTGGGGGTAGAGCAAAAAATCATTAAGTCATTGTGTATATTAAATTTTATTATTATTAAAGACGGGTGGTAGGTGCCGGGGGGAGTCTTCCTGATCCCAGAGGAAATAATATAGCCTACTATGCCTGGGGTCTAGGAATGGTCTCAAACAATGTTGCTGAAGCCTATGCCCTATACAAAGGAGCGTGCATAGCAAAATAGTGAAACATCTCCAGAATAATGGTATTTGGAGACTCCATGATGGTAGTCCAAGCAATACACAAGAGGAGCTAGTCAGATAACAATGTCCTTTGATGACATAATTTCCCACATAATATCTCTCGTCGAAGGCTTTCATTACTTCAAAATATTTCATATAAAAAGAGAACTTAACCCCCTACCCGATCAATGGGAAAGGTTTGGCACTAGTCTAGAATGTGGAGTTATTAATATAAATGGGGTTATGGGGGCCTTGTCTATTCCACAGTTGATCCCCTCTTTCTTTGTGGGGACAATTGGCGATGGAGCATATCGTTGGTCCTTGTGAAATCCTTCTCCCACATTTGAGGTTTTATTTCATATGTGTGGGCATTCAATATGATATGTGCCTCTATGAGTTTTTATGCAGTTTGAGTGCTATGGTCATGAATAATTTTCTGTCAATGTTTGTGAGGGTTTCTTCCCCCGATCAAGTGTTCAGTTCTAGGTTTCTGTTCCGGTTGGAAACTGGTCATGCATGGGGGTCAATGTTGTTATGGTAGTTGGCTTTCAAGGTATTGGCTCGATCTTCAGAGGAAGAGAATTTCTTTTCACTAGCTATGTTTGATACTCTCTACAGGTTCCTTCTTGTCGATTCAGACAATGTTTGTTTTCTCTCCCATGCCTTTTATTCTCACAGTTCAATTATTCCTGCATCTATTTTTTGCGGAATTGAGATTGGAATCTCTGGGCGGAGGACATTTTTTTGGTTGTTGTGGATAACAATGGACCCTTCATGGAGCGATTTTAAGAAGATACTCCAATGACATGAGGAGATTTCTCAGGACAATTTTTCTATGCTTCAACAACTCTTAGGAAAAATGGGGGAATTTGAACTTGCCATGGCCTCCTTGACATGGCGGATGGATGCAATGGAGCTCGAGTTCCAATAGTTAAGGACAATGGTTACTAGGCCATTATATCAAAGATGTAATCAACATAGATAATCTAGGAACTAATTGGGAGAGAGCTCCAACTTTAGCTATATTAGTTAAAGAATTATGTATAAGCCGTGAGCTATTTTTTAAGACCTTGTATAACCATCGCTTTCCTCGTCAAAACCTTTTTTAATACAAATATAGTTCAGTTTCGTTTAAAAAAAACCATTACTATTAATGATTTTGTTTTCATATTTAATAATTTAAATATAATTAATTATAATTTTTAAATAATATTTTTTTAAATATAACAATTATAAATTTAATTATGAACAATTATTATAATGTATCAATAAGATAAATGAAAAAATAACATTTCATAAGAGTAATTCTTCAATTTAATTTTTTCATAAATCGACCAAATCCAATAGTTGCATACAAGTTGATACAAAATCAACGAAATGCAATACTTAACTTTTTTTTAATTGAATATTCATAAAGTTAGTAATATTGTAAAAAATTGTGAAACCATTTCATCGAAAGTATGTAGATACAAAATTATTATTTTTCTTTATATTTAATATTTTAAATTCGATTCAATAAATTTAATATATTATAATAGTTGAATAATATAAATTAATAAAATCTTTGGAAAAATTAAAATATAATAATTGTGATTTTAGTAAACAATTATATTATAACTTTGTCTTGTAATCTTTGAATAATAAAAATAAAAAAAATTAACATTATTATTACATCATCATTGTTATTATTGAATAATTATATCATAATGTTATTATTACAATATATGAAAAAGACATAATTATTCAAATCACAATTATTTCACTCATCATATTTATATACTTTTGTTACTAAACACTTTTAATCAACATATTGTATCTTGTTGGACAACAAACGATTCAACTTGAAGAAGAGTTAAACATTGTACGACATTAATCGTTATAGGTTTTTGCAATCACAATCCAAATTAAAAAATTTCATAAAAGTGAAGTTAAACATTATATGACAACTGTAAATTTAAATGAATGATACATCTCAAATTAATTTAAAAATAGAAAAATCATCAATAATGTTAATCATTAGCATACTCATAATACATTTTATAAATCAAACAACAACAACATCAACATGATATGAAAAACATAATATGCATGAGCAATATATATATTGTCATGTCCCCACAATGTGCCTTACGATCGTACACCTCTTGAGGGCGTTCGCACCACGATGTTTCTCACTTGGCTGCCTGGCAACACCAAGGATACATTGTCTGGACTGCACCTCTTCACCTAAATCATACCCATACTCTGTTCTACGCTATTGGAAAGTCACACTTCTACTCTAGTGCAACTCTTGTATACTTAGACAATTGTTAACATCTTTAACATTGAGTCATATTTAAGCATACATCCATGAACATGAGAAGCCAAGAGAACAACAACAAAACATAAAAGAAAAACATAGATATAGTGTGGGTGATACAAACCGTGCCTAGCACCTGACTAAGTCTTTTGTTATTGCGAAAAAGTTACAATATAAGCACTAACGGCTCGATTTACAACCTGATAGAGTCAAAAGACTCGCCTCACCTCACTAAGTCACTGATACACAGATTCGTCACCAAGACTCTCTGTCACAACCATCTTCGTAACCTTCCGCGGTGCACCTCAGACATGCCCTCGATTGCAAACTTGTTGTCTCTTCATTTTTGCAGACTTCACAGATTTTGATTCTACCTCACAGATGCCTCCAACACACCTGCGTTTCGAGACTTCACCAAAATTGACTCAAAAGAATCTTGCCCAAATCTATCCATCGAATCCTCCTCAAGGCAACATAAGTCCTCCCATGTGGAGCGACTTGGCTCCGTGAGGGAGCTTGCTCCCTTCATCTGCCTTAGAATCGTAGATCTCTTCTTGCTCTCCTTGTCTTCCAAATCTACCTTCCTTGGTTGTGCACCCTTGTTCTCTTATAGGGACTCCAAAGGTTACCATAGTGAACCGTCATGTCCTTTGAGGGTGTCGTGCCCCTTTGCAAACCCATGTGTCCAAAYGAATCGTCATGCYCCTTCACGGACCCAGTCCCCCAAATGAATTGTCATGCCCCTTCACRGACCCGATCGCCTAAATGAACCCATGTGTTCGTCAACCATTGTGCCCCTTRGAATTGACGTGCCCAACCTTGATGCATCCATCATGCCAACACACCCCAATCTCTTGCTTGCTTCATACTTGGGAAAGCCTCTTGGTGTGTTTGCATGCCCAAGGAATCCACTTGCTCAATTTGGGTGCGAAGCAACCCCAAGTTTCGTCTCCTTGAGGACTTGGGTGAAGGTCTTCGCACCCATATAGTCGAAGACTTTACATCCCCCCCCACCTCAAGTCRTTATCRTCCCTGACAACATCCACAAAATATGTGATCTCCAAGTCTCTGCTTGAACTCATTCCTTTGCTACAACTAAGTCTGTTGGAAACCCCAAGTTTCATGCCAAGTAGAAACCCCAAATTCTACCAAAGTGGAAACCCCAAGTTTTCYGCMAACCAAATTTCATTRCACCCAACTTTGAACGATCTGTTGCCTTATTTAATGYAGTCGCTTCACCCAATTCCAAGGATGAAAGTCACCCAACTCTGCTACACTCTCTCGTCATGATGTTGTTTCCTTGTTATTGTCGCTACTTGCTACAACTGACTGCTGCTCACTTTACTTCAAAATTTTACCTAAGTGTTGAACTCTTGTGATCTTCTTGCTAGACCCATATTTCAACTAAATATGCCATGTCTTCGCACACTAAATTCACCCATGCCTTGGACTAATTGGGTAGTTAGTCCCACTGTTGCACCCAACTCATGAGAATGCACTTCCTCATGCCCTAAATTAGTCTTTTATGTCACATCTCCATCACTTTGTCCAACTTCAAAGACTAAGGAAAGTGTACATCCTTGCCTCACTATTGTTTCCGTCATCCGATCTTCTATAAGGAGATCATACACAATGTCTAAGTGTTGCACTTCGAATCTATTGGTGCATTCGTACTCTTGACCCCCTTGTCATGTTGTTTTTCTCACCCAAGTTGTGAACTCGTTAAATGGATAATCCAACTTTCACACTCCTTGAGACTGCACACCCTCATGCACAAAATGATCATTTCCTTTCGCTATTCAGTCCATCCACACAACCCTTACATCAAGGCAAGGTTTCCCCTCACCTTGCTGCACTATGAAGTCACCCTGAAACAAAGTCTTCTACAACAACTTGACTCCACTATCCTCCTCATGGCATAATTAGCTAATTTGTTGCACACAGTCCACCTCGCATCCAAGTATGTGAATAGTCAAGGGAAACCATTGTGCATCTACACATCCAACCAACTTTGCCCTTGTAACTCAAACAACAATCAATTCCACAATTTTGGCTTCCTTGGTCGAATTCTCCCCATCTTCATCTACATCTGCTGATATAAAACATCTCGTTTGCACCAAGAACTGAACATCTATACTGCCTTTTCCCCACTACTTCATCACCCGACCATGCTGCTGCATCTACTTCTCTATGCCTTGGAACGGTTAGGATTCACCCTCAACCATGCTACCCAAAGCAAGAGAAATGCCCATGCTCAAGTACTCTCTTCATGTTACAATCTACTTGTCCACTCAATCCTCCAAACAAAGGCAAGTCCTCAACTCGCCTCCTTCCATCAAGTCACCTCAATGCAACTTAACATCTGTGATGAGTGTGGCCAACATGGATACACTCCTTAAATGTCCCAAGGAACCATCCAAAGTGCTCTAGGTAGAATGAGTCACCTCAAAGAACTTCCATGCCTTAGGCACGTTCACACCAATACTTATGCCAACCTCAACCAACGACCCCCTCTAGATCTCTGAGTCATTGCGCAATCATCTGCCAGTCACTAGGGTGTGCTTTGCCTCATCCAATGTCACATAGAAAAGGCAAGTGAACACCACCCAAGTCACTTGGTCTATGTTCTTCCATTCAACTTGACTACCGACAATTCTTGGTCGACTCCTTTATTGACTCCATTCATCTCTTGGAACAAAATTGCCTTGTACTTACTGCAAGTGTTCAAACTCTAGCATTTTCGTCGCGACTGCCAAGCCATCACATGAAAAAATGAATCTCGCTAAGTCACCAAACACCAGGGTGCCTCATCCATTCTCTCAAACATGACACGTACAAACTTCTCTGCCTAGTTCATTGCAACTACCTGTCCAACATGCCTCATCAAAGAATTATGAAGCTTACTCAAGCCATCTCCACAACTACATCCAAATCTTCCTAATTCCACCACAAGACTCATCCAAGTAGGTCACCCCAGGTTCTTTGCACACTCGCCCAACCAAGGTGTCCCAAACTGCTACAAGACTTCTTCAAATTTGCATCACTTGAGTCACCCTCAAATCTTTCGGTTCTCACTGTGGAAATGAATCAGACTTGAACCATCAAGTCATTCAACTTCTATTCAAAGAACTCGTTGCAACACTTAGGAAATGCAAGAACTCAAAACCAACCATACCTTTCTAATGACATCCTTCGTTGCAACAATGGTTCAAGTATGTTGTCTTAGACCTCTGCTTGCCCAAGCAATTGAATCTCCACATGAACTCTCCTCAATCACCACTCNCACTTAGGAAATGCAAGAACTCAAAACCAACCATACCTTTCTAATGACATCCTTCGTTGCAACAATGGTTCAAGTATGTTGTCTTAGACCTCTGCTTGCCCAAGCAATTGAATCTCCACATGAACTCTCCTCAATCACCACTCACAACTCCAAAATTATGCAATACCTTTGTTGTGATATAAGGCTGAGTCCATCCATCCACTTCCAAAATCCATCTAAGTTCCAAACTTCGCATGCAACCAGCCAAATTGAACTCCAATGTCTTGCCATCTTTGCACCTTGACTGCTTCGGCTTCAAGGCACCATGCACCCACTGCCCAACTGTCAAGTCATATTGCCGCTAACTGACTGTTGTAACTTTGGGAAGAGCTTCCTCGTTTGAAGGCTATGATCTCGTCCAATAACCCAACTCAACTCAACTACTGTTATCGGTGATGCACGACACAATGACATCATGATGGAAATGTGCCCAACCAACTATCTATTGTGAAGCTACTCTAGGTCACCCTAGGTCGTCCAACAACCCAAGTGCTTCACCTTGCTGCAACCCAAAATTGCTCCCCTTCACAATCACGTATGCGATCAACCGTTGCGCTTCACTTCTATGATCACTTATGCGGTTAGATATGTGACAAATCTTGCATTCAACTACCTTGCCCAAGTGCTTGGTTCACCTAACAAACTTTGTGCTTGCTCTCTCCAAGGTGTGCACAATAGTTCTGATAATCAATTCCATCATGAATCAAGCCAACCAAGTTTGCATATGGGATCAACTCTGTGACAAGTTTTGCAATGAACTCTACGATGAGTTCTGCAATCACCCACCCTATCCAAGTGCTTCGTTTCATCAGAAACTTCTACTCTTGGTCTATACAATGTGTGTGTCCAACTCAACCTTCCCATTGCACCATAAACCAAACCTCTGTCGTAAGTCTGATGCAAAGTCTACGATGAACAAGTTCGCTACATTGAACCGTTCACCAAGTTTGTGAACATTCCCACTAAACCGACTTCGCAACAAACAACCTTCTCAACAAGTGCACCACACCACAACTGTTATGATTGTAAGAGTGGTGAAGATCACTAAACTACTCTAATACCATATATTGTCGAGATAGTGGTGAAGACCTCACCAACCCTTCATAAAAATCTGCAATGAATCCGCTCTAATACCATCTATCATCAAGATGGTGGTGAAGATCTCCCCAACCCTTCTTCAAAATCTACAACAAACATGCTCTTATACCATCTGTCACGTCCCCACAGTGTGCCTTATGATTGTACACTTCTTGAAAACATGCAACAGTGCGACGTTTCTCACTTGGCTACTTGGAAACACCAAGGATACTTTGTCCAGACCACACCTCTTCACCTAGAGCATACCCATACCTCGTTTTAGGCTACCGACGAGTCACACTCCTACTCTAGTGAAACTCTTGTATACTTAGACAATTGTTAACAACTTTAACATTTAGTCATATTTAAGCATACATCCATGAACATGAGAATCAAAGAGAACAACAACAAAACAAAAAAGAAAAACATAGATATAGTGTGGGTGACACAAACCGTGCCTAACACCTGACTAAGTCTTTATTATTGTGAAATAGTTACAATATGAGCACTACCAATTCAGTTTACAACTTGGCAGAGTCAAACTACTCGCCTCACCTCACCAAGACACTCATACACAGATTCGTCACCAAGAGTCAATGTCACAACCATATTCACAACCTCTTGCGGTGAACCTCATACGTACCCTCAATCGTAAACTTTTCGTCCCTTTGTTTCCACAGATTTCACAAATTTTGGTTCTGCCTCACACATGCCTCCAACAGACCTGTGTTTCTAGACTTTACTAAAACTGGCTCAAAAGAAGCTCGCCCAACTCTGTCCTATAAATCCTTCTCAAGGTAGTACAAGTCCTCCCATTTGGAGTGACTTGGTTCCTTGAGGGAGCTTGCCCCCTTCGTCTGCCTCAAAATTGCAGAGCTCTTCTTGCTCTCGTATCTTCCAAATTTTCCTTCCTTGGTTGTGCACACTTGTTCTCTTATAGGGAATCCAAAGGTCACCATCGAATATAATCGCATCCTTTGGGGGTGTCCCACCCCTTCACAAACCCATGTTTCCAAATGAATCATCTTGGCCCTTCACAGACATGGTCACCCAAATGAATCGTTGTTCCCCTTTATGGACCCGATCGCCCAAACGAACCCATTCGCTCATCAACTGTCATGCCGCTTAGCATTAACACACCAAACCTTGGTGCACCCCTCATGCTGATGCGCTCCAATATCTTGGTTGCTTCATACTTAGGAAATCCCCTTGGTGCGTTTACATGCCCAAGGTGTCCACTTTCCCAACTTGGGTGCCAGAGCAAGGCCAAGTTATGTCTCCTTGAGGACTCGGGCAAAGGTCTCCATGCCCATCTAGCCGAAGACCTTACACATATCAATATACATGTCATCAAAATCATTAAATATGTTGATGCAGACCCCTTGCCCTCGGGCCGAGATCTGCTCAGGATCTTTTCCAAATCACACGAAGGGTTAATGTTAATTAAAACCCTTTTTGTTTAAGCCCCAAAAGATTTCGGGTTTTGCGAGCTGGAGGTTCTCGACGCTATGACATAGCCTTTACAATCACTGAAATCCGAAACGTCAACGAAGATTGACTCCTCCATGCAAAGGCTACATGCCACCTGTCACCCACTTGTTTCGGCTCTTCGGGACTTGAGCGAATGACCCGACAATCGTTCCTCTTGCCTGATGATTCTTCGAATTTCAAAATGGGCTCAATTTCCCATGGAATGCGTGATCGATGGCCTTTCGGGACTCTGCATATCGAGAGTTCGCGATTCTTGATCCCAACTCACTTGCCGCACCAATTCCTAAATTCCGAAATAGTGACCCTTTTTTAGGATTTCGCGTATTGGGAGTTTGAAACTCTCGGTTCCAAAAATTACTTATCTCCTCTACTTCCTGGACCCCGAAATGCCGAAACGCCACTTCAAAAATACTTCACGTTTCGCGACTTTGGGGTTTTCAGTGTAAAGTGCCCCGACTCCTTGTCAACGGCAATGTCGAAACGTCGATCCCTAAAATGTCGAAATGCCCTTCAAGGATACTTCGTGTTTTGCAACTTTGGGCTTTTCAATGCAGAGGGCCTTGACTCCTTTTCATCAGAATTTCTGATATGTTGAACCCCAAAATACTGAAATTTCACCCTTAGCAATCCTTTTTGCGATTCGGGTTTTAGAGTGACCAAGGATTTTGGTCTGCACTCTGAAATTACGGATCCCGAATTCATGAAATGGTCTAACGGATCATACAGATCATGATCAACGGTCCACATTGGTTCTTGATGATAGGGTGGTGGATTTTTCCAAATCCTAACCACCTTGCAGCTCCTCTGTATCCTACGGTCCTCGCGACTTCGCGAGTTCTCCACAGAGAATTCTGACCACCAGATGCGCTCTTCAATGACCCCTGTCCAACGACTCGACGTTCTCCCTCTTGAACTTAACTTCTACGAGACGATTTCAATATCCACCTCCCTTTGAACACTTCAAAGGTTAAATCCCTCCTGATCTTTCACTTGCAAACTCCAGCTTCCAAAAGGATCCATGCTCGCACTCCTTGCGACAAACCTTCAAATAACCTCTGGTTATTTGGATCTCCTACCCTGTGCATTCCTTGCAACAATGGTCCTTCAACCTTCCTTTTGGATTTATAAAATCCAAGGCTTCAATTGGCCTGCACACACCTTGCACGACTATGTGCTTCACTTGCACTTCAACTGGTATGAGAACAACGGTATCTCTCTCGAACTTTCTGAGATAAAACTCAGACCCTTGTCAATGCACACCTTGCAGACGTTCGCAACACTCCTTGTAGGAATTCTTAGGAAGAGAAACAATTGAAACTCATTATTCTCCTCTCTCAGACTTCATACACTCAACATGAAATCATACACATAACACATCATTGAAATAAATGCATACAGAGAAATAAAGCAATTGTAAACATACCATTCAACAAATGTAAACAGTAAGCATCACAACACCTGAAAATTGAGTCAAAGCTTCATATATTAACTCAAGTGCTTCTGTACATGGGTTCTTCTCTACAACTCTCTACTACAACTCTACTGCTTATGAAATTTGAATAATCATCTACTATTACAATGATACAAGGGTGAGGGTGTCTATATCCGTTTTCCCTCCTACTCTCTAAACTGTCTAATCTATGAATTCAAATCTACCTACTTTCATTAATTATGTATAAATGCCTTTACATTCTACAGATGAGAGCAGTGCTCAAGATCTGTTTACAACATCTAAGATGTAAATGTAAGTACACTTCCCCCAGCTATCACATTAATATCCGCTTCATTAATTTTTCAAAACATTTCAAAAACGTGCGCTGGTGCTTTTCCAACTGTCTTCCGCCTTTTACGTTGCTTGCTTGGATGGCTGCTTATGATGCTCCTACATCATACTCCCTCACTTGAAAATTTTCATGAACTCCTGTTTATGAGCTCTTGTATGGTCTGTCCATGCTTTTGAATTTCTGCTTCATCCTCCCAACTAGCATCTTCAACTGGATGTCCCTTCCATTTGACCAAGTATTCAAAATACTCTTTTCTCCTGGTGTTTTTGCTAACCCTTTTGTCAATTATGCTTTCCATATGTGGCTCTACAGCTACAGGCATTTGTTTTTTCCATTGAACCTGTTTCTGCTCATCTTCTGCTCCTACTTCTTCAGCTCTGTAAGGGTACAAATCCGCAACATTTAATATCAGTGAGATTCCGACCCCATCGGGTAATTCAATCTCATATGCGTTTGTCCCAAATTTCCTTATGACCTTGCACGGTCCAATCTTTTTCATCTTCAGCTTATTATACGTTCCCCTTGGGAACCTTTCCTTCCTCAGATGTGCAAGAATCAGATCACGAACTTCAAATTGAAGTTCTCACTTGTGTTGATCTGCTCTCCACTTGTGTTCTTGACTTGAACTCTGCAATCGCTCCTTAACTCGACTGTGAAGCTCCTTCATTCCTTCTGCAAAGTCCTCTACACTAGCACTCCTGAATTCATTTTGTTCTGAATTATTCAATTCAGAAACTCCTCTTGGCCACATTCCATATACAATCTGGAATGGACTCTGCCCTGTGCTCCTATTAAGTGAATCATTGCAAGCGAATTCTACCTGTGGCAGAATGTGATCCCACTGACTGTGGTGTTCAGTCACTAAGCTTCTTAACAAATCTCCCAAGCTCCTGTTTACGACCTCTATCTATCCATCCATTTGAGGATGATATGCTGAGCTAAAAGACAAACTTGTCCCTAACTTCTTCCATAAGGTCCTCCAGAAATGCCCTACGAACTTGGTATCTCAATCAGACACGATACTCTTTGGCAAGCCGTGAAGTCTGACGACTTCTTTGAAAAACAGGTTCATAATATGAGTTGCGTCACTGGTTTTCTGGCATGGTATGAAATGTGCCATTTTTGAAAATCTGTCGACTACCACAAAGATTGAATCATATCCTCTCTGTGTCCTTGGTAGTCCCAATATGAAATCCATGCTCACTGCGTCCCACGACCTTTCAGGTATGGGCAATGGTTGGTATAACCCTGTGTTATGCATTTTTCCTTTCATGTGCTGGCAAATTCTGCACCTGTCCACAAATTTCTTGACATCTGTCCTCATCCCTGGCCAAAAATATGAGCCATTCAACTTTGAGAACGTCTTGTCATAACCAAAGTGTCCGATCAATCCTCCGCTATGTTTTTCCTTCAGCAAATTCTCCCTCATGGAGCATTTTGGAATACATAGTTGATTTCCTCTGAACAGTAATCCATCCCGGATCATGTATT
>ML795501.1:54525-68222 GCA_009831015.1 Picea engelmannii | reverse complement strand
CGGTTTGGGTTTCTAGGGGAAAAATCTTTGTGTAATGTTTGTATTTGCCATTGTATCTTTTCTGTTCTTTTCTGAATATCTGTTTGCAGTAAATATTGTACAAGGTTAGAATTTTCATTAGCATGGAAGTGTGTCTCATTTTCTAACATGATTTACATACAAATATTTTTAGGCACATATATATAGATAAAATAAATTGAAATTATAAAACACACAGATATATAAATAACTTGTATTTAACAAAAACTAAAGTTAATTTATGCTTGCAAAACAATGTGGAAAAGTAACCGGTGCACCAAAAATAGTAACTACACATCGACTTGGTGCACTATATTAGAAACTAAGAACCAGTAGGTGATGTTGTTTGTATAATGCACCAATGCTCCATGGTTATTGGAGCACCGTAATGTATATTAACAGTGTGTTGTGTTCGGTAACACACCAAAAATGGGGCGTCCCACAAGACACTGTTTTTTGATTTTAATTTTGTTCTAAACTAGGAGGTGCAGATAGATATACGTAATGCACTGATGCTTGAAGAATTGGTATGTTATTAGCGCTGCAATGATATTAATGACATCAGTAATAGGTCCTCCCCTTGGACACATTTGTTTGCTCATTTTTAAATGTTTCTCATGTTGTCGTGTTGTGCATGACATCGGTGTGTTTATTATATTGGACACACCGACAGGGAGGTGTCCCATAAGACACATAACTATGCTAAATTGAAAAATATTGGGCTTGGTACCATGATTTTTATAGCACCGATGCATTTGTTGAAATATGGGGCACCGCTGGGTTAAATTGTTTTGTTGGAAATTAGACAGTGGGATGTGTTAATGTGAAAACACCGGTGCTCCAATGTTCTTGGAGCACTGAGGTTTTGTTTAGCAGTGAGTTGCATTGTATAATGCATTGGAAATGGGGCGTCCAATGAGATGCACTGCCATGCCAAGTCGTTAAATATCTATGTCGGTGCGGTTTTGTAAACAACATCCATGCATTTTGTGAACCTTGATGCACCACTATGCAAATTTTAATTTTTGATAATTGGGCGGTGCGATTTGTTAAATGGAACACACTGTGGCTCCACTGTTATTGGAGCATTGGCTAGTTTTGTGTAGTGCATTGTATTTTGAGACACATTGGTAACGAGGCGTCCCCTATGATGCACCGCTATGCTAAATTCTTATATAATCGGCTCGATGCCGTTCTATTTACAACACCAATGCGTTTGGTTAAATTTGGTGCACCGCTAGGTTAATTTTTTTAATTGAAATTTGACAACACGATTTATTAATGTCAACGCATTGATGTTCTAGTTTTCCTGGAGCACCGACATGTTGTTTTAGAGATGTGTTGTGTTTTATACCGCATCAGGGACGAGGCGTCACACAAAACACACTGCTATGTTTATTTTTCGAAATTTTCCACAGTGTTTTTATGTGAACGACATCGGTGCATATGTTTATAGTGTTTGCACTGATGATGGTGCTTCCTATATATTTATGCAAAAGATGAACCACTTCAGGGAAAGCCAAAGCATTCAAGTGTATCGTGCATAATTGAAAAAAAAATAAAAATAAAAAGGGTCAAATTTCAAGCCAATTTCAAATTTTAATTCAATGAAAATGAAAACAGGAAGGTAACAAACAATTTACTTGGGCTCTTCTGTCCCGAGGAGGCATGGTTACATTGTTGAGAAGAAATGAAAATTCACGATATTTTCCAAAATTTGGATGTGTGTAATCTACCAATGGAGTTGTCGAAGTTATTGTAGAGCACTGCAAACAGGGAGGTCTTGGAAGAAGAGTGAACACTAGTGCTTGTTAGAGAGTTTCGAAGCACAAAATAAAGTGTAATAATGAAAATTGATTGGGCAACTTTTTTTTTATTTTACCCTACCTTAGTGCGCCAAATGAAAAGGATACACGCTGGGTTCTAATGTTCAATGACACTAGGGCGCTTTGTTTGATGCTTGTATTTTTTTATTATAACAGGTAACAATGCTTCTCAATAGTTAAGAATCGGGCTGTATGTACCTTATAGGTTCACCAGTAAAAAAACCTCTGCAAAAACCTTTGGTCACCCACCTCCGCTAAAAACCTCCACTATAAACGAAGAAGGGATAAATTTTTCAAAGAGGTTCCGTAAAAATCTCCACTACAAGGTGTTCTCCATGTAGTGAATGCATCTAGTTGATATAATTACACGAGTTCAATCAATGTAACACACACCAAATCTAATGTTGAAACACTAAAAGCAATGCATGTAGTTCATATAAATACCACAATATACAATTAAATTAAATCTAAATTTGGCATACATTGAAACAAATGCATCATGTTAATCTAAATACACTGAAATTAATGCATCTACTCCAACCTATATTAACCTACATGATATGTCAATTTTTACCAAGCCATAACGTGTGCTACCAATATTTTAAAAGTGTTTGGTTGAAATTCATCCAAGCCATAATGTGTGCTATCGATCCTTTAAAAGTGTTTGGTTTTGAAATTCATTTGAGCCACTTCGTCCGTTTAAGCCTCCACCAAGAAAATGTTCACTAAGTGAGGACAAAATGATCAAACATATAAAAAATTGGATTTGTTGAAAGGACAATTTGATATGTTGAATTTTTAATACGAAGGTATGCTTTACTTTTTGTTGTGCCTTCTGCACTCATGTGGAGCCAATCTACATTTTTTCTTCCACTGATTAATGCATCGCCTCCCAAGCAACTAAAAGGTATAAATGAATAAATATGCTTCCTTCACTGGTCCTTATAGTTTTATTTTATTTCGACGCATGATTCAATGATGATATCTTGATTTTTTCTTGAAGTTTTATTTCTATGCACGATTCAATGGTGATCACTCGATTTTTCAATTAATTCATTCATTCGTGTTATTCATAGGTGCCATGTGATCCAATACCTGGCTCATATCGTTAGACAAATGAGTTGAGCATTGGAAATTGCATGTTGCTAAATGTGGAGGCTACAACTGTAATTCTAGTTGATTGGGTCGGTTGTCTGTGAGGTCAAGAGAAATTGCGAGAAACATGCTCGAGGTCGATACTCTGGCAATGTAGGGGATAAATTGGTTGTTTGTGATGAAATTTTCTATATTCATCCCCTCACTAATTAGTTGGTTGGATGAGCTAGCATACATAGAAGCAATAGCCAGAGGACTCAGAGAATGAGTGTGTTCGCCTTCGTAGGTTGTTATTACAATCGTCATATATTCTTTGATGTGTGTGTGTGTAATGGAGATGACTTACGTGTGATTGTAATTGAGCCAACTTATATTTTTTTAATTGTATTTAATTTTTTTTTTATGTAATATTACGTGACAACATCTCCCCCATATTGGGTTGTAGAGTGCCTCTTGACAAAATAAGGAGAGAGATAAATAAAAAGAAACGGATATTGGTGATGTCGATAAGTATTCCAAGCTCGAAAACCAACTTGAATGAGAACCATTCTTTTTGGCCTATTGATGGTTAGAAATAGGGAAGGTTTGAACTCAAAATTGCATAAAGAACATAGATCGATCTTTTTTTCTACATAGATTTGTATTGGTGAAATGCATGGGCTATAAATCTCTCATTTACAGATCATTGGTATTAGGGTGGTTGATTCCATGACCTTGAATTAGCTATAGCACTTTGAGGAGAAGAAAACCTTGATGGGTAAGGCATGGAAAAGAGAGAGGTTGGAAGAACTAAGGAGCTTCATTGTGTAAATCCAAGAGGATAAAAACCACTTGAAGGAGAGGATAGTAGAGTTGGAAAAGGATCTTGAGACATTGGCCAAGATGCAGGTAGATGTCCAAGTGGCCAAGGAAGCACAAACACTTTCCATTGTTAATTGCAGAAGTCAATACCATGATTGAGACAAGCATGGTAAACGTACCCCCCATAAACCTTTCTCAAAAACCTTTTGGTGATTTTGAAAAATATACCAGAGGCATCAATTGAAAGCTCATAAGACAAACGAGATATAATGGAAAGGGGTTAAGCAAGAGAAGCCAAGGGATTGTACACTCCATCATAACTTAACATAAAATCAAGCATGAAGGCCCAAGTTTCAGTGGACAAGAGGAAGCAAGTACAATTTTGGTTCAAGCTAAGACCATCAAGATAAATTTTGTCAATTCAAGAGGGACTAGAGGATAAGTCATTTGATTAAAGAGACAATAGAAAAAGGAGAAGGTAGTAAGCCATTACTCCAACCTTCTTGTAGAATATTGAAAGAGGGCAACTAAGAGATGTTTCCACCACCTATAACTACACCAACATTTGGGGAATTGAGCAAACAAACTAACAAGCACAAGCACACAATAAAGAGGTATGTCAAGGCATCTCTTGTATATTTGTATTGCAAGAAGAAAGTTCAGAAGGATAATGATTGTTGGCACTCTAAAAAGAAGAGAATGCTAAGCATCACATGAAGTAGAAATTTTTTTGCCCTTACTACAACTTAATTGGACATTGGGAAGCAAGTGTTGGAGGCTTCATCTAGAACTTTATTCCATGAACTTCACATTCAAAATAAAAGTTTGGAGAGTTGAGGGTAAGGGGAAAGAAGAAGGAGCAACAATTTTCCAAGGACCTATAACAACATAAGATGTCACCTCCACTAATGAAGTTGATAGTTGGATTCTACCAAGGTAGTCCCTATTCATCTATTATCTTCCATCCTACAACTGAGGCACCCCTTCTTAAAGATCTGTCAAGTATTGATACAAAGAGATGGATCAATGAGGTTATTTAAGACTCCATAATAGCTAAGAGACAAATTTAATCAATGTAAACACTTTGAGAAGGAAAGCATGCAACTATAGAAGAAGAAGGTAGAGAATTGAGATGGAGCTTTTGGGGACCAAATCCCGTGAATGATGATATGTGATTTGAAATGGATCCAAATAGTCTCTTATCTTTTAAACTTTGTAATAAAATAATATTTCGCAAAGTTTGAATTAAATGTCCAAAATCCAAATCCATGGAAGATGAAATGAATCATATTGATGGTTGACCTTCTAAGGAAACTCTATTAAAACAATGTTGCTAGAGACAAAGGACAAGAAGAAGGAGGAGTGATGAAAAGCAAATGCAGCTTGGGAAGAGAAGGGAAATAATGAAATAATGAGGACTCGAGAAGAAGAAACATGCTCTAATATTGAAGGACAAAGGAGAAATCGAGCTAGTCCACACATGAGCAAAAGGTTGTCCTAAAACATAGAAAACTACAAGACATTTCCATTGAGTAAGAATGTACTATAATATTTGTAGAGAGTGCACAACTCACTATTTATAACTATTTCTCGAGCTTAATAAAATATCCATTGAATGTTGGTTTTCCCAATTGGGTTTCCAAGGAATTTTTTATGTCTTAGTGTGTGATTGAGTACTTTGCATTTTGGATGTTATATTTGTTGTTATTGTTATGTTAATTAAATGTTGGAATCATTGCGTGCTCGATTCCTTTCTCATCGATTTGTTCGATTCTCTTATGTATGTACACATATTTTGGTGAGAAAATCACATTCTACTGCACTATTTCAACCGTGGGTTAATGTATTGTTGGGTTGTATTTATCACCACCAAATTGTTGGTTATTTGAACCTCATGCAATATCATCATTACATAGAGCATATTGCCTCCTATAGCTCAAATGATTCTCTAAATTGGTTGGCTATTAAATAGTATATATGTCATCACAATGATTTTAGGACTTTGTATTTTCTACCCTCTTGAGTAGATTACTATATGAAGAGATAAACCATTGGCATAATGACTCGTTATTCCCAATTATTGCATCTTTGAAAGTATCTTGATTGGTAAAAAACTAGATAATCTATCGATCATTATTAAACACCCTCCAACTAGTAATGTTATCATGGATTGATGGGATAAAATATAATTCAATAGAAAACCCATCATTTATTGGAGTCAACTTAGACACAACATTAACAAACATATCAACAACTACATTTTGAGAATCAAGAATAGAAGTAATACTAAAAGCATCAAATTCATCAATAAACTTCCATACCTTAAGCTAGTAACTTTTCAAATGAGGTTGTAAGCAACGAATGTAATTTTTTACCCGCCTCACAATTATCTTTGAATCACCAATTTTTTTTAAGGATTTTACCTTTAAATCAATCGCTTTTCTTAGTCTTGAATTAAAGCCTAATACTTTGTAGTGTTATTGGAAGATTCAAATTCAAGGATGAAGGATATAAGGCATATTTTTGGTTGTTTTTGTGGATTAACCAAAATACAACCAGCTCCTGCACCTTCCTATGATTTAAATCCATCAAAAACAAAGTCCATATTCCATTGTTTACATTCAAGTTAGTTGAAATACTACTTTATGCATCTATTATGGTACAATTATCATTTTCATCAGTTCGAGTGCAGTGAAGGAATTCATATTTTTGTTAGATTCCAAGGGTGATTCTTCTATTATATAATTCCCAATTTCGGTTTCAAGAAAATAATTTCCCATAATTGTCCCCGTGGTGTACAATAGTCGGTGAGGGAGTGCATTGTTAAGGAACTCTATAAGTGAAGTCACTGGTTCAAAACCTCCGGGGACACCTCAAATCCAACCTTTTTAAGGCTGGTGCGGTCCAAGACGGATGCAATCCCCAGGTGATTTTGATGGCTTAGATGCCCTTGCGTCGTGGCATCTTAGCCATAGGCCAATCCTGCAAGTTAGGGATATTTAGCTAACAATTTTTTTTTTCCCATAATTGAATGTGTAAATGGTATAGGTTCATTAGATCCTTCTGATTCTGTAACCGTACGCTTCATGTAAGCCTCTCAATCAACACGAATTTGGTTCTTCTATCCATTCCATGGTAGCCATTTATGAGACCAATCTGTGGAAAAATATCCTTGCAACTTCTGAGACCAATTGATGCTAAGAAAAAGACCATAAGATTCAAGAGTCTCAACCACAATAATGTCTATAATTTGATATACCTTTGGGTTAGAAGCTAGCTAAATTAAAACATATTTAAGTTCCCTAATAACCTTGACATTGGACCTATCCAATTGAATGATTTGAGTAGAGTACTTGGTTGGAGTGACATATTTTTGCTACATATCATAAAGGGAATTACATTTGAGGATGCTCTTGAATAAATCGAATAGTTATGTATGTTGTAGTTGTATATTTCAAAAATTCAGTAGAAAAGGTGAGGTTTGGGACTTGGATTGGTTACCAACTATAGCATCACTCATAACAACTTTTTGTTTTGTCTTATAATTTGGTTTTATCATATCATAGTTTTGTTTTGCTTCAAAATTGTTATTGCTTTATGAGGTACATCTAGGGATGTCTTAAGTTTGCATAATAAGGTCTCTATGTTGAGGGGTACTACATATGTAAAAATTAGAAACATTTCCTTTGGTTTTACTCATATCCTTGATCACATTGTAATCCATTCTCACCTAAGGTACGTTTGTCATTAGCGTTTTATTAGGTAGGGCAAGAACTACAATTCTTATGGGATTTGTGGTAGGTTGTGATGTAGAAGGTACTAAAGGAATATGTCCATTACTTCTTAGATTGTAATATCTTTGTGCTATTTGGGTGGCCTTGATTTCCTTTACCACTTTCTCTTCTTCCACTTGAAGTCAAAGGGACATGTGTTGTGGGAACATTGTTGCTTCTTCTTCTTCCACACTTTCCTCACTTTCAACCTCTTGGAGGGGTGTTTTGTCTTGTTATTGTTGATCCAAAAACTGATTTGCCACCAACATCATATAATGCAATCATTGAAGACATGTTTTTTTAGAATGATTTGCATGATGATACATGTAGTAATTGTCCATTCCTATCTCCTCAAGTTAAAATTTGTAGGTTCGGGTGGCTTTGGAGAAGTGATAGATTTCCTATAGAAAGGTCTAAAAGTTGTTAGGTTAGAGGTACCTTCTCCAGAGTTTTTTTTAAGGTCCACAACCTCATTTAATAATTTATTAACCAAACGTAATATGCTCTCCATGTATGTGGGGTGTTTATCTTGAAGGTTAGTATTTGTTTTTAAGGGTAGTTTGGGTAGAGCAATGCATTTCTTAGGAGTGGTATTAACATCTTCATTGCCTAGATTTCCTACTAAGCCCAACATATCCTTTTCCACATCCTTAGCTTCTTCAAATTTTCTACCAAAGTGTTTTTACTAGCTCTCTTAACAAGCATGGCAATGGATGCATGTAAAGCAAAAGTATAATATTCAATTACTACTTCTTTATTTAGGGAAAAATTTGCTAAAAATTTACTTAGAATGATGGTGAAATGCTGGTTAAAGTATTTTATTCCTTCTTTCTTATTCATCTTAATAGCTATTAATTATTTCAAAAGTGCACTTGGTGTAGATACTTCACCAAACGTACCAATAAGTTCTTTTTCAAAATAATCCCAATCATTAATGGATCCTACAAGGAGATTAAAATACCATGTTGAAGCTTTGTTTTTAAAGGTATAATGAAAAAGGTTTGCATACCACGTCTTCATGTTCCACATTCAATAACCAAATAGACATATAAAAGTTTTTAATATGATTTTACGGTGAGCTTGATTTATCTTGATTAGATTTTGGGAGGATATGCTCTAGATGTTTAAGAAGATCATGGAGTGGCACTACCAAATTAAGGATACACCAGGCTCTCCATGCAAGCAACTGAGGTTGTTTTCTTTCCATTTGGGTAGCAATAAGCTATCTAGAAATTTTATAGGATTTGTTTTGTAAAATTTGAGTCAAAAGTAGGGCCTGAAGAACTTAAGGAACGAGAGGATGAAACAAGAGGAGTTGACGGGAGTGTACTTAAAGGTTGTGGAATTTCGTCAAGTGTGAGGTCAATTAGGTCATATATAGTTTTGACAATGGTATCTACATCAACCTGAATAACATTCTTGTTAGATCTCTTTCATTTTAGAGAGTAAGGGAGCCATGGGAATCTGACCAATTTTCTTAGCAAATGCCTGGGTAATTTGATAAAACTCATTAACTTCTTGATTATGAACAACATATAATATTTCAGCCTCTATGAAACTATGATTTTCAAAAACAATAGTAGTATCTTCAAAATCTTGTTCAGGGTTATAATTAGTACCGAAAAGACTATTACTTGAATTGTGTTGTGAAAAATTACTATGCAAATTGTCTATATCAACCATATAATGGCAACCCTCCTTCTAGCACTAGGACTATTGTCAGGTGTAATTAGAAGGGGTTCCCCTCAATGTAAGGTGCCAACTAGAAATTACACTATCTGAAATAGGGAACTCACCTGGATTATTGCCTGACAACCTTTATTGGTTTGGGGTTTTACCGATTGCGGCCCGATCCACCATTTAGGTTTTTCTTAAATGAAATGCAACTACTTTAATATGAAAAATGAAAATTAATGCCTACGTTGATCTAACAAAAGCAAGGGGATAAATATAACACCAAATATATCACTACTTTTACCTTTAGCAAGAAAATTACTAAGAGAATAATGTAACGAATCCCAATCGTTACAACAACAAGCGACACACAACAAGTGCAATTTTTATTTTATGTTTTTTAGCAGGGAGGTAACAACGACAACAGTTAATCAATGCAACTTGACGATGAACACAACACACAAAATTTAGGTAAAAGACAACATAACGACCTAACATACTAGCACAACGTGCAACTGGGTGCAACATACAAATATCAATCAGAAAAAAATAAAATGACTACCTGCCCGTCCTACCCTGCAAGATTAGGACCTTCAATACACATAAGCAATGCTCAAGCCCATGTTCCCATCGATTTTGACCATTTAAGGTTTCAAGGCTGGCGAATGTTTTGAGGAACAAGGAGGTGTCTACTTCCCGCCCAACACAAGCAAGACCACACCTACTAAGAAAAAGGCAACATCAATCAATCCAAACACAACAAATTCCACGATAAGTAGCTAGAACCCTCCCGATGAACGAGAGACCGAAATTAAACATTACAAAGCCAGTACAAACCTTAATTACAAAAACAACAACATCCACCTCAAAAGCACATGACCCTAAACCAGGTTCCATATGCACATCGATCAACACACGCAATGATCCAAACCTAAGGATTCATGTTGCCACGGTGCAACGAGAGTACAAGAATCCCTAGCACAATCAAAATCTAAACCTTTAAAAATACTTAATAGCCAATGTGCCTGAAGTTCAACTGGAACTGACATACATTATACGACGTCGTTAGATGAAGGCGCTCAAAAAATAAAGCAAACATGGGTGCAGTGGTGACTGTAATCGGTATGTTTAAATGGGCAAGATGAGTAGATGTAATTCATTAGCAGTTATCATCATAAAGATTAAATCACAACATAAGTAACCACTCACCATCTAAGGGTAAAAGCATCTAACCATCCTTAAGCCACATATACCTTCAGAATCGAGGGTTTAAATAATTCAATAAACTCATCTATAAAAAAATTTCTTCAAGGGTTCTAAATCCCTACAATAAAATCAACTCTTAAATTGCAAGGAGTAAAAGAGGAAAAAGGGGGAAAGCCAAGCATAGGACACCCTTACACAAGTCATGCAATGTGAAAAAATTAATGACGATTTTGCGAGGAGACATTAAAATTGCTTCAGTATAATTAGATAAATAACTTAAAATCAACCAACAATGTAAAAATCATAAAGATCACATCTATCAAAGAATCAACATCCTTTAATAAAATTGATATATCCCAACATTAAATTAATTAATATTAAAGCTCTAGAATGACAATAACAAATGTTTTTACTCCCATTAATACGATTCACTGATACCCTACTCATACTAATCGATGTTCAACCTGGTTTATACATCAATACTAACACCTGGACATCATTATAAACTCTGTGCAAGAATTAGTATGGAGATCGTGGCAGTGGCAATAACAATATCAGTCGGGTTTATACATTAAAATATGCCCGGACAACACAAATATCAACAACTAAAACCATTGAACCTTAGTATAGTTATATGACTATTATATAAAATTGAAATGGGTTGACAGTAGTTTTAATCGCATCCGTCAACACAACACCCATTAATACAACATTAAATCCACTATCCATCACTATTAAAACAATAAAAAGAAAAGTGAGCAAGTTTCAAGTTAGTAGTCATGTTCAATCAACATCTACTTTATGCTTTGCATTTATATAATGTGAGTAACAATCAATATCTTCTAGAGAAAATGTAATAATGGTTGATGGCACTATTTTTGAACTTTGGACCGAATTAGCGGGCAAAAGAATAAAGGGAAAATATGGAGGCAGCGGAAAGCCTGCTAAAATAGAATAGGTGGACGTAAATACCTCTACTCCCTACCCATGTAAAGGTGGACATAGATATATGAAAAAAAAAATGAAATAGCCAAGGAACAATTAATCCAAAATTTCAGAACAATAATACAAGGGAGAACGCCACTGCCATTGATGATCTGTTACAATGCATCCACGACTAACAAAGGCAAGACACACCGGTGGAAGATTCGGTTGATAAATCAAATTCTCCTTAATTACTGCCAGGAAATGGGTAGGATGCTGGGTTATTCATCCCAACGCATTACCGGTGGAAGGGTGTGGGGCATGTGCACGATTTGGCCACGAAAAAATAAGAATTGGCTCTAGTAATGAATACGTTACAAAGGCTAACCACAAATCACATTAAAAGATAAAAACATAGGCAAAGGATTGGGTTAGGACTGGCCACCCTTGGGAATGAGAAAATCGAAGAGTAATCACACTCCCAGTATCGACCGAACCCTAGCGAATTCAAGCAACCAACAGGAAGAAATGTCTTCATTGCTACTTTGTTGACACAGGGTGAAATTCTTTTTACCTAGAAAATTTACATGCAAATGAGAAAAAGGGGGAGGAAGGTAAACACAATACACATGACAAAATCAAGTTCTGGTCAACAAAGTGCACTAACATTGTTCACAATGATAAACTCAGAACCAAACATTCTGCTTCCTCAGGGAAGACGAATCAGTCCAAACAGACCCTTCCAGTCGCTACACTCTAAAGACAAGTGTAGTATGCTTGCCTTGGGATTGACATGTAGATGGTTGGGGTTGGGTCATTTACCTTTCTCCTTAAGTTTCCCACAAGTGCCATCATACACCATAGTCGTCGAGGAGAAATTGACAACACTTACACACTAGCACTGGAGCAACAAGCACCAAGGATGGAGGTCCCATGGGATATATGTTCACAAAATATTTGCAAAACTAGGGTGCACAGGACTGGGGATCACAGAGAAAGGCTTGATTCACGAGTGACCCAAATCATTCTAAGGATTTCACCAACCATTTTAGATTCGGGCAAGGGAACAAGTGAGGATGAGGTTAGGCAAAGGAACTCTGGAATAGGAAGGACCACCCCTCTATTTCGCAACTAAAGCTAGTAGAGAAACTGCAGGAAGCTAAACTGGCAAGGATACAAGGGTGGGAAAGTAAAACTTTAAGGTTTTAACACAGATCTACACCGTAATTGCCATAAGATTTCCTCCAAATAACTCTTAACAAGCATTGCAACCAATCTTTACTACTAAGCTGGAACAAATTTTTCCGAGATCTTCCATACAAAAACTTAACTACCTTTTTACTACAAATTAACATGCGTACGTTCACCATTATAGAAATTCATATGCAAAAAAATTAACTCCTTTTTCAACACAAAATATACACATGCGTACCTTAACCAGTGTGATGCTCTGTAGTCGTTGTCCCTCACGCGCTCCATTCAACTCCCGCTTTCCAACCGATGAGACCTCACCGGTACCTCCCAACCAATGCTAGGGTTACTCTTCTCCCCCCTGAGTCCCCCAAGCCACAAAGGGGCCACACACACAATACCATATAATGCTAGCTCCCAGCTCGCCTCGCAAGGTCGAGCTACCACTCGTTACCCGAGCTGGGTATCCCAACTCCCACAAGAGAAAAATCAGTCAAGATGAAATTTCGATAGCGTAACCTTACACAAATCAGACGTGATTCATACTCCTCCTCTGCCATCCTTTTTATAGAGTTTTCAAGTGATTAGTTTCCCAAACCCACATTAGATTCATTTTTCATTTATTTAATTAGGAAAAACCTCCCCCGTACACATGTCGCTTGATCCCCTAGTTGCACCATACAATCAATTTATTAATTAATTAAATATGCGTATTTCCGTCACCCACCTAAAAGCGTTCCTAAAACCGCTCCTTGATGTCCCTTTATTCCCTTACATTTCTTAAATGACCTACGCCTTTCTTAAATCCTAGTTGAGTTCATAAATAGAAAGTTCCAAAGGCTAGATTCCTTACTAAGTTAGACATTCCCCTTTTTTCTTTAAGTTTCCCCATTTCTTTAAATTTCCCTTTTTCTTTAAGTTTCCCCTTTTTAACTAAGTTCAGAATTAGCAAGTTTAGACAAACAACCATTTACCCCCTTTTTATAATTAAACCTTCATTAAAATTTTTACTTTAATTAATAAAGCTTGAATTTTCTTTACCCCCTTCTTATTATATGCCTAATTAATTGTTTTTTTGTATAAAGGTTCTACTTAGACCTAGGTTTTAAATTTACTAGGCTTGGCGACAGCTCTTAAGGGGAAATTGGTTATTAAACTTTACTCATCACATCATCATTTTAAGGCCGAC
>ML795501.1:19079-32297 GCA_009831015.1 Picea engelmannii | reverse complement strand
CACTTAGGAGTTAGTAATATCTACTTGGTCTATTGTGTCGTTAGGTAAAAGTGTGTTTTATAGTGTGTTTCTTTAGTATGCATTAGTATGCATTTGTAGTTAGGAAATCCGACGGTCACGATATGTTCCCGACATAGAGTGATTTGATGGTTCATACTCTCCTCGATCTTAATGGCCATTGATCCGTGGCTTAACACCCGATTGGTCCATGATCTCTATTTAAAGAGCATGGAGGGTCATTTTCCGATGATCGATTATGAGAAACTCTCTTGTAAAATCTTTCTGTAATCTTTTTCTTTGCATTAATAAACTGCTCCAAGTGGCCACGTTGGCTGGGGCCGTGGATGTTTCCCCATAGGGGTTTTACCACGTGAAAACATCGATGTGTTGATCTTTGATCTGGTTATGCGAGTGGTTACTGAAGGTGTTCGCCCTCTGTTGGAATACCTGTGTTGTTGAACAATAGTGCGGGCGACACAAAAAGTTGAATGCATGAGTGGATGTCATGTATTCAAGTTTTGTAGTTGAGAGTGCCACCACTGATTGTCTTTTTCTCATCCAACTAATTGCTCCTCCAAACAGGTTAAACACATACCCACTTGTAGATATTCCATGATACAGATCTACAATCCAATTTGCATCAAAAAATCCATGTATGTCCAATACTCTTTCCAATCCTGGTATTCCTTGGTAGCACAATCCATAACTAGTAGTGCCACGTAAATACCTAAAAACCCTCTTTACTGTTGTCCAATGCTCATTCTCTGGTTTTGACATATACCTACTCAAAACTCTCACTACACGTGAAATGTCCAGTCTAGTACAGACCATTTTATACATCAAGCTAGCAACCACACTAGCTTATGGAACACAAGACATGTCCTCTTCCTCTTCATGTGTCTTAGGACATTGACCTGTAGATAAATTTACACCTACAGGAATAAGAACCCTAACTGGTCTACATTCATGCACAATAAACCTCTGCAATATTGCATCGACATATTTTCTATAATTTAACTAGAGTTTCCTATTTGGTTGACCTCTTTTAATTTCCATTCCTAAAATGAAATTTTCAACATCAATATCCTTCACGTCAAATTTATAGGACAACCAAGTTTTCATATCTTGGATAATCTCTTTGTTGTTTCCTATTAGCAACATATCATCCACATACAAGACCAAATAAATAACATGATCATTGAATAATTTGGAATACACACAGTGATAAACTTTGCTCCTTGTGAAGTCAAGTCCCAACATGTAACTATCAAATTTTTGATACCACATTCTTGGTGATTACTTTAACCCATACAGGGACTTTTTCATCCTACATACCATCTCTTTCTTTCCCTTCACTGCAAATCCTTCTTCCTGATTCATGTATATTTCTTCTTCTATATCCCAATGTAGGAATGTTGTCTTCACATCCATATGTTCTACTTTAAAATAAAGAGAAACAACAACATACAAAAGGAATCTAATAGAATTTAACTTGGCAATAGAAGAAAAAATTTCACCAAAGTCGATTCCTCTACCTAGGAATAACCTTTTTCTACTAATTGAGATTTGTATTTCTCAACTTTACCTTCTACATTCAACTTCTTCTTAAATACCCATTTTATTCCAATGGGATTTCTTGCAATCGACTACTCCACTAGATCCCAAGCCTCATTCTTGTCCAAGGTTGCCATTTATTCAACCATGGCCATTTTCCAGTGTTTTCCATCCTTTGAATCCACTTCCTCCATAATAGTTATAGGATTGTCATCAATAATAAACAACACAAAATTAGAGATAAAATTAGGCGGAGTATACCTTTCTGATTTCCTTCTTTCTCGAACCAATCTCCTCAATACCAGAGTATGAGTTTCTTCTTCTTTTGATTCCTTTTCTTCTGTAGAGTTTGATTCATCATCCTTCAATTCAAACTCTATTTTCTCTAGATATTCCTCCTTGGGTAGTTCCAGTTCCTGTTTGAAAACATGTTTGATTTATCTAAATGCCATATCTCGACTATACACTACCTTCTTAGTTTCTAGGTTGCAAAGCTTATAACCTTTCAAACCATATTTATAGCCAATAAAGATATACTGTTCATCCCTTTTATCTAGCTTACTTCTATTTTTCTTTGGAACATGTACATAGGCATCATAGAAAAATACCCTTATATGTGTAAGAGAGAGCTTCTTAGAAGTCCACGTTGTAACATCCCCCATCCCTTTTGAGCGACATTATGGTGCAAAATACTCTTAAAAATGTTTTTTTTTTCTAATTGATCCAATTCATTTACGGTTGACTCATTTCCTGTAGCTTTTGGCTACAAATTAAAATAGATTTATCTATTGTCTATAACCACAAAATATAAGCATTTACAAAATGATAATAATCAACATGATATGCAAATAACAACTCATTACAACAACATATAAATCACTTCCAAATACACAGAGTTCATGCACAACAATTAAATACATAATTTAACACAACAACAAGATAAAACACTTATCTTTTCACAATAGTTGTGCAACCAACTACTTGGGACGGACGTTCCGCCCAACCATATACCGCCTATTCCAAATATCAACAACCAATCACCCCCAAGCCGAGGCTAGTAATCCACAAAAGAGGGTGGTCTCTCACAGTCCACTCACAACTCATAAAAATCTCAACCCAATTGATATTCTCCTACAATTATCCCGATTTTCTCACCAGCTCTCTTCCTCTTTACCTTTCCAACCCAAGGAATGCACCATTCGTTTATATGTGATAACCCAAGGGATGTACCATTCGTTTATCAAGGATAACCCAAGGAATGAGCCATTATTTTATCAGGGTCTCTTTGGCACATGTAGCTAGGAATCTCTCAGCTGGGCACTCAAGGGAAACTGTTGCTAGGAAAACTATCAGTAAACTAACAACAAACAATTTTTGTTTCAATGTAACTCACACATGAGTTCACTCTTCAGGCCTGCAAAGCTAGCTCTTCAATTTTCCATCTCCAATTTGCTCCAATTACACTCTATATTTCTATAGAATTCACCCTCCATGGTTGCAATAAATTTAAGCTTTGTTTCTTTCTCTCTATAACTTACCTCCCATGCACAAACTTGACTAACTAAAAACTGTTGTCCCAACCCATACACATTTTTTCTCTTTGGCTTTCCTTTCTCAACTCACACTGTTCCCCAAGATGATTGTACTCAAACCCCATGTGCCCATTAAATTTGGGATGTGACTACTCACACCCACCATCTTACATGTATTCAATGTTTGACTTAAAGAACACTCAATCAGAAATGGGAAGGTTCATATACAAATAGAGAATTTAGAAAAATGGGTTGAATTAATATACATGTGTATTTCCACCATAGGAACCCTCTTGGCCATTATCCTAGACACTCCCCCCTCTTGTGGATTAATTCATCCCCCATCTCTTATCCATGCCGCCTTAGCAGTTGGCATCACATTTTATTAATAAAACAAGGAAATAAAATTCACATATCACACCGCTTTGGCCGTAGCCACATATTATACCTACATAAGAATTAATTAAACCGAGGAGTATATTGGGGATGTTACACACACATCGTGTGGAGTCTTGTCATCCAACGCTAATGAGGGTGATTGATTTACCTGGTAACATGCAGTACCCACTACCTCCACCTAGAATTCTTGTCCTAACCTGACACCACTGAGCATGCTCCCATGATTTTCCATCGGCGTCCTATTCATTCTTTTTGCAATTCCATTCTACTGAGGTGTGTATGGAGCAATCTTATGCTTTTCTATACCACACATCCTACAAAATTCTTCAAATTCATTTTTTTAGAATTCTCCACCATTATTCGTCCTCAACACCTTTATTCTCTTCCCTGCCTGATTCTCCACAAGAGGCTTAAACTCTTTAAATTTTTCAAATACTTCATATTTATTCCCAAGGAAATAAATACATGTATTCAACAAGAAGTATTATATAAATGAGACATAGTACACAAATTTGCCTAGTGATGGGACCGACATAGGTCTAAACAAATCATTGTGCACAAACTGCAATATTACCTCTACCCTCATAGCACTAGAGGAGAATATTACACGATTCTTCTTCCCATATAAGTGATGTTTATAGAAATCAAAATCCAAAGAGAAATTGGGCATACCTTCAACCATACATTTACCGTGTAGTTATCGAAGGCCCTTCTCTCCAATATGCCTCCGTCTTTGATGCCACAACATATTATTTTCTCTAGAGAGTGTACAAGTTTTTCCTTCTTTGGCTCCAATATCAGGAACATTGGAACTATTGAATCTCTCACTCACAGTGCTTCCCAACAACTTATACAGAGTTCCAATATGAACTCCCTTCAACAACACCATTTCCCTTCAAACCATCCTGTAGGTTTCCTTTTCAAACATTGTTTTTACACTTGCATCATCCATCTTGCTTGCATAAATCAAATTCCTAACCAATCCTAGGATGTGCAGAACACCAAGGAGTGTTCTAATACTACCATTCATGATATTCAACTTGACTTTTCCTTGTCCTATGATTTTTTTTGTCGAGTCGTCTCCTAGAAAAACATCACCTCCATCATACCTTTCATATTCACAAAACCACTCCCTGTGAGGAGTCATGTGAAATGATTCACCTAAGTTTACCAACCATACCTCATGATCTACATGTGTGCTTAAACAAGCCAACTACACATCCCCTCCTTCATCTATAGGGTTTTTTTCTTCTCTAGAAGAGGCATCATCAGATCCATTCTCTCTCTCAACACTTTTGGATCTACAATGTTTCTTGTAATTCCCTTCTTTTCCACATATCTAGCATACCTTTACAAATTTTCCAGGAGACTTAGATCTTCCCCTAGATTTATATATCCCACTTGAGTAATTATTTCTATTTCTTCAGATGAGTTCGATTCTTCATCCTTGAATTCAAATTCTATATTCTTTGGTAGGAATTCCTATTTGGGAACATATTTAACATCTCTAAAGAAAACATCTCATCTATAAATAGTATTCTTAGTTACTAGGTTCCAAAGTTTATATCCTTTTTATATCATCTTTATAACCAAAAAAGATACACTTTTTATCTTTATTATCCAACTTATTTCTATATTCCTTTGGAACATGTACATAAGCATCATAACTAAAAAATCTAAGATGTTGAAGCAAGGTTTTTTACTAGTCCATGCCTCATGTAGATTTTTTCCACCAATGCTATTGAGGGTGATCTATTTACCAGATAACATGCAATACCCACTGCCTCTGCCTAGAATTCCTTTTCTAACCCAACACCATTGAGCATGCTCATTACTTTTTCCATCAACATCCTATTCATCCTTTCTGCAACCCATTCTATTGAGTGTGTATGCAATAGTCTTCTACTTTTCTATACCCATGTGGTGTTCACTCAGTGAACCCGTGACATAGCGCCTTCATTCATGGGATATTAAAGAATACCCCTAATTTCACTAGATATTGATAAATATCTACCAAAATCCATTTTTTGAACCCCCCTCCCAATACATCTTTCCAATAAAAGAAACTCCTATTTTTACTAGATACCCCTTTTTATACATCCTAATACCAATAAACCCCTTGAGACCCCTCATACCCCCCAATACCTACAATATATTGACTTTATTTTTAACAATTTAAAAGCCCCCTTTATGAATGAACGCGATAAGATATTGGTCAACAAGGTGAAGCCTGTGTGGTTGTAGCACACTTCTTATAAAATTCCTCAAATCCATTCCCACACAACTCTCCACCATTATTTGTCCCTGACACCTTTATTTTTTTCTCTATCTAATTCTCTACAATATTCTTAAACTCTCTAAATTTAACAAAGACCTCAAGTTTATTTCCAAGTAAATAAATCCATATATTCCTCAAGAAATCATCAATGAATGAAACATAGTATCCAAATTTACCTATTGATGGAACAAACACTGGTCCAAACACATCACTATGTACTAACTCTAAGATTTCATTTGCTCTTGTAGCACCATATGAGAATATTACTCTATTATGTTTACCATATATATAAGGTTCATAGAAATCAAAATCCAATGTGCAATTAGACATACCTTTACGGTGTAGTGCTCTAAGGTCCTTCTCTCCAATATGTCCCAATATTTGATGCCATATTATTGTATTTTCTCTAGAGACAGTAGGGGTTTTTTCTTCTTCATTTCCGCCTCATGAAACATATAACTGTTTCACCCATTATTGATAGTTCTTCCCAAAAACTTGTACAAAGTTGCATTTTGAAATCTCCTCATCAACACCATTGATCCTCAAAATATTTTGTAGGTTTCCTTTTCAAACATTGTATGTACACCTATATCACTCATTTTTCTTATAGATATCAAGTTTCTAGCCAGCTTTGGAATGTGCAAGGCCCTAGGGAGTGTTCTAGTCCTTCCATCCTTGAGAAACAACTTGAATTTTAATCGTCCTATAATTCTAGATGTTTAGTCATCCCCTAGGAAAATATCACCTCCATTATAATTTTCATATTCATAAAACCACTCCCTATGGGGAGTCATATGAAAAGAAACACATGAATCAATCGCCCACACATCATGATCTACATGTGTTCTTGAAGAATCCAGGTACACATCCCCTTCTTCCTCTGAGGAGGTATTTTCTTCTATGGAAGGAACATAATCAGATCCCTTCCATTTCCCAACACGCTAAGATATACAATCCTTCTTGTAATGCTCAATTTTACCACATTTCCAACATTTCCTTAAGGATTTTCCTGGAGATTTAGATCTACCTATAGATTTATATCCCCAACATGAGGACTTATTTTTATTTCTATCCAAGGAATTCTCTCTTATATATAAGGAATCTGTGCTTTGACTATCCATGGTTTTCCTCCTCATTTCTTTTTATAACAAATACAAAACCATATCATCAAAATTTAATGTCGTTGCATTTCTCTCAATAGCTACTACCAAACCATTCCATGAATCTAGAAAAGAACACAATAAACTAAATAAATTATCTTCATAATAAATTTTAGTGTTGACAAACAACAACCAACTTACCACAATATTGAAGGAATTTGGATGCTCTATTACCAAGTCTCCATCATTCATCCTCAAGAGGTACAACTTATTTTGAAGGAAAATTTTATTTACTAGGGACTTAGAGTAATATAAATCCCCTAACTTATCCCATAATTCCTTGGTTTTAGCTTCTCCTAATACATTCAATACCATTGAATATGAAAGACACAACTAGGTTGTGTTTTTTTCCTTCATATCCAAGTTTGTTCAGTACTTCATCAACATATTCATAAGTGTAGTACCAACATCCACAACTACCCATTTTTATTTATCTACCACAAGATCCTCCATATTTAGCTTCCAAATCTAAAATATTTTCCCATTAAATTCCTCAATCCCAATTTTAGAACCTCTCACCATTTTATTTCACCACAAGGATCACCATTATAGAGGTCCCATTGAAACTAAGTTTATCACAGACCCAAAATAATCAAACCCTTGGCAAAAAAGGTGCCCCCCTAAAGCCAATAACTGATCTGATGCCAAATATACATTTTAAACCTTTATAGTATAGAAATGCACACAATTTTTTTTTTTTTTAAATAAGAAAAAAATATCACTCACATAGTACTAAAAAAATTACCTTGGAAACCCTTAACTGGGAAATCTAACATAATGTTTAGAGCCACAAATTTAACTCTCATTTTATTAACTTCATTTACAAAAACACTATATGTGATTCTGCGACATCCAAAACCTTAATCCATTGACTTGTATTAGATTACAACCTTTATGGCTTTACTGGAATTAGAAAACCATGGGCCAAAAAACCACGTGCCAAAACTTCCCAAAATGAACCAAAAAATCACCCAATTTTTTGGGGAGGCTCTACCCCCTCTATGACTTCCCCACTACGCCTGACACAATGTACAACACGTGTGGCTAATCATGCAAAGAATATAAAAATACCCAACATATCCATGGTAACCCTTATCAAAACCATATCTGAATCCAAAAACAACAATTTTAAATGTAAATTATAAAATTTCAAGTATACACTCAATTTTAAACCCTTAAAAATGAAATATACATGTAAATTCTCCACCACCTTAGATCAAAATACAAATATATTTATACAAAACAAAAAACTAAAGCGCTTTCAACAAATGCCATTTTATCTTTGAAAACCTAATTTCTCCATCATTGGGAAGAATCAATGAAGCAATTTTCCATTTTACTACCAAGCACACATGGGTTTTATGAACAAATCCCATGGGAAGAGATATGTTGATGTTGTGAACACAAATTGGATAATGAAACTATGGAGCATGGCTTAAATAGTCACAAAAGAGATGATGTTCAAATTATTTAAAAAGATTGACTAACAACTTCATACAAAGAGAGAATTTATTATGTTTATCTTCTAATTATTAATATCATTGCAACACGATGTTTTAAGTCCATTTCCATAAAATACTTGGAAATGCCTATGACATACTTAGAAAACACATAAACAATCATGATTTTAGAATTCTAGGAATTAGGTCACAACATAAATCTATATCACTAAGGATACTAAAGGTTGTTGAAATATCATCATTTAAATTCTAAAGGTTGTTGAAAGATCATCATTTAATATTTAGGATGTAGTCCTTTACCTAAATCACAAGGTTTTTCTATACCTACTTTGTTTCTAGATACGTAAATTGCATTTTTTATTTGTCAAAGATAATAATATTTCTATTGGATAGTTGGTTTTCATTTATGTTGTTGGACAATTGGTTCTCATTGATGCCAACAAACATAATTGGTTGTCATTTATGTCAACATATGTGATGAGTGCATTTGAATAAGTCTACAAGAAGCCTCAGAGCATAGATGATTTTAGGGGCTAAATTTTGCAAATGGGCAAATTTTCCATGGTTTTTCCCAAAAAATGATTCGCTAAATTTCCATTTTTTCTAAAAATGATTTGCTCAAATTCCATAGAATAAAATTATTTTACCTTAAAAATAGCCAAAACTTTATAGGAACTATATAAAATCCTTAGAAATTTGAATATTTTTACAAAACTATCACCAAACATTTTACATTTTGCATATTAAGTACTAGTAAGATTAGCCCAGGTTTTTACATTTTAATATAAATTTCCATTCTTAAAATTATCCTTGCCTCAGAGGTCTGGTCATGAAGCCCTAAGTTGTTTGAGGAATAGGGACATGAAGGATAGTGTAAGTGCACGTAAAACCCTCACAAATGGAAATTCATCATCATGCCATTTCCAACGGTATGTGGTACATTATGTGGTTCCTTACGGTTGAGGAGACATGCCCTCTTGAAGATGGAAGCCCTGAAGTATGGTTAAGAAGCCCTAAACAGTTGTAACAAGAAGTGACAAGTCGGCCCCAAATTAATTAAAAGAAGAAAAGTTGTTGCAAACAAGAAGTTAAAAGTTGGCCCCATTGCAATAAATATTAAAATAAATATTAAGGATGTTGTTGGTAAAGTCAGCCTCAATGGAATAATCATTAAAAATTAAATTGAATTTTATTTGGGTCAAGTTGGCCCTAAAAAGAGGGTGCCATATCTAGTATAAATAAGGCACCTAGGATATAATTTGTTATATTATCTCAAGTAATTTTTATCTGAGGTAAACAAGGAGATCTAAGTCAAATTTCAGAGGGAATATGAAGTGAATAAGGGCGAAATTCCAAGGGACGATGAAGTCTTTTGATGATGTGTTCTAAGGTATGTTATTTAAAGGTCATCTTACCATTTTCAATATAACATAGTTTCTAGAATGATTCATATATTTAAAATTAGAGTCTATTGAGAATACATATGAAGGTATCGATGGTAAGAATTTCATCTTCTGGGTCAGTGCACTCTTGGAAATACACTCTATGGAAGATAGGGTTTTTGACTAATCCTGAAATTAGTCTCAAATAGGTGTTCATTGAGGATTAAAATTCTGTGATATTAATTACAGTGGAAACATGACAATATGTGGTATATTTTGTGCAAGTTTTAGAATCATGTATCAAATATTGAGTGTGTGGCATGCTGTACAAGTTCACTTTCCAAAATAGGATATAATTCAGTAAGGTATGCCATTTTCACTATCATTGTTGTTCTGAGAAGTCATACCCATAAATTTTGTAGAGATGGAAAAAATATCCCAGAGTATCTGTGGTTAAAATTTTAGACCTTATTCATTACAAGTTCAAAGTTATGCTCGTTGAAAATTAGGGTTTGTGACTAATCCAAAACTAGTCCCACGATACTGAGGTAAAGTTTCATGAAGATGATATTCTTTGGTTGCTGAAGTTGAGGAAGAGCTACAAGTATGTAATTTTTTTGTATTAGGTTTGCTACAAGATCAGAGGTATGATTTACATGTGTTATTGAGAGTTATGTTTATGGTACATGTTTGAGGCATGCCTTGATGATGACAGTACATGATATGATACACCTTTTGTAAGTTTTAAACCTGTGAAGTAAACCATTGCATATATATTCTTAAGCAAAACATAAATTAAGCAATGGCTCATACACATAGTACACAAAGATTTACACCGGAAACCCTTAACCAGGATAAAACCAGCCTTGCTTAGGGTTGCACCTTGCAACTCTTTATTATATTAATTTCACCATTCACCATACAATATACACAATGTTTTAGGTATTCTGTAGCTACCAAAACCCTAATCCATTAATCGGGGATTAATTTAGAAAACCGCTAAAAATAGCAAAAACCGCCCAAAACAAATATTTTGGGCCGCTTCCCTGGAGCCGAATGCTGCGCGTAACCAGGGGGGGGCATACTTTCCCCCCTTGGGACCCCCCTAGGAAGTGCCCGACACAAAGAATGTAGGAAGTTGGGATCGTCAGACGCAGTTGTCGAATCTGATGCGCCCACACACACACATGCAAAGAATATAACACATACTCAACATTCTCCCACTTGTTGTTTTCTTTGCATCCAGGGGTCCACATGATTATATAGTCAACAATCCAAGGCAATAATGCCCATTGTTACTCTACACCAGGAGAAATTTTCTGTGCTCCAAGAATTTGTCAATGAATTTGCAACATTCTTCAAAGTGTCAACCTTTTCCAACAACACCTTCTTTCCTTCAACCATGTCTCTCACAAAGTGATACTGAACATCAATATGCTTTGTCTTCGAATGATAAGCTGGGTTCTTTTCTAGGAAGATTGCACTCTAACTATCACAATATAATCTCACTGATTGTTGTACCAACCCAATACCTAAACACAATCTCTGTAACCATACCACTTCCTTTCTTGCATGAGTGGCTGCCATGTATTCAACTTATGTAGTTGAGAGTGCCACTACAACTTGTCTCTTTCTCATCCAACTGATTGCTCCTCCAAATAGGTTAAACACATACCCACTTGTAGATCTTCTACGATCTAGATCTCCAGCCCAGTTTGCATCAACAAAGCCATGTATGTCCACCACTCTATCCAATCCTAGTCTTCCTTGGTAGCACAATCCATAATTGGTAGTGCCACACAAATTCCTGAAGACCCTCTTTACTACTGTCCAATGATCCTTCCCTAGTTTTGACATATACCTGCTCAAAAATCCCACTGCATGTACAATGTCCAGTCTAGTACAGACCATTGCATACATCAAACTTCCAACTGCACTGGCATACAGAACATGGGACATGTCCTCTTCTTCTTCCTGTGTCTTGGGACACTAATCTACAGATAAATTTACACCTATAGGAATAGGAACCTTGACCGGTTTACTTCCATGCATATTAAACCTTTGCAATGCCGTCTCAACATATTTTCTCTGATTCAACCAGAGTTTCCTGTTTGCACGATATCTTTTAATCTCCATTCCCAAAATGAAGTTAGCAACACCGAGATCCTTCATGTCAAATTTGAAGGATAGCTGCGATTTCACCTCCTTGATAACATCCATGTTATTTCCTACCAACAACATGTCATCAACATACAACCTACATAAATGAAGTGATTACCAACTTGCTTGGAATATACACAATGATTAGCCCTGCTTCTCACACATCCTAATCCAAGGATGTATGTGTCAAACTTTTGTTACCACATCCTAGGTGATTGCTTCAGACCATATAGTGACTTATTTAGCTTACATACCAACTCTTTCTTGACCAGGTAACATGTTGTACCCACTGCCTCTGCCCATAATTCCTGTCCTAACTCGACACCGCTGAGCATGCTCCTTGCTTTTTCCATCAGTGTCCTGTTCATCCTTTCTACAACTCCATTCTGCTGAGGTGTGTATGGAGTAGTCTTCTGCCTTGCTATACCACACTTCTTACATAATTCTTCGAATTCATTTCCGTAGAATTCTACACCATTATCTGTCCTCAATACCTTTATTTTCTTCTCTATCTGATTTTCTACCAGAGCCTTAAAATCTTTAAAATTTATCAAATACCTCAGATTTCTTTCTAAGAAAATAAATCTATGCGTTCCTTGAGAAATCATTTATGAATGAAATATAATACACATATTTACTTAGTGATGGAACAAGCACAGGTCCAAACACATCACTGTGTATCAACTCTAAGATCCCCTTTGCTCTTGTAGCACCAAATGGAAATCTTACTCGATTTTGTTTTCCATATATACAATGTTCACAGAAATCAAAATCCAGAGTGCAGTTAGAAATAACTTCAACCATACCTTTACCGTGTAGTGTTCGAAGGCCCTTTTCTCCAATATGCCCCAGTATTTGATGCCACGAAATGGTCTTCTTTCCATGGACAATATTGGTCTTGTCTTCTTTATTTGTCTACTCAGGGATAACAGAACTGTTACACCCATTATTATAAGTGCTTCCCAACAACTTGTACAAAGTTCCACACCGAACTCCCCTCATCAACACCATTTCTCCTTGTACCATCTTGCAAGTGCCCTTTCCCAATACAGTATCCACTCCTGCATCATCCAACTTGCTTACATATATTAGGTTCTTGGCTAGTTTTGGAATGTGTAGAACCCCAGGGAGAGTTCTAATCCTTCCATATTTTAGCAGCAACTTAACCCTTCCACGTCCCATGATTTTGGCTGTCAAGTCATCTCCTAGGAATACATCACCACCATCGTATTTTTCATATTCAGAGAACCACTCCTTGTGAAGAGTCATATGGTATGACGCATTCGAGTCGAT
>ML795500.1:170940-185084 GCA_009831015.1 Picea engelmannii | reverse complement strand
CATGGTATACAATTGACTCTTCAACCTTAACAATCTATCTTCTATCTGTGTTTGAATCTTATCTTTGAAGAGTCTAAATTTTTTTATCAAGCATTGTCTCTCACTCTATATGGAGTTTTACTTCTCTTTCTTCTCTCATTTTTTCT
This sequence comes from Picea engelmannii, assembly GCA_009831015.1. Classification (NCBI taxonomy): domain Eukaryota; kingdom Viridiplantae; phylum Streptophyta; class Pinopsida; order Pinales; family Pinaceae; genus Picea; species Picea engelmannii. The sequence goes on along the minus strand of ML795500.1, from coordinate 184,938 downwards.
AATGATTCTAACTCTACTTGGAGCTTTTCTTCTCTTTCTTCTTTCATTTTTCCTAATGATTCTATATATCCGTAAAGATTCTCTTAAGTGACCAACATTCAAATTTACATTAGGCAAAGTAGAAACCCTATAGTATTCAAATTCAGCCAATTGAAACATAGAAGAAACTTTTAGAGTTTACGGTATAAATTTCTTCGTTCAAATTCATTGAAATCATGTGTAGACCCTTGAGTGTAAAAATATTATTAAAAATATATATATATTAGACTCTCTTGATACCTTGGGGTGAGGCTACTCTAAGGGTGTCCAACAATTTATTCTGTAAGAAAATTTTCAAATTCATTCAAATCCTCAGAGTCTAAGGAAACCGTTCACTTTAAAAATATTATTAAAAATATATTTGACTCTCTTCATCCCTTGGGATGAGGCTACTGTGAAGGCAATTTCTTAGTCAATTTTTATTTTATTAAAAAAACACCATTATCATAGTTATAAATTTTATAATAATAACAATATATTAAATATATTTATTATGCATTTTTTTTTTGTGACTGGTGTGAAATATAGGTGTGCCCACAATGCCCCATACCTTACACACAAGGTCAGTTGACACTACACCCCATCACTGACTGCCCTACACCTACAGGGATATTTATTATTCATTATTATTATTAAAGATGATTATTTAATTTTAAAAGATATACATAAAAAGCAACTAACATGCTTCAATGTATTATTTTTCTATCACTCTTATTACTAAGGATGATTGTTTAATTTTAAAATATATACATAAAAATCAACTAATATATTTCAATGTATTATTTTTTTATCACCCTACACCCAGGGGATATTTATTATTAATTTTTTTTTGTAAATAAGAGGTGTGTAAGTATATTAAGAGCCTTCAAAATCTGAAGCAAATTAGCAAAATACATATATGTCTAGGCTGCACTTACTGGACTGCCCCAACCAGGGGGAAACTAGTCCAACCAACCCCTCCATACCATTATTCAAACCATTCATAAGTTAAAAGAGTAATATTACTGTTTATCACCTAAGACCTAGAACCTGGATATACTGACAAACATTAAAAGTTTAAACACCTGGTAGGTAGCCTAGCCACGTGGCTTGAAGGTCCCCTGGCCACGGCTCTTCCTCAATATATGTTGGCTCATCATTCCATTGCTTGCCACCTTCCTCGTTGTGCTCAGCTTCCTTGATGTCATCCTCGCGTGCATCCTTCTTCCATCTTGTTTCGACTGGACTCTTTATCTTGCGCTGATCTCCACCTTCAGCAGCCTTGGGGTCATCCATTGGACTGGTTTCGGCAGAATCCGAAAGTAGAGCCTCATGCAGGGATGAGAGAATCTTGAGAAAGCTTGCCACATTTGCATCCGTAGCCTGTAGGCGGTAATTTAAATCCACTACCTCCTGTCGGAGTTTGAAAAACAGGTCATGCAGTGCAGACAAACTTTATTTGCATTGCGTTCTATCGAACGACTCATGGAAACATGTACCTTCCCACTTAGGCTCACCATGAAGAGAGGGGTCACCGCCCATGTTACCCAGAGGGTCACGAAATGGAATGGGGTTAGAGGGATATGCTAGGGGGTCTAGGGAGAGCCGCAGGATGGAAACTGGCATGTGTGGAATTATAGCCATGGAGTTGAACTGCGGAGCTCGCAAAGAGACAAGAGGAGAATTAGTCTGCTGGCGTGGGGAGGAATCTATGGAGGTTGAGTTCGGAGGCGTAATCGAGGGTCGTCGAGGCTTCCAGGGAGAGCCCCTCCTCAGTCTGCCTCTGGGTCTAGTCATCGAAAAATCGGTGCAGCTGGGCAGGGAGACCACTCGGTGGAGGAGTGTGACAGGGTCTGCCTCTCACCAGTGGCAGAGAACAGAAATGAGCCAGTGCTGTGAATGGATGAGCTCTGCAGCGAGCATATAGAAATGCGCCTCAAACATATTGAACCAGATCATTCTAATTCACGGCGAAGGGGAAAGGACTATAGCATAAATGCACCTTTGATTCATATTAAAGACCATTTAAGCTTCAGATATGGTGGTGGGTTATGGCACAAGCCCATCATGTGGCGTCATGCCACGGTGCCCAGTACCTTCGCCCATCGCTTCCCCCGACGCACACTCTGACACCCCATCCGGGGGAGCATCTGCCATTCCGGCTTTGCGAATACACTGCTGGAGGATAGGGTGATTCTTATCCTGGGCTGGATTACAGTGAAGGTCCGGTCCTTTCCAATTCGTGCCCATATTAGCTAGATCATCAACAACTTGATTCGCCTTCCTTCTAATGTGTGTAGGGATGATAACTTGATTTGGATGCAATAGACCTGTAGTAGTCTGTAAGCCATGTGACAGTCTCCAACTGGGTGAAATACTATCCAGGTTTGCCCCATTTAAAATTTGACGCAGCAGACTGATAATGACTTGAGAGTCCCACTCTACGATCATCTTTGTGTAATTGATTTTGTTGGCCAGTTGCAATCCCTTGATGAGTCCCCAAAGTTCTGCTACATTATTCGTAGTATGCCCGAGGGGCCCTACCGCTATGTGAAGGATGTGCCCATGATGATTACGAAGGACTACCCCATAACCAACATCACCAGGATTGCTTTTGGAGGCTCCGTCGAAGTTCAACTTAACAAAATCCTCTAGAGGAGGAGACCAAAAGGAGGGGCTGCCTGAGGGGAAGGTAGAGGACGGGGGGAGGGGGTGTGCCTGAGAAGTGGGGAGATTTGTCCAGTACCGGAGTATGGTGATCTCATAGGGAGAGCATGCCGAGTCTGCATCGGACCAATTCCTGAGCTGGAGAGTTTCCAAGATGTTACGATAGCATTGTCTCCAGCACTGTTGCCACGGGATAGAGGTGTTTCTGAAAATTCTCCTATTTATTTCTTTCAAAGTTTGCCAAAGGATGAAGCCAGGTAGAAGTTGCCAAATTCAGTTGAGGAGGGGTGAGTGGAAAGCTTGATCTCACCAATTTGAGATGGTTGCCAGGATGCTGTCTCTGAGGCGATCTGAGGTGCGCATGACAGTCGCTGATTGATCCCAAAGTTGAGTTGTGTAAGTGCAAGTGTTGAGGAGTTTATTCATGGTTTCTTCAGCCTCTCCACACAGAATGCAGAGGGAGGGTCCCACAAAACCCCTCTTTAGGAGATTGTCCCAGGTTAGGATGCTCGAGTGCGAGACCAGCAATAGAAAAAGCGTGATTTTCGACCAATGCTTAAGATTCCATATTTTCTCCCAAACTTCTAAGTCTGGGGGAGGGTTTGACTAAGCTTTTAGCTGATAGGCTTCCCACATGCTGAAAGAGCCCTGTGGTTTGTAGCCCCACCGAAGAGTATATTCTCCTGCAATTATGGGAATCCTTCATTTGGTTAGCTCCTCTTGCAGAGGTGTCAAATCGACATGCGCCCCAAGGTTAATGCGCTCCCCATCCAAATGCCAGCATCACCAAGTATTCTCTGTGGGATTGTCTTGCCAGTAATCCGCTACCCTTGTCATACCTAGCCATGTAGCTTGACGGCAGATGTCACGGGCCCATTCCTCAGCGATCAGGGCTGGCCGTTGTTGCCAGGAATCCTACCAGAATAAGGTCGTTTCACCATTCCCTATCTCCCAGAAAGCGTGCTGAGTGACCAACTGTCTGTTCTATCTGGCCGCTACCCAAATTAGAGATCCCGGGTTGTCTCCATTCCATCGGATTAGGTTTTTCTCTGCAGTATTAGGGCCATATTTCTTCCTCCACAGTCTAGCCCAAAGATCTCCTGGGTTTTTTAACCAACGCCACCAGATTTTGGCACTAAGAACCTTGTTCATTATAGAGGGATCTCTTAATCCCAGTCCTCCTTGTCGCTTGGGCCTACAGAGATTTTCCCAGCTAACTAGTGCTATCTTCTTTTATTTGTTAAGGCCCTACCAGATAAAGTTTCTTTGTAGGATTTTGATGGCGGTGAGGATGAATTTTAAGGCAACCAGCGCAGAGAAAGCATAGATCGGGAGAGCTTGTAGGACAACTTTGAGCAAGATGAGACGACTTGGAAGTTTCAAGGCTCTAAAGGTCCAAGAGGAGAGTCTTTTGGCGAAGGAAGATAAAATGTGCTCCCAGAAGGAGTTCCGGAGGGCGTTGTCAATCAGGGGTATGCCAAGGTATTTGGATGGAAGGGAGCTTTTGTTGAAATCGAGAATATCAGAGATGTGTCACTGGACCTGAGGGGGCATGTTAAAGAAGAAGATTTGGGATTTCTTCTTGTTACAATCTAGTCCTGAGGCCTCAGAGAAGGTTTGGAGAATCTCCTAGAGAGAGCTAGCTTCTCGTACAGTAGGGCTGCCCATTAATAGCGTATCATCCACAAACAGGCTGTGCGAGATTAGGGGTGAGATTCCATGCAGTGGTAAGCCTGTGAGAAGGTTCTATTCTATTGCAGCATGGATGGATCGACTGAGTCCTTCGGCTAGGATTATGAAGAGGAAGGGGGAAAGGGGATCGCCCTGCCTAATCCCTCTTGAGGGGGAGAAAGGTCTTGAGGGTACACCATTGATGAGCGAGGAGAAGAAAGCCAAGGAGGTTAAATTTAAAATCCAAGTTACCCAGGTTTGGTTAAAGCCAAAAGCCAAGAGCATTGCTCGCATGTACTCCCAGCTTATCTTGTCAAAGGCCTTAGAGAGGTCTAATTTGAGGAGCATACCTGGGGTTTTGGTTTTCTACAAGGAATGGATTACTTCATGAGCCACTATGATGCTATCCAAGATTTGCCTGCCCTCAACATATCCCGATTGTTCTGGAGAAATGATTGTTGGCAAGATCGTCTTGAGTCTTCGGGCTATTACCTTTGTAAGGAGTTTGTAGATCACATTGCAGAGAGCAATAGGCCTGTAATTCTTGGCTCGATGTGCCTGTCCCTCTTTGGGAACTAAGGTAAGAAAGGTGGCATTGAGTGCTTGGAGGACTCTTCCTGTGACTCTTGAATCTTCCAGAATTTCCCAAACTTTTGTTTTGATTAGCGGCTAGAAGAAGTGGAAAAATTCGCTAGTGAAGCCATCAGGGCCCAGAGCTTTACATTTAGGAGTGTCCTGCATCGCTTGATCTACTTCCTCGATGGTGAAGGGTCGGCGAAGAGCAGCGTTTTTCTCCTGAGTTACAAGAAGGGGTATATGTCTTGTAACCTTGTTGATTGCTGCCTATCTATCTTGGATGGGCTCTGTGAGGAGGTCTTGAAAGTAGTCGACCAAGCTTGTTTCCAAGTCAGCATGAGAGTAAAGTGTTTCTCCTTCATCCAAGATGAGATATGTGATCCTGTTGGAGTGCATTCTCTAGATGACCGTTCGGTGAAATAATTTGGTGTTGCGTTCCCCTGCCTTGAGCCATTGAATACGCGACTTATGTTTCCACAATATCTCTTCTTGTCTTTTTCTATCTTCTATCTGTTGGGACACTTCGAGTTCCTGTGTTTTTAGCTCATCAGTGAGCCCTTGCTCCCTAATCTGGCACTGTATCTCATCCATTTGTCGGGACAGCTGTTTTTGGGATTCAAGGATGCTGTCGAAAGTTTCCTTATTCTAGAGTTTGAGCGTTTTCTTAAGATTCTTTAGCTTCTACTGGAACTAATACATTTTGGATCCCTGAGATATCTCTGCCTGCCTCCACCAATTCTGGATGTTTGCCTTGAAGTCCGGGTGGTCTAGCCAGAACTGTTCAAATCAGAGGGGTTTCTTTCCAAGAGTGGCTAAGACATCCACCCATAATTGTATGGGCCAATGATCTGAACCTGGGCGATTCAGGATGGTAGATTCCATTGTTGTGCCATCCATCATCATAGGTTCCAATAGGAGGAAGCGATCTAGCTTGCAATCTACTTGGTGTATCCCCGTTCTTCTGTTTGTCCAGGTGTGGATGCCATTGCTGGTCTCCAACTCAATTAGACGAAGTTCATCTATCAGGCTGTTGAAGTCGCAGGAGTCTTGTTCCAGTCGCCTAGATCCCCCTTTTTTCTCCTCTAGGCTGCGCATGATGTTAAAGTCCCCGCCTAGAATACATCTATCATGCTTTGTGAGGTTGGATAAGTAGCTTAGGATTCTGAGGAAATCTTGTTTGTCCCTTGGATTGGCCGGTCCATATATGCTGGTTAGGTGTCCAGGCTTGTTGGAGCCGATGAGCCTGTACTCTGCTGTGATAGACCATTTGGTCGTATAAAATTTTTCCATTAGTACCACATTGCTGTTCCAGAGTATAGTCACTCCTCCAGTTGTACCTATGGCATCAATCGAAGCCACTTTCCCTTGTCTCCAACAGTAAGGAAGTAGCCGATCAATGTCTTCCGAGGCGCATTTTGTTTCTTGTAACAGTACAACGTCTGGGGTTTCCACTATAAGCAGTTCTCATAGCATTTTTTGCTTGCTACGTCCATTGAGGTCTCTGATATTCCAGGATATGATCTTCATGATGACGGGGGGGTGGGGAGAGGAGGGAAGCTATCCAAGATCAGGTGGATCTACCCTGAGTTTACCATGAAGTTTCCTATTTCCTGTATGAGCTTGTTTGTGGACTTCCATCCTCTTTTCTTTTCATCTTTTTGGCTTTTGCTTGAGCTTTTGGTCTGACTTCCCTGGATTCCCAGGGCTTTGATGACCTGGGCTGTTGATCCTATGGAGGAGTTAAGAAATACCTTGTGCACATTCCTCAGTTGATCCCTGGGTATGGTGTAAAGTTTCTAATGTCAGTAGGCATGTTCAAGGTGTTCCAGGTCCACTCCAGCGAGGTCCTGTTCCTCCAGCTCCATTTCCTCGTCTCCATTTTCAAGTTCCTGCAAGCCTGGCGTCTCCCGTACCAAGCCCGGGGGGGTCAGGTCTATTTCCTTATTCCTTGGGATATTTTCAGGGCTATGGCTCTCGGTCTGGGGTTCATTGTGTGGGGATGGTGCGTTCAGATCGACTAGGGTTGCTGGGTTTTCTGATTGATCTTGTAAAATTGCAAACTTATTACTAGTGGATGGGTCTTTACTTACTTGGGCCGTGTGCTTTCTTCCTCCCTGTCACCTTCTTGCTACTGGTTGCACAAATCCTTCGTTGTCCTTGCCGCCTTCTGGGTTCCTTCCTTGTTGATCATATTGAGAGGGCACTCTCTGAAGAGGTGACCATGTTCATGGCATTTCCTACATCGAAAGGGAATGTGTTCATAATCGATGGTTTGGGACCAGTCCTCGTCATGATATTCCAGAGTTATGGAGCCCGGGAGCGGCTTAGCTATGTTCAGATATACACAGATTCATGCATATGACGTGTAGCGCCGCTGCTTAGTGGCTTCGCAGGACTTGACGTAGATGTCGATGGTGTTACCGATGCCTGCTAGGACCTCTTCCAGCCAAAATTCCTGGGGGAGAGAGTACAATCTGATCGATACTAGCGCATGGGTGAAGTCTTGCTTCTCGGGGCTGAACTTTTCTATCCAAAATCTCAGGAATAATCCGGTTGAGTTGTAGAAGTATGGCCCTCCATCGAAAATGCAGTTTCGATCCTCTAGGTTATGGAAGATGATTGTGAAAAATCCCTTCGAGCCCAGTTGTAGATCATAATGGCATTTTCTTCCCGTAACCTCAGCCTAGCCTAGGACTCTTGCCTTGGGGTGGAGCTCGGTCCCAGCTTGGGGGTGACCTACTATTGAGCTGATGAATAGTGTGGTCTAAGGCTAGGAGGTTCGTTGAAGGCCTGCACTTGGTTGGTGTAATTCTACAGCCAATAAAAGATAAATATTGAAATATGGTTTATCACATTTGAACATGACTGTGCTGTTTTGTATCATGTTTTCCGCTGTGTAAATGAATTAATGATGAATTCTATGGAACATTTAATTATAGCAGTACCCATATATTTTACTCTGAGTTTTAAGTGTGTTTAATTGTGTTAAATGCATTTTCTTATAATTCCATGTAAGGAATGGTAAACTCAGAGGTTGGGAAACCTGGGTAGTGAAGGGTACACTACAAAAGAGGAGAGTCTTTTGGAGAAGGAAGATAAAAGGTGCTCCCAGGAGGAGTTCCAAAGGGCGTTGTCAATCAGGGGTATGCCAAGGTATTTGGACGGAAGGGAGCTTCTTTTGAAACCGAGAATATCAAATATGTGTCGTTGGACCCGAGGGGGCGTGTTAAAGAAGAAGATTTGGGATTTTTCCTTGTTACAATCCAGTCCTGAGGCCTTAGAGAAGGTTTGGAGAATCTCCTGGAGAGAGCTAGCTTCTCGTACAGTGGGTCTACCCATTAAGAGCGTATCATCCACAAACTAGTTGTGCGAGATTGGGGGTGAGATTCGATGCAGTGGTAAGCCTGTCAGAAGGTTCTATTCTATTGCAGCATGGATGGATCGACTGAGTCCTTCGGCTAGGATGATGAAGAGGAAGGGGGAAAGGGGATCGCCCTGCCTAATCCCTCTTGAGGGGGAGAAAGGTCTTGAGGATACGCCATTGATGAGCAAGGAGAATAAAGCCAAGGAGGTTAAATTTAAAATCCAAGTTACCCAGGTTTGGTTAAAGCCAAAATCCAAGAGCATTGCTCGCATGTACTCCCAGCTTATCTTGTCAAAGGCCTTAGAGAGGTCTAATTTGAGGAGCATACCTGGGGTTTTGTTTTTCTGCAAGGAATGGATTACTTCATGAGCCAAGATGATGCTATCCAAGATTTGGCTGCCCTCAACATATCCCGATTGTTCTGGAGAAATGATTGTTGGCAAGATCGGCTTGAGTCTTCGAGCTATCACCTTTGTAAGGAGTTTGTAGATCACATTGCAGAGAGTGATAGTCCTGTATTGCTTGGCTCGATGTGCCTGTCCCTCTTTGGGAACTAAGGTGAGAAAGGTGGCATTGAGTGCTTGGAGGACTCTTCCTGTGACTCTTGAATCTTCCAGAATTTCCCAAACTTCTGTTCTGATCAGCGGCTAGCAGAAGTGGAAAAAGTCGCTAGTGAAGCCATCGGGGCCCAGAGCTTTACATTTAGGAGTGTCTTGCATCGCTTGATCTACTTCCTCGATGATGAAGGGTCGGAGAAGAGCAGCGTTTTTCTCCTGAGTTACAAGTGGGGGTATATGTCTTGTAACCTTGTTGATTGTTGCCTGTCTATCTGGGATGGGCTCTGTGAGGAGGTCTTGAAATTAGTCGACCAAGTTTGTTTCCAAGTCAGCATGAGAGTAAAGTGTTTCTCCTTCATCCGAGATGAGATGTGTGATCGTGTTGGAGTGCCTTCTCTGGATGACCGTTCGGTGAAAGAATTTGGTGTTGCGTTCCCCTACCTTGAGCCATTGAATACGCGACTTTTGTTTCCACAGTATCTCTTCCTGTCTTTTTCTATCTTCTATCTGTTGGGCCACTCCGAGTTCCTATGTTTTTAGCTCATCAGTGAGCCCTTGCTCCCTAATCTGGTGTTGTATCTCATCCATTTGCCGGGACCACTGTTTTTGGGAGTCGAAGATGCTGCCAAAAGTTTGCTTATTCCAGAGTTTGAGCATTTTCTTAAGTTTCTTTAGCTTTTGCTAGAACCGATACATTTTGGATCCCTAAGATATCTCTGCCTGCCTCCACCAATCCTAGATGTTTGCCTTGAAGTCCGGGTGGTCTAGCCAGAACTGTTCAAATCGGAAAGGTTTCTTTCCAGGAGTGGCTAAGACATCCACCCATAATTGTATGGGCCAATGATATGAACCTGGGTGATTCAGGATGGTAGATTCCATTGCTGTGCCGTCCATCATCATAGGTTCTGATACGAGGAAGCGATCTAGCTTGAAAGCTACTTGGTGTATCCCCGTTCTTCTGTTTGTCCAGGTGTGGACGCGATTGATGGTCTCCAACTCAATTAGACGAAGTTCATCTATTAGGCTGTTGAAGTTGTAGGAGTCTTGTTCTAGTCGCCTAGATCCCCCTTTTTTCTCCTCTAGGCTGCGGATGATGTTAAAGTCCCCGCCTAGAATCCATATATCATGCTTTGTGAGGCTGGATAGGTAGCTTAGGCTTCTGAGGAAAACTTGTTTGTCCCTTGGATTGGCCGGTCCATATACGCTGGTTAGGTGTCCCGGCTTGTTGGAGCCGATGAGCCTGTACTCTACTGTGATAGACCATTTGGTCGTATAAAAGTTTTCCATTAGTACCACATTGGTGTTCCAGAGTATAGCCACTCCTCCAGCTGTACCTGTGGCATCAATCGAAGCCGCTCTCCCCTGTCTCTAACAGTAAGGAAGTAGCCGATCAATGTCTTTCGAGGCGCATTTTGTTTCTTGTAACAGTACAACGTCTGGGGTATCCACTATAAGCAGTTCTCGTATCATTTTTTTCTTGCTACATCCATTGAGGTCTCTGATATTCCAGGATATGATCTTCATGATTATGGCGGGGTGGGGAGAGGAGGGAAGCTATCCGAGATCAGGTGGATCTGCCCTGAGTTTACCATGAAGTTTCCTATTTCCTATATGAGATTTTTTGTGGACTTCCGTCCTCTTTTCTTTTCATCTTTTTGGCTTTTGCTTGAGTTTTTGGTCTGACTTCCCTGGATTCCCAGGGCTTTGCTGGTCCGGGCTATTGATCCTGCGGAGGAGTTGAGAAATACCTTCTGCGCTTTCCTCAGTTGATCCCTGGGTATGGTGTAAAGTTTCTAATGTCGGTAGGCATGTTCAAGGTGTTCCAGGTCCACTCCGGCGAGGTCCTGTTCCTCCAACTCCATTTCCTCGTCTCCATCTTTGAGTTCCTGCAAGCCTGGCGTCTCCCGTACCAAGCCCGAGGGGGTCAGGTCTGTTTCCTTATTCCTTGGGAGCTTTTCAGGGCTATGGCTCTCGGTCTGGGGTTCATTGTGAGGGGGTGGTGCGTTCAGATCGGCTAGGGCTGCTGGGTTTTCTAATTGATCTTGTAAAATTGCAAACTTATTACTAGTGGATGGGTCTTTGCTTACCTGGGCCATGTGCTTTCTTCCTCCCTGTCGCCTTCTTGCTACTGGTTGCATGAATCCTTCGTTGTCCTTGCCGCCTTCTGGGTTTCCTTCCTTGTTTATCATATTGAGAGGGCACTCTCTGAAGAGGTGACCATGTTCGTGGAATTTCCTACATCGGAAGGGAATGTGTTCATAATGGATGGTTTGGGACCAGTCCTCGTCATGACATTCCAGAGTTATGGAGCCCAGGAGCGGCTTAGCTATGTTCAGATATACACAGATTCATGCATATGACGTGTAGCGTCGCTACTTAGTGGCTTCGGAGGACTTGACGTAGATGTTGATGGTGTTACTGATGCCTGCTAGGACCTCTTCCAGCCAAAATTCCTTGGGGAGAGAGTACATTCTGATCCATACCGGTGCATGGACGAAGTCTTCCTTCTCGGGGCTGAACTTTTCTGTCCAAAATCTCAGGAATAATCCGGCTGAGTTGTAGAAGTATGGCCCTCCATTGAAAATGCGGTTTCGATCCTCTAGGTTATGGAAGATGATTGTGAAAAATCTCTTCGAGCCCAGTTGTAGATCATAATGAATTTTTGGCTTCCACCAGTGCTGTATCCATTTGACCAGGTCACGCTCAGAGGGCCAGAGCCCTAAAAATTTTCCTACCAAGGCATTGTCTCACATGTATTGCTTCTGCTCGTCGATACGCGGTGAGCTAACCACATATTTTGAGGGTTGTGGCGCCTGTGGGATGCATTTCCCTGGCACCCATGGGGCCGAAGCATTAGCCGGGACCTTTTCCTTAGCTTGATCGATGTCCATTTCTCAGTCTTTGAAGGTCCCCTCTACCAGAAGCTACGCGCACATGTCTGGAGGCGTTTCAAAGGTCGGTCGCTTTGTTCTTGTTTTAGAGTTCGCATTGGCAGTGATTTGACTATAGGAGACGTCGGGCGACCCTCCCTCCCTACGATTCAGGGGCCCCTGCGGGGTAGTCATCTTCCGGGCTCAGTTCGCGGTGGCTGAGTTTATCTGAACCCTAGTTGCAGAGTGATCTAATTATATTTGATGCTCTTATAATTATTATGCACCCATTTCACCTTTGATATTTATTATTTATTATTATTACTAAGGATGGTTGTTTAATTTTAAAAGATATACATAAAAATCAACTAATATGTTTCACTATATTATTTTTATAATAAAAAAATAAAGGTGTTTTTAATTTTTTACATCATTAATTATATTTTAGATTAGTTTAAATTGAATGTGCTATGTTATAAATATTTATTTTTCTCAATAAATTGTTATAATCTAAATGTTTTATAAATTGATTATTTTCTTGTAACTCAATAAGATGGAATTTCTTATATTGACATCATACAATTCATTAGTATTAGGAGTATTTGAGGGTGTTGAATTCATATTGAAAATAACAAGTTCATCAATTTGCATTTGCAATTTTAATAATGACAAACCAAAAAATCACTGAAAAACTTGATAAGATAGACTTATCTTCATCCAAAATAGCTTCGATTATGTTAAAACCATGGTTGAAGAAAGAACATATAACTTTGATTATGTTAAAACCATGGTTGAAAAAAGAACATATAACTTAGATTATGTTAAAACCATAGTTGAAAAAAGAACATATAATTTCGATTATGTTAAAACCATGGTTGAAAAAATAACATCCATAAATGGTAACTTTGAGACATTTAAGAAGCTATAACTTTTTTAATAATAAAATCCTTAAATTAAGAATTGGAAATAAAGTGTCTAAATTCTAATGAATATATTTAGACAAAAGAAAATTAAGTTATTATAACAATACTATTAACTAATTAATATTTGCATAGTTTTAAAATTTATGGAGAAAAATAAATACTTAGAGAAAAATTAATTATTGATATGCTAAGAATTAATTACCTAAACTAGTTATTACCTAAATTACCTTTTTTTTTTTAATTATTATAAAATATTATATTTATTTAAAAATATAAGTAAATGTAGAAAATTATATTTATGATAAGACTTTAAAATACAAATTTAAATAAACTAATTAAATCATTTTTTAAACTATAAAAATATTAAAAAAAAAAAATAAGTTGTTTAAAATCATATTTACTACTAAAGTGTTATCTATTTTTAGAACTAAATGAATGATAACTCACGAAAATTACTTAATCTAATTGACAGAATCAAGAAGTTCTAAAAGCCCACTAATATAGAGTCTTTCCCATGATTTAAAAACATTTAATTCTATCTACTAAAAACATTTAATTATATAGAATTTAAAAGAAACCCGCTCTAGAAAAGAGCGCTTCCTCATTATCTGCCGGTATAAGTGGCTTAAAAACCTTGAAATTCTTGAAAAAGAAATGTGGTCCACCCAAAAACCTTGAACAACACAAATCATTCCATTCCATTACATGTAAAAAATCATATTTATTACTAAAATGTTATCTATTTTTAAAACTAAATGAATGATCATTCATAAAAATTACCTAAACTAGTTATCTATTTTTAAAACTAAATGAATAGTAACTCATAAAAATTACCTAAACTAATTACAAGAATCTAGACACTCCAAAAACAAGATATAACCTCTCCCCTAATTAAAAACATTTAATTCTACTCCCTAAAAACATTTAATTATATAAAATTTAAAAGAAAACGACCCTAGAAAAAAGCACTTCCGGATTATCTGCTGGCTTAAAACCCTTGAAATCCCTTGAAATCCTTGACAAAGAGACCTGGTCCACCCAATAGCCTTGAACATCACAAATCACTCCATTCCCATCCATATTTCCATTACTTGCTTTTATTTCTTTGCCCACTTCTACTCTTCATATAAACAGTCTCTGGCTTCACTTTCTTCCATCTCATTTCACTTTCGGCAACCTCGTCTCGCCATCGAATCCACAGGCGAATTCCATCCCTCTCATTTTACTTTCGTGGAGCTCCTCTCAGAATCGAATTCATCGGTGGGTTACAACAGTTTCTACGGTGACTACAACGTCCAGAATAACCCAACAATGAGCAGAAATCTTCCAGGTATTTATGATTTCTTCTAATA
>ML795500.1:34121-51382 GCA_009831015.1 Picea engelmannii | reverse complement strand
TATATATAGTTTTAGATCTGCATGAGCTAGTTCATTCAAATTGGATAAAGAGTATAGTACTCTCTTTCCATTGAAGGGATTTTGTACTCTTAAAACTTCCTATCAGCCAGCACAGTTGTTTATCATAGAGTCATTATGTTATTCTATCTTAACCTTACTTAGAATATATAGAACTCTTCTTATACTATCCAATAAATTTATGAAGCTGTATCTAATGCCATCATCATGCCTCCCATTTTCTTTAAGTAATATCCGATAAAGTATTGTAATGTCCTTATGTTTTAGTTGAAATTGTTACAGTGCATACCTATGGGTGCATGAAAATGAAATTTCATAAGAATGAAATCTTAGTTGTGAAGTTATACTAGACATTGATTGGTCTATCTATTATATTAATCCCCTATTTGTTTCACCTAAAAGCATGAATTAAATATTTTCTCTTTTTGGGTTCATTCAGGAGTGCACCACGCCCAAACATACCAGTACAAGTTATGATAGCAGGAGTGTATGATTTTCAAAATGTGAAATATTGAGCAGTTTCACCTAAAAGATGGAATTCAGTACATGAATTCAGTGTTTTCTCTTTTGTGAAAAGTCAAATGATTAAATACCTTCACTAAGCTATTTGAATTATTGGGACATCCGTTGACTACTAACAAATTGTAAGAAAAATGTTGGAATGTTTTTAGACAGAGATGGCACGTGTTTGTCATTGATGGCGAAGATCAACATGATCATATGGCAAAGATGATCACGATCAGTAGCATAGCGATAATGGCAAGATCAACAGTGTAAGCTCAGAAGGAGGAAAATAGTCAAAGCATGACAAAGGTTTTGTTTCGGAGTTTCGCAGATCAGGAAATCCAAAGGAAAGAGGTTCAAACTCACGATATGCGACATCACGATAAGATCTGTACCGTTGATTCAAGAAGGACACGTGGTGAAATCGCGATATTACCTGGACCGTTGGTTCCATAGGACACATGGTGAAAGATCATCGTTTCCCTAACTAGAACATCAAAAGAGCGCAGTGCTCATTTGATTGGGGAGTGGTCATATTTCAAGGTCACATCGTCAAAGGATTAAGGGAAGGAGCTAATTGCTAAGTTCCATCTCAGCATTTTCAACTTGGAGTATTGGTACTCTTCATCACAGGAATCGCGATATGCGAGATCAGGAAAAGATCTTGACCGTCAAATCACCAAGGATTGTGGACCGTTGATCAAGTATGAAGAAGGCTCATGAAGTGGTGAAATCGCAATAAGATATGGATCGTTGATCCAAGAGGGGGATGTGGCAATAGATCAGAGCACGAAAGAATACCCAAGATGCGAAATTATGAAATGCATTTTCGAATAATGCTGTGGTCACAACCAATGGTTACATCAACGGAAGATGGAGGAAGAATATAGCGGTGTTAAGCCCCATCTTAGAGTCTCGGTGATCGCAACTTGGAGCATCAAGACCCTTCATCATAGGAATCGTGATATGCAATATAGAGATGAGATCTGGACCATCAGATCATTAGAGATCTCGACCATTGATCAGGCTCGATGAAGTTTATAAGTTCGTGAAATATGAAGTGCCTTTTGGCACAGCCTTTGATCACTGTCGGTGGTCACGTGAGGGGAAGAAGCTAGTGGTGCTAAGATCCATCTCAGAGTCTCGGTGATGGCAAACTAGAGTGTCGAGATCCTTTATCAAAAGAATTGCGAGATGTGAGATCAAGAAATTCAAATTATTTTTAGCGCTCAGTCACGGCTAGTGGGCATATGAGATAAACGTAAAACCATGCCGATTTAATCCAATGGTGGAGGTGAATTTGAGTATGATTGG
This sequence comes from Picea engelmannii, assembly GCA_009831015.1. Lineage (NCBI taxonomy): Eukaryota > Viridiplantae > Streptophyta > Pinopsida > Pinales > Pinaceae > Picea > Picea engelmannii. The sequence continues at coordinate 49,546 of ML795500.1, read as the reverse complement.
AGGGCTACTGTTGCACTTCACAGTTAATTAATCAGTTATGAATCAGTTAGCAAAACAGATTCATGATTCTTGATCGGTTGGCGATTCAGTTGTTGAGGCAATTTTTCCCAAGAAGATTCGAGGTGTAACTGATAAGGTGTGTGTGAATAAAAGGAGGCATGAAGCAACTGTGTAAGGTTGGTTGTTCTAACTGGAAAAATGTGATGAACGGAGTTGGGAGTTGGTGCTTCTTTCTAGTGGGTGCTAGAGAAACCAGAGAGTTGGTGCTCTCAAACAAGTTGGAGCTTGTAAAATAGAGGTAGTAGCCTCACTTTGAGTTGTTTCTCAAAGATAGATGATGTACAGAACTTAAAAGACTGCCTATCATTTCGAAAAAGAAGAGGTTTTCTCCGTTTATGGGTTTCCTCATAAAAATTTGTCTCTGTGTATATCTTATGTGTGATTGATGATCATTATTTATGGTGTTCATATGATGTATAATATTCATGGCCACTTGATGAAAGATTAAAAATGATTTAATAGACTTAATATTGTTTAAGCACATTAACAACTGTTTCACTCCCCCCTCTCAGTTGTCTTAGTAATTTCAATAATTGGTATCAGAGCGGGTTCCTTTTATTTAAAGGTAGATCTGTAAGCTTAAACATGACAAGTCATGAAGGAACTTCAACCAATAAGACTCCTCTGTTTGATGGAACAAATTTTTCCTTTTGGAAGGTTAGAATGAGAATATACCTAATGGCCTTAGGTGTTGATGTTTGGGATGTAGTAGAGAGTGGATATACAAAGCCTGTTGTGCTGGCTTACAAGGATGATAAGTTAGAATTTAGATTTAATGCTAAGGGAATGAATGCTATCTTCAATGGTATTGCAGAAGTCAAGTTTGTAAAGGTGATGCATCTTCAAACTGCCAAAGAAATGTGAGATAAAATTATTAGCATCTATGAAGGAAATGAGAAAGTAAAAGATGCCAAACTTCAAACATTTAGGTTGAAGTTTGAATGACTAAAGATGAATGAAGATGAAACAGTTAGCAAGTATTTTTTAAGAGTTGAAGAAATTTTGAATGCCATGAAGGGTCTTGGTGAGAAGTTTGAAGAATCAAATTTAGTACAGAAGATTTTAAGATCTTTGCTTGATAAATTTAATCCAAAAGTCTCTGCAATAGAACAACTAAATGATCTTAAAAATCTGTCCATTGATCAACTCATAGGAACTTTAAGTGCATATGAAATGAGAATCAACAAAGATAAATCCATTACTAGAGAAGCATCTTTTAAAGTAGACAAGAATATTGATTCATATTTAGATGATATTGAGGCAAAATTTGTGAGAAGGTTAAAGAAAGGATCAGGAAATTATCAGGGCAAGCTTCCCTTCAAATGTTTTAACTGTGGTAAGATAGGTCATTTTCCATCTAAGTGTCCCCATCAGAAAAAGGACCAGAAATCTGATGATGAAAAGAAGTACAAATTCAATAAATATAGTAAGAAGAAAAGTTTTTGTGCAAATAATGACAATTCCTCAGAAGACATAGATAGTGATTCATCATGTGAAGACAAAGTGAATGATTTTATGCTTATGGCTATGGGAGATCTTGATGATGAAAACATAGGAGGTGAAATGGATGATGAAGAAGTTGTGGTTTATATGGAAGGTGAATTAATCAGTGCTTTGGAAGAAATTAACAGACTCAGATGTAAGAAGAGAAAACAAAAACGGTTGTTGATGCAGTTTAAAATGAATCATAAAAACCTGATGAAGACTTTTCTCTACTAAAAGTGAAGTTAGAAGAGACAAAGAAAATAGAAGACAATATGAAACAATGGTTATCAGAGAAGAAATCAAAGTGTGAAGCCTTAGAAGAAGAGGTAGTAAAAACCAAAAAAGAAATGAAGAAGTTTAAGGCATTGTATCACCAAAATCTGTCTAGTATTAAAGCCTCAGAAGAATTAACTTCCATTCTAAATAAGCAAAGGAATCCAAAGTTGAAATCTGGCCTGGGCTATGAAGAAGGATCAAGTAGTAATCATTCAAGTAATACAAAACCCATCAAGTTTGTCAAATCCTCAAACATTGACAACAATCACTCTGGAGAAACAAAGAAAGAAAATCAACCACCGAGAAGGAATGAAAGAAAAGGTACGAGAACTGAATCTTTAGATCAAAGAGATTATCGACATGAAAGAAGTCGACCTCCTCAAAGAAGACAGAGTTTTTCAAGGTACAAAGGTTTTTTCTCTGGTTATTGTTTTTTCTGCTTTAATTTTTGTCACAAAGCTATAAACTGTTCTATAAGATTTAGATATGAACAATCAAGATATTCAATGAATAACCATATTCCACAACAAATATCGAGACAAGCAAGCAACAAACAACCTCAGACTATAAATCATACGATGGATGGGAAAAGGATGCACGTTAAGCATGGCAATAGTTATGAGCATAACAATCGCTATGATCCTCTATTCAGTGAACCAAAATGTTACATCTGTCGTAATTATGGACATAAAGCTCCAGATTGTCGATTAATAAATTACAAGCCAGATTTGATTCCCACTGCTGAAAATGTCAAGGTTTGGAAGAAGAAAGTAGATGACAAGTGTGGACTAGTGTTATCAGCCCAAAAACAAAAGAATTCCTAGTATATTGACAGTGGATGTTCCAAACATATGACTGGAGACAAAAGTAAGTTTCTAACTTTAAGTGAAAACAAATCAGAGAATGTAATTTTTGGAAATGATGAACCAGGAAAAATAAAAGGTAAAGGAATGCTAAGCCTGAGTAATGGAAAAGGAAAAGCTCAATATGTGATGTTTGTAGATGGTCTGAAAAATAATTTACTAAGTGTCAGTTAAGTTTGTGACAAAGGATGTGAAGTTTTTTTTACTTCTAAAGACTGTAAAATAAATTCTTTGAGTTTAGGACAACTGGTTGCAAAAGGGATAAGAACAGAAAACAATGTTTACGTGTTAAATGAAGAAAAGAAAGAATGTCACTTAAGAAAATATGATGAAAGTTGGTTGTGGCATAGGAGACTTGGACAGCTAAATTTTGATCATATAATCAAGCTCAGAAACAATGGGCCTGTAAAATATCTTTCGAAGATATCAAAGCCATACGACTCTGTTTGTAAACCTTGCCATATAGGAAAGCTTACTCGCACTCAGCACAAATCTAAGAACGTTCCTTCAACAGAAAAACCTCTCTAGTTAGTACATATGGATTTATGTGGACCATAAAGAAAAGAATGTACAGGAAAAGAAAACCATTTTATGTTGATTACTCATGATTATTCTAGACTAACGTGGGTTGCCTTTTTGAAGGAAAAATCTAAAGCATTTGAAAAATTCAAAGTGTTTAAGGCTCTGAATGAGAATCAAACACGAGAAAGATTCAAGGCGATAAGGTTTGATAGAGGAGGACAGTTTAATTCATGGAACTTCAAAGAGTTCTCTGATAAACATGGGATCAAATGAGAATACACTATTCAAAGAAGTCCACAGCAAAATGGAGTTGTTGAGAGGCATAATAGATCAATACAACAAATGGTAAGATCAATGATGAATGAAAGGAACATATCTGAGACATATTGGGTAGAAGCAATTCATACAACTGTTCATATCCTTAACAAAGCACATCTCACACCACATAGTGACAAGAATCCTTATTAACTATGGTTTGGAAGACCTACTTCAATCAAACATTTTAAGGTCTTTGGGAGTAAATGTTATATCAATAACAATGATGAAAATATTGGCAAATATGATGATAGGGATGATGAATGTTTCTTCTTGGGATATGCTACAAATAGTAAAGGGTACAGATGTTACAATAAGAGGCGACATAAACTAGTTGATTGTATAGACATAAAGGTTGATGAAGAAGTACCAATCAGGAATGTAAACAGTGTTGAACCAAGAATAGAAGATATAGTTGAAGATGAAGATGAACAAGACCAAGGATAAGGAAGAGAATCTGAATCAGATGAAGATACGAATACTCAAGCTAACACAATTCAGCAGAAAGAAGCAAAATCACCTCTCAGAATTGTTAGAAAGAATCATCCTAGAAATCAGATATTTGGAGATATAAATAAAGGAGTTCAGACAAGAAGGAAATTGATCAAAGACTCATAACAATCTCATGTTGCTTTTTTATCTATGATTGAACCTAAAAATTTTGATGAAGCCAACCAACATGATGATTGGATTAGAGCAATGAATGAAGAGATTGATCATATTGAGAAGAACAATACCTGGGAGCTTGTCCCTAGACCTAAAGATAAGAATGTAATAGGTTCCAAATGGGTGTTCAAAAATAAAATGAATGAAAAGGGACAAGTTGTTAGAAATAAAGCCATATTGGTCTATAAAGAAGTTTTACAAAGGGAGTTTTGACAAGAACATCAAGAGAAAACAAAAAATAGGAGCTTCAGAGTTGAAACAATAAGGCTAGGTGAATTCTGGAGCATGTTGAAGTGTTTTAGGGCATATTTGGAGCTAGAAATTGAAGAGACAAGTTGTCAAGATTGAAGAGTGAACTTATGGGTGATTTGCACTATGTCAACAAGTGTTTGTTGTTATTTTCGTTGGTAGTGTCTCCTAGCAGTGAGCTCCTTTCAGATCCCAACCGAGAGATTCCCCATTGCCTGTGCCAGAGAGACCTTGATAAATGAATGGGATGCCCTATGGATTGAGAGCAGTGATGAGGTACATTCATTGGGTTAGGAAATTCAAGAGGAAGAGAGCTTGAGGAAATTTAGGATAGTTTTAGGAGAAATCCAATGGGTTGTGCAATATTCAGTTGTGAGGGGATTGAGAGAGAATCCTTATTTTGTGGATTCCTAGCCCCAACTCAGGGGTGACTTGCTGTCGATACCTGGAAGAACAAGTCTATGGTTGGGTGGAACATTCTTCCTAGGCATATGGTTGCAAAAACATTTTATAAAATATAAGTGCTTAATTATTTTGTTGAATTGTTTATGAGTTCATTGTTGTGCATTCACTCTATGGATGAGAATTGTTTTCATAAGATGTTATATATGTTTTATCAGTTGCATAGATGTTTTTTTAGAATGATGTAGTTGCATATAACTATGAATATCACAAATTAGTTAAAAAAAATGTGTTTAAACGTAGATGGTAAGCTATAGTATTTTATTAGCAAAAAAAACTTTGTTTTTACGTGTTTTTCTGCAAGAAATGTTCCCTGCTTAAGATGGTGGTTGTTACAAAATGGTATCAGACCTCAAGGTTCAACATTGAGATGGTATGGTCTTTGAGCCAACATGAATTGAGTAGGTTCATGGTTGCAGATTTCGTTCTATGATGGTTTTCGGGAAAATGGTAGACATAAGTGAAATCCCCAAATTTACGAGCAAGTTAAGTACTTCAGAGTAGAGAAGAAGGTAATTCATGGCGTTGATCTGCAAGTTGCATAGTTGAATTTGGCCATGAAAATCGAATTCCTATGTACTCATGGAAACCATGAAGTTTTGTGATCAACGACCTAGATTTTTTCGATCATGAGGATCCACCGTTGAGACTCAATCACAACATAATCCACATGAGAGATATGCATTGTTGGTCATGGTGAGTATCGTCAGAATTTGATGGTCAGAGTAGCCTCAAATTCCTGAAGTAGAGGCACTACGATGAGGAAGGCTTTGAGATACAACCTAGACTGTATATCAACAATAGATGGGAAATAATCTTAGTCGTAGATCGAGGTGGGGTCCTACTTAAGAAAGGAAAAAAGGGTGAGTAATGTCACGGTGATGTCATGTTGATGAGGAATGCCAATGTGATAGATAGTGTTTCCCATGGGATGATGCATGTTGACAGTTGTTTTGTCGATGGGGTGAGAGTGGGCCTAGTTGGGGGAATTATCCCTTAGGTTTTTGCCTTAATTTACAGTCGTTGAATTTGGTGCAATGCATAGATCTGAGTTGTTCATGAGGGGGGGTGTTGATTGGAGTAAGTTGCAACCCCTAAGGAGACGTACTCAGATGGGAAGAACTTCGAGGGAGAACAAGAGTCATTTATCATTTGGAGAGTAACCTCGGTTAATGATAGTCATTTGATCTGAAGTGGATAGACTCTAACGGGAGGAACTCTGAGGAATAATTTGGATCGTTGATCGGAGGGTGGCCATGATGAAACGACATTCGTTGATATGGCATGGGCTCCACATGGTCGAGTAAGAAGGGGTTCAAGAGTATGGATGTTAATTTTCAATTGAGTTAATGACACCAACACTATTAGAGCCATTATCTACTTGACTCTGAGGACTGTTAGATTTGACGAAAGGATTTCCAATTGAGTGGGAATGTCGGAGTGGTCCAAGCCACTGGAACAGGTAATTTTCGATGGGCGGGACTCTGAGAAATGAATGGGTTTTTTCAATTAGGAAAGCGATGAGATTTAATCTCATCCATATATCTATGTGAGTCGCACTTGATTTCTTAGTGTAAGACAAAAAAAGAAGGAATTATCTGTCGTGCAAGTGAAGGCTTCGAAGTAATCAAAGTTGTTTATTGACTGACTTCAATTGTTGTGGTTAAGTTATATATTAAAAGTGGAAAGAAATGGAATATTTACAACCTAAATAATGATGTTGAAACAATTCCTCCAAAATCTCCTTTCCAACCTTCTAAATAACGATTCACATCCCTTTTCACCTTGGAATGCACTCATTATATAGGAGTTGGAGGCTTAACCACCATGAATTATTTTGGGAAATGGTTGATGATTTTGCTCCATAAGATGATATTAAGTTTACTTAAGATGGAGCCATAAGATATGACTCAAAACTTTGGCCTCATCCTCTCAGAACGAACCCTTAGAATAAGGTCGATTAGTTGTAACTTCCTTTAACCACTTTAACACTCTTTCAACACTGAGCACAAGGCCTTGACAATGCTCCCTATACATGGTTAGGGGATCATTGAAAAGAGTTCACCGCTCCCTATACATGGGCATGGGAGTGTTGACCTTAAAAAAAATTCAAAATCTCAAGGTAAAAGACATTGTTTTGACCTTCTTATTATGGGTTTTATCCTCCACAAAGACTAGGGATTATGAAAAATGTTCTTCCATGGTGTCAAAGTTTGTGACACTTAATAAAGTGCATGTGACACTTAGTAAGGTGCATACGACACTTGATAAAGTGCATGTGACACTTGGAAAGATGCATACGAAACTTAAGTGCAACATTTAGGTGTGTAACAGATGCCCCCTGAAGTGTGAGGTCAAAGGAGAAATTGATGGCTAAAACACTTTAAAAAAATATTAATGAAAGGGAACTAGAGTAGGAGAACATGGCATAAGCTGTAAACAAACATCAAACAATATATATGTATCATCCTCGAAGAAGGAATACCTGTGCTTGGAATCAAATGACTCAAATCATGGTCGTCGACCAATACATTGTGTATTCATGAAAATAATAACTAAGGGTATGGCCATCAAACTTACAATGTGGATACATACCTCCATGACATGATCTAATCGTATCCATGAAATAATACAGAGTTAAGTTACGATATGAAAAAAACATATCCACGAACCAATACAAAGTGGATCTATGTGACAGTATATACATCAGTGAGATTTCCAACTGGAATCTACTGCATACTCAAATGATCTCAACGCAGCTTGGGAAAATCATATAGAAAATTGAGCTCCCAACCTACGGTCTTCATCATGATCCTGAAACAGTACGATTCTATCCATGTGAATAACTGTCTTGATGTTGAACATGGTAGAAACCACTTGATTACCGATCATTTAATCTATACTATTAGCAAGTGCGAGGTAAATCGCCAATGATGACCATGACTCCCAAGGTACCCTAGTACATTCTAGCAAATGGGAATAAAATAACTGAAGTTGAACATTCATGGAATCATTCGATCATAAGTGAATGATGTAAACCTATTGTCGAAGGCAAGGAAACCTTACATTGAGGCATTCAGGTCCCAAGGTACTAAGTAGTTTCTAAATCTAATTCTCAGATAATGTGTTGAATTCGATAGGAACAAACTCATCGAAGGAGGGCCATGAACAATCAAGATATTCAACGAATAACCATATTCCACAACAAAGATCGAGACAACCAAAGAACAAATAACCTCAGACTATGAATCATATGATGGTTGGGAAAAGGATGCAGGTTAAGCATAACAATAGTTATGAGCATAACAATCACTATGATCCTCTATTCAGTGAACCAAAATGTTACATCTGCCGTAATTATGGACATAAAGCTGCAGATTGTCAATTAATGAATTACAAGCCAGGTTTGATTCCCACTGCTGAAAATCTCAAGGTTGGAAGAAGAAAGTAGATGGCAAGTGTGGACTAGTGTTATCATCCCAAAAACAAAAGAATTCCTGGTATATTGACAGTGGATGTTCGAAACAATGACTCGAGACAAAAGTAAGTTTCTAACTTTTAGTGAAAACAAATCAGGGAATGTAACTTTTGGAAATGATGCACCAGAAAAAATAAAAGGTAAAGGAATGCTAAGCCTGAGTAATGGAAAAGGAAAATCTCAAGATGTGTTGTTTGTAGATGGTCTGAAAAATAATCTACTAAGTGTCAGTTAAGTTTGTGACAAAGGAGGTGAAGTTGTTTTTACTTCTAAAGACTGTAAAATAAAGTCTTTGAGTTCAGGACAACTGGTTGCAAAAGGGTTAAGAATGGAAAACAATGTTTATGTGTTAAATGAATAAAAGAAAGAATGCCACTTAGGAAAATATGATCAAAGTTGGTTGTGGCATAGGATACTTGGACACCTAAATTTTGATCATATAATCAATCTCAGAAACAATGGGGAAGTAAAAGATCTTCCGAAGATATCAAAGCCATACGACTCTGTTTGTAAACCTTGCCAGATAGGAAAGCTTACTTGCACTCAGTTCAAATCTAAAAATGTTCCTTCAATAGAAAAACCTCTCCAGTTAGTACATATGGATTTATGTGGACCATCAAGAAAAGAATGTACAGGAAAAGAAATCTATTTTATGTTGATTATTGATGATTATTCTAGACTAACGTGGGTTGCCTTTTTGATGGAAAAATCTGAAGCATTTGAAAAATTCAAAGTGTTTAAGGCTCTGACTAAGAATCAAACAGGAAAAACATTGAAGGCGGTAAGGTTTGATAGAGGAGGAGAGTTTAGTTCATGGAACTTCAAAGAGTTCTATGATAAACATGGGATCAAATGAGAATACACTATTCCAAGAACTCCACAACAAAATGGAGTTGTTGAGAGGGATAATAGATCAGTACAACAAATGACAAGATCAATGATGAATGAAAAGAACATATCTCAGACATATTGGGTAGAAGCAATTCATACAGCTGTTCATATCCTTAACAAAGCACATCTCAGACCACATAGTGACAAGACTCCTTATGAACTATGGTTTGGAAGACCTATTCCAATCAAACATTTTAAGGTCTCTCAGAGTAAATGTTATATCAATAACAATGATGAAAATATTGGCAAATATGATGACAGGGCTGATGCAGTTATCTTCTTGGGATATGCTACAAATAGTAAAGGGTACAGATGTTACAATAAGAGGCTACATAAACTAGTTGATTGTATACACATAAAGGTTGATGAAGAAGTCCCAATCATGAATATAAACAATGTTGAACCAAGCACAAAAGTTATAGTTGAAGATGAAGATGAATAGGAACAAGGATAAGGAAGAGAATCTGAATCAGATGAAGATACAAATACTCAGGCTAACACAAATCAACAAAAAGAAGAAAAATCACCTCTCAGAATTGTTAGAAAGAATCATCCTGGAAATCAGATATTTGGAGATATAAATAAAGGAGTTCATACAAGAAGGAAATTGATTAAAGACTCATAACAATCTCATGTTGTTTTTTTATCTATGACTAAACCTAAAATATTTTATGAAGCCAACCAACATGATGATTGGATTAGAGAAATGAATGAAGAGCTTGATCAAATTGAGAAGAACAATACCTGGGAACTTGTCCCTAGACCCGAGGATAAGAATGTAATAGGTTCCAAATGGGTGTTCAAAAATAAAATGAATGAAAAAGGACAAGTTATTAGAAATAAAGCTAGATTGGTCTGTAAAGGGTATGCACAAGTTGAAGGTTAGGACTTTGATGAAACTTTTTCACCAGTGGCAAGATTGGAGGCCATAAGAATGTTTCTTGCTTACTCATGTCATAATAACTTTAAAGTTTATTAGATGGATGTTAAATAAACATTTCTTAATGGAGATATAGTGGAAGAAGTATATATGGAGCCACCTGAAGGATTCTCATTGATAGATAATGCTAATTATGTTTGCAATATGAAGAAGGCCTTATATGGACTAAAACAAACACCACGAGCTTGGTATTATAGAATGGACAATTTTTTACAAGACAAAGGGTTCAAGAAAGGTACTGTTGACAACAATCTCTACATTACGTCTAAAGGTGATAATTTACTAGTTGTTTTGGTTTATGTAGATGATATTATTTTTGGCTGTACTAATGAATCATCTGTCCAGTGGTTTGCTAACTCTATGCAAACAGAATTTCAGATGTCCATGATAGGAGAACTGTCATATTTTCTTGGTTTACAAGTAAATCAGAGTTCTGCAGGAATATTTATCTCTCAAGAAAAATATTTGAAAGAGATGTTGAAGAAATTTCAGATGGAGGATTCCTCTCTTGTTAGAACACCTATGGTGGTTGGTTGCAAGCTCAGTAAAGATGATATTTGACCGGATGTTGATCAAAGAACATATCGCTCTATGATAGGCAGTCTTCTGTACATCACAGCATCCCATCCTGATATAATGCAAGTTGTTGGAATGGTAGGTCATTATCAGTCAGCTCTTAAACAAAGTCACTTAGTAGCTGTCAAAAAGATATTCAAATACTTGAAGGGAACAATGACTTATGGTCTATGGTATCCCAAAAATCAGAATTTTCAGTTAACTTCTTATTCAGATCCAGATTGTGCAAATTGTGTGGATGAAAGAAAGACAACCAATGGAGGTGTCTTCTTCTTGGGTGACTCGTTGGTAGCATGGATTAGTGAGAAGCATGGATATATTTCCTTATCAACTATAGAAGAAGAGTACATTTATACTTCTACTTGCTGCACTAAGATTTTGTGGATGATTCAAACTCTTGCAGATTTGAAGGTAAACTATACTAATTCGATTACAATTCACTATGATAACACTAGTGCCATTAGTGTCTCCAAGAATCTTGTTCTTCATTCCAAGACTAAGCATATCCCAATAAAATACCATTTTCTCAGAGAACAGGTCACAAACATATTTGTTTAACTGAATTATATCCCTTCCAAAGAACAGATAGCTGATATCTTTACTAAACCGTTAGCAATGACCCCTTTTGAATATCTTAGTCAAAAGTTGGCCGTTATAACTTCTTTTGTCTAATCTGTTTACTTGATAAAGAGGAGTACTTATTGAATATCTGTTGTATTTCTAGGTTGCTCATAGTTGACAGGGGGAGTATGCACTGCAACAACTCAGGGGGAGCGCGTTTTTTCTTTGACATTAATATCAAAGGGGGAGAAAGTGTGGTAAATTTCTATGATGCTACAGTGGTATAGTTGCATGTTTTTCAAGGGATTGCCATCAATTCCAAAGGGGGAGGTTATTGGCATGTTTTTAGATAGAGAGGCACATGTTTTTCATTGATGGCGAGTATCAGCACGATCAAATGATGAAGATCAGCATGATCAGTAGCATAGCGATAATGGCAAGATCAACAGTGCAAGCTCAGAAGGAAGAAAATAGTCAAAGCATGACAAAGGTTTCGTTTTGAAGTTTGGCAGATCAGGAAATCCAAAGGAAAGAGGTTCAAACTCACGATATGTGACATCGCGATAATATCTTGACCGTTGATTCAAGAAGGACACGTGGTGATATCACGATATTACCTAGACCGTTGGTTCCATAAGACACATGGCGAAAAATCATCGTTTCACTAACTGGAATGTCAAAGGAGTGAAGTGCTCATTTGATTGGTGAGTGGTCATATTTCAAGGTCACATCATCGAAGGATTAAGGGAAGGAGCTAATTTCTAGGTTCCATCTCAGCGTTCGCAACTTGGAGTATCGAGACTCTTCATAATAAGAATCATGATATGCGAGATCAAGAAAAGATCTGGACCGTCAAATCACCAAGGATTGTGGACCATTGATAAGGTATGAAGAAGGCTCATGAAGTGGAAAAATCACGATAAGATATGGATCGTTGATCCAAGAGGGGAACTCGGGGATATATTAGAGCACGAAAGAATACCCGAGACATGAAAGTGCAAAATGCATTTTCGAATAAGGCTATGGTCACAACCAGTGGTTACATCTGTGGGAGATGGAAGAATATGTTAGCAGTGTTAAGCCCCATCTCGGAATATCGACGATCGCGACTTGGAGCATCAATACATTTCATTATAGGAATCACGATATGCGAGATAGCGATGAGAACTGGACAGTCAGATCACTGGATATCTCGACCGTTGATCAGGCTCGATGAATTTTATAAGTTCGCAAAATATGAAGCGCCTTTTGGCGCAGCCTGTGGTCACCACCGGTGGTTACATGAGGGGAAGAAGATAGTGGTGCTAACCTCCATCTCAGAGTCTTGGTGATCCTGACTTGGAGTGTCAAGATCCTTTATCATAGTAATGCCAAGATGCGAGATCACGAAATTCAAATTCTGTTTAGCTCTCGGTCACAGCTAGTGGGCATATGAGATAAATGCAAAAACCCTGCCGATTTAATCCAATGGTGCAGGTGAATTTGAGTATGATCGGAGGGATACTATTGCACTTCACAGTTAATTAATCAGTTACAATTAAGTTAGAAAAATGAATTCAAGATTCTTGATCAGTTGGTGATTCAATTATTGAGGCGTTTTTGCCCAAGAAGATTCGAGGTGTAACTGATTAGGCGTGTGTGAATAAAAGGAGACATGAAGTGACTATGTAAGGTTGGTTTTTCTAACAAGAAAAATGTGATGAACGGTAAAAAGAGTAAAATTAAAGGTTGCATATCTTGAGATAAAACTCAGAGATGAGTAACAGTTGTTGAGCAGATAGAAGCAAGAGAAGAATAGCAAAATAGCATGAAGCAGAGCAGAATTGTAGAACAGTTTTTGAAGCAGAGAAGAATTGCAGAAGAGAAAAGAACGGGTAAGAATTGAGACACTTGTATTGTTTGTTTTTCAATCACTTATCCATAACGAGGGAGGTAGGGTGGTGCTAGGGAGGACTGTGGTCCTCTGATATTTGTGTTGGTGCTTGAATATTGGGAGTTGTAGCTTCCATCTAGTTGTGGCTAGAAAAGGAGTGTGGAAGGGTGGTGCTTGGGAAAACATAGAGTTTTCTATATGGAAGTTGGTGCTTGTATAAGTGGAAGTAGGTGCTTCCATCCAGTCGGTGCTGGAACACTCAGGTAGTCGGTGCTTCCTTCTAGTGGGTGCTAGTGAAACTAGAGAGTTGGTGCTCTCAAAGAAGTTGGAGCTTGTAAAATAGAGGTAGTATCCTCACTTTGGGTTGTTGCTCAAACATAGATGATGTACAGAACTTAAAATATTTCTTATCATTTCAAAGAAGAAGAGGTTTTCTTCGTTTATGGGTTTCCTCATGAAAATTTGTCTCTGTGTATATCTTATGTGTGATTGATGCTCATTATTTATGGTGTTCATACGATGTATAATATTGATGGTCACTTGATGAAAGATTAAAAATGGTTTAAAATACTTAATATTGTTGAATCACAGTAACAACTGATTCACCCCCCCCCTCTCAGTTGTCTTAGTAATTTCAACAAACAATGTGTTGCTTGCTTACAAGAACCAGAAAAAAAATGTTTACAGAAGTGCATGCTCGCTCTTTATTTGCTCCAAAGTGATCCACATAAATTCTTGTTGCTACACAAAGTGTTTGGAGATAGCCATATCATCAAACTAATCGAGGTTCGTTTTATTGCTAAATAATGCAGCTTATCAACACAATAAGAAAATGTAAAAATTTTGGTTTTATAAACAACAAATTACAAAATTAGTTTGATATATAATTTGAGGATAACAACAAACCCTGAAATATACACTATGTTTTAGTTTTCATCTTTTAGATTACAAAAAATATATGTGATTGGATCATGTTCTGATAGTACTTATGGTGTTATAAGATCTTTTGGCTGAGCATAGAGGTCTAGAGGTGATGTAGTAAGCAATATGTTGTATGATGCAGAGTTGCAACTTTCTTCAACACATTAATACAACCTAAGTGGGTTTAAAGGTTAAGAACATGTGTTTCCTCCTAAGAGGTCACAAGTTCAAATCCAGAAGGGAGTATGGTATTATTATGATGCGGCATTTAAATGTGCAATCGAAGCAAGCATAAACCATAACCCACTTGCCTATGAAATAAAAAAGGTCTCCAATATCCTGAATGTGTGATAGTTAAGGGGAACAAATTACATAACTAAAGAAAAACATGTGAAGGGTGTATGTGTGAATTGCTATTCAATTTGTCAAAACTTTGGATAAACTATAACAAAAACAATATCACATTAACATTAATGTGAGGGAAGTAATGCTATAGTTACATCTAGCCTTACTTGTCTTCATGCAAATTACCCATCAAATCTGTGATTGAAGGGGTTTTTAAGCTAAGATATTCTTATTGCCTAAGGAAAAGTCCAATTAAAACCCTCAAACTCAAAGAAAAGTTCATTGGCTTTTGTGCCAAATGAAGAAAACAAAATCTATTACTATTGTTCCAAAGGCCGGGACTAACAAGAACTTATATAAGAACCTATATTAGAAGTTGAATAAATAAAATATACAATCATTTTTATAATGTTGGAATGATTATTTTCTTTTTAGGCGGGGACTAAGGCCGGGACAAACAAGAAACTATATTAGAAGTTGATTAAATAAAATATACAATCATTTTTAGAATGGTGGAATGATTATTTTCTTTTTAGGTGGGGACTAACAAGAACCTATATTAGAAGTTGATTAAATAAAATATACACTCATTTTTATAATGGTGAAATGATTATTTTCTTTTTATATGATATGTTAATATTACTATAAATATAAATATGTATTGAGATCTTTACTAATTCCAAGTTATTAGTTGTGGGGATATTTTTTTTTGTTGAGTTACATTTTCAGATGTACATTTTCTAATTTATTTTATTTTATAATGAATATGTTATGATTCACATTTGAGTAATAATCGATATTTTTTTGTTGAGTTACATTTTCAAATGTACATTTTCTAATTTATTTTTATTTATAATTAATATTTTATGATTCACATTTGAGTATTAATCATTGTTTTAGTTTTGTGTTTGAATTTATCTTTGCATTTGACATCATATATCA
>ML795499.1:569697-584155 GCA_009831015.1 Picea engelmannii | reverse complement strand
GGGGAGGGTTACGGGAGGGTGTGGAGGAGTGGAGAGGGGGTGGGAATAGGTCGCAGGGGAGTGGGGGAGGGTTACGAGAGGGAGTGGGTAGGGTTACAGAAGAGTTGTGGGAGGGTGGTAAGGCTGCGGTTTCAGACTGTGGGGGAGAGTTTATGGAAATGAGGGCTACGGGGTGAGGGAAAATGACGTGGGGCATGTGGGGAATGAGGGGGCTACGGTGGGGGGGAAAACGTGGGGGTGTGGGGAATGACTGTGATATGGGGGATCGACCAGCTCTGATACCAATGTGAAGAACACAAGAGTTTATTAATGAACAACTTCACTCTGAATCCATAATAAATATATAATAGTAATTGATTGTAACATAATGATGATATTATAAATATAGGGCCTGCCCTATGGTCTTTTATGAAGAGTCATGACCTTTTATTACATTAATGTTTAATTTTACTTTTATTTATTATTTTAATGTCTTTATATTATATTATTTATTTATTGTGACACTATCTTGGAAAAATAACTAGCTCCACTTAAACAATCCATCAAATCATCCATTCTGGGTAAAGGGAATCTATACCTGATGGTTATCTTGTTGATGGCTCTTGAATATGTGAAGATTCTCCAACCTCCATCTTTCTTTGGACTCAATACAATTGGTATGACACATAGACTCAAACTTTCTCTGACTAAATCCTTATCTAACAACTCTTGGACTTGATTCTTGACCTCTTCATTCTCTCGAGGTGCCAATCTATACACTGCTTTATTTGGTAAACTTGCTCTTGGAATAAAGTCGATGTGATGACTAATACTCTTGATGGGTGGTAATGAGTGAGGTAACTCATCCACCACAATATCAACGAACTCGTCCAATAATTCTTGGACTGCTACAGGTAAATCATTCATAGATGTGCTTGTAAGGATAACTCTCGGCTTACCTACAACAACGAATTGTATCTCATGTTCCTTCTTTATTTCTTTCAAGAGTTCCTTCCCACTCATGAGAAGTATACTTGGACTAGCTTCCTCTTTGACTCATTTGTCTTCTATTGGTAGTAACAAATGTGTACACCCATTTTTCTTGAGGGTATAAATGTTCTTTCTTCCATCGTTTATGACATTCCTGTCATATTGCCATGGTGTTCCCAACAGAACATGACAAACATCCATAGGTATAACATCACACAGAACTTCATCTCTATAACCTCCTATTTTAAATTTAACTTTACATTGTCGACTTACCATTACTTGATATCCTTTCTGCAACCACGATACCTTGTACGGATTCGATGTGCAGTTGTCTCCAGCTTCAATTTCTCCACCATCTCCGTGGAAGCTAAATTATCAGTGCTTCCACTGTTTATGATCACCTTGCATACTCTATATCTGGTCTTGCAAGTAGTTCTAAACAAACTATTTCTCTGGACTAGTTCTCTTGCCTCTTTCTCTGCTTTTAAGAGAACTTTCCTCATCATGAGAGATCTTCCTTCTTCCATTGCTTCTGCCTTCATCTCTGTTTCTACAATCCTCTTATGTGCTTCAGAAATGTGAGCTTCTCCACCTCCCGTATTCTTTCTCTTAGGACATTCCCAAGACATGTGTCTTGTCTTTCCACAAGTGTAACACTTCACTTCTCCTCCTCTGCCTCTTCCTCTTCCTTTCAAAAAAGAGTTTCTTCCACCATAATGTCCTCCTCGAGAATTTACTCCTCTCTCTATCTGACTGTGATATCTTCCAGCTTCTGGTCGGCCTTCTAGAACTTTTCTATGACCATTCCTCTGCCTCTGCTTGGACTGTTTCCTCTGTTTCATTGACTCTGCTTCCTTGCTAACTTCTCCTTTGTTTTCAAGGCCACCTGATAAGCATATTCTATAGTTCTCATCGTCATCACGTTGATTTCATCTTGAATTTCATATCTCAGACAATTAATGTACCTGGAAACCTGTTCTTCATCATTCTCTCTATGTTCGACTCTAATGTTCGACTTATAGAACTCTTCGGTGTACTCCTTCACCCATAAACCTTTATGTCTCATGTTCTATAGTTTCTTGAATAGATTCACTTGATAATTTTTGGGTATGAACTTTTCTTTCAATTTAGCTACCATTCTATCCCAACTCTTAATTTTGGACTTACCTTTGCATCTTCTGTCAGCTTGCAATTCGTCCCACCATAAAGTTGCATGTCCTTTTAATCTAGTCACAACATGCTTGACTTTCTTTTCATCGTCAATCTCCTCATAATCAAAGTACTTGTCTAAAGCACTTACCCAGTCAAGCAATTCTTCTACATTTAAATTATCCTCATACATTGGGACCTCTATTTTCAATTTGGTTCCCAGCTTGAAAACAACTCTCAGCAGTCACTCCTCTGCTGCTTGTTCTCCTGCAACTTCTTCAGCTTCTGCATCTTCATTCTTAGATTCACTGACGTCACCAACATCATGTGCTCTTCTTTACACTATCTCCATGGAATCTAACCTTGCACGAATTTGTGTCATCTCCTCTTCCATGGTTGCATTTACCACTGGTCTATCTCTGCGTCTCTTTGGCAACATGATTCCAAGTTTTCTCCTTTCTATATTTTCCTATTGTCTACAGAAAAAATTAGTTCTCTGAAACCACTTGATGCAAACCCCCACCACCTCCTAGGGCTCGCACGGCCTCCTGGTCTAGGATCGTACACAATATGGATCCAAATCAACTCTTGGGCTCCTGCTGAGCCCTCAAAATCTTATACCACATACCTTTTTCCTTTTTACCCGCACTTAAAATCCATTAGCGAGGGTCCTTATACGCCAGTAGAGTCCTCCACATGACTCTGAGATGAAACTGTGGGCCAACCTTCTCGTTATCGAAGAATTCAGAGCTTCGGGACTTTCGAAAGCAACACGTTGTAAACCTTCTAAAGGCTGAACCCGCAAACAACCAGAGTATTGCAAGGATCGACGATCCTCGTTCTATCGGCAACCAACGACTACGATTGGCTTCAGAACTCCGAGCTTCGAGAGTCCTAGTTTCTTCAACTCAAAAAACCTCCGACCGTTGAATTGGCAGAGGTTGTATCTACTCTCCATGTGTCCCTCTTCGACCGACGGTCAAGATCAACTCCGACCTTCGGGCCTTCGGGAGTTTCCAACCCAACATGAAATACGCCTCAATTCTTCCAGAGCGCTAAGTCTTCAAACTATGAGATCTGGCCCCATGTGTCCTCTGTCTATCAACGGTTGGGATTCACTTTTCTTTTCAAAACTTCAAGAGTCTTGTGGGTTTTTCAATTACGCTCCACTTCTTCTGGATAGCCGGACTTCCGGACTATCTCCGATCTATGGACATGTGTCTTCACGATCGGACAGTCCTCCAGTTACCGAGACTTCAGGAAACTTACCTCCTTTGCACACACCACAAGGAAACCTCTGAATACGCGAAGTCCAAGTACTTCAAGGGTTATCACCTGTGCTACTTTCCCAGATCTGATGGCTAGGAAAATCTGCTCCTCCTCGGGTGAATCTCGGCCACTCGACCTAAAAAATGAAAGGATTCTCCCCTTCAAATGTTTTGGTTGCTATTTCTCCCGAGCTTTAACACTCAAATGATTTGGTCTTTTGTGCACACCTTGTGCTCCTCTGAAAACTTGACACTTAAAGATTTCTAGAAAATCTTCCCATGCACTCTTTGTGTTTTCCTTCTTCGAGACTCGTCAACACTTGACTAAGTGTTGGCCCTATGCACACCTTGCAAGGGTCTTCTTGAGATCCTATACTCAGGTGAGTATATGTGCATTCCTTGCACTCACCTACACAATTTCGCGTTATCTCTTCTGAGTTTATGAGTCTACGAACAACTCTGCCTTCACACTCCTTGCATGGCTACTATGCACTCCTTGCACTAGTATTTCAGAAGAGAAACAATTAAAACTTACAGAACATTACAGGTTTATTCAATTAATCATAAAATGCATACACATGCATATAAAACATAGAAAGCAAATAACACACATTACCCATTTAACCCATGGATATGCAAACTTAGAATTTGAGAACAATCTTCTTCTATTATATTCCTTCAACAAAGCATTTACAGAGTTCTCTTCAACAACTCTCCACGTCAATTACAATATTCTTTTACAACTTCTTCAACAATGAAATATAATAAACTTCAACAACAACAATAATCCTCAGTAGCCTCATTTGGGCATAGATTACATATATTTATACACGGAGGGGCTTCTCGAGCCTTCCCGACTACGCTAGTGCTTTCATGTCATAATCAAAACATTCTACCACTAAGGCTTATTACAATAAATGGCATTTACAACCCAGATACGAGTCACTACTCAATATCTGTACAATCCTACAACTAATTAAGATAGTTACAATCTTCGGTGACCTCATGTAATGGCTCAAGCCTCGAAACATTAAAAGCTCTTTTAATTACAATATTTTCAAAATATCAAATTGATGACCTCTCCTTGGGTCTCAAAACAGTTTGAACGTGCATGCTTGATGCTGAGTTGTCCTCCACTCGACTTGATGAATGTTGTTGACGATGCTTCTGCATCAGGATGTCATCCAGATATACCACCACAAAAGAGTTGGTGAAGGGTCTCAATACATCATCCATCAACCTCATGAAATTTGTTGGTGCATTTGTTAATCCAAAGGGCATGACCAACCATTCGAAGAGACCTTATTTAGATTTGAAAACTATCTTCCATACATCATTCAGTTCGATGGGAACCTAATGGTAGCCAGACTTTAGGTCAATCTTGTTGAAGAACTTTTCCCCCTTGAGTTGGTAAAGAAGGTCATCAATTTGGGGAATTGGGTACTGGTTCCTGACTGTGATTTTGTTTAATGCTCTGTAATCAATGTAGAGCTGTTGGGTCTCATCTTTCTTCTGCTCCAGTACAATTGGGCTTTCGCAAGGGGAGGAGTTAGGTCTGATGTGCCCCTTTTGAAGCAGCTCTTGGATCTGATGCTTGATTTCATCATTTTCCATCAGTGAGCGACGATATACTGGTCCATTAGGCAGAGGTGCACTGAGGGTTAGATCAATTGGATGCTTTACTTGCCAGTGCATCGGTACCCCGGTGGGTGAGGAGAAGATGTCTCTGTACTCTTCCACGATCTCGTCCACTTGCTTATGTTGCAAAGAGAGGCCCTGTGTAGAGGTCACAGATGTGGCAACGACCTTTTGCTTACTGTGAGCATGGATAAAAAAGAAGATGAACTTCCCGGTCTGTGAAATGACCTTACTGCATTGCTTAGTAGAGATTAAAGAAATAGCAATAGGCGACGCTACCTCTAGTATCTTGTACAATTATCTACCCGAAGTAATAATAACACTGCGGGGCCTAGACTCACACACAACATGTCGCTTCCACAAATGTGGTTGTCCTAAAAGAACATCACAAACTTAAAGCGGAGCAATATCACACAACACCTCATTTTTGAAGGGCTTGATATCGTAGGACAGACAACACTGTTGGCTGACGTGAAGATCTCTTCCTTGGCGAAGCCAACCGATGGTGTATGGTTTCGGGTGTGGTGTCATCGACAGGTCCTGCCGCTTGATGATGTAGTATTCTAGATATAAAATAGTATGCAAAACATAAATATTTTAGCTAGAAATGGTAGAATAACAATGATATAACCATAACAATACCAGAATAACACCAGAAATAACACCTTGATTAATGATAACAATGTTCACTTGCATCTTTGAGGGGGCAACCTACAAAAAAGCAGATCTCTATTACAATAATATCCAAGACAAAACTTTTCATACCCTCTACTCCTATTTATACTAAATCTATCTATCCAAAAGAACAATCTAAAGGAAGATCCTTCTAGAAGTGGAAGCTTCTATTGGGTCTTCTTACATTTGACTTATTCTTCCTTATTTCTAGGCCTTATTAATATTGGCCTTTATTACATGGAAATATATTATTCTACCTACATGAGGGGTTAGGGAGGTTAGGTCCCTAACATGTCCTCCCCCTTAAAAGAAACCTTGTCCTCAAGGCTTGAGATGAGGAAATTATTGCAGAATGGTAGTTGCTTCCCAAGATGCATCTGTTGGAGTTGTATCTTTCCACTAGGTTAACACTTCCTTGATGGTGTGCTGACGCAGACGACGCTCACTCTGGTCCAAAACTGCTTGTGGTTGCAACCAGATGGAGCCTTCTTCATCCAACTCGGGAAGGATGGTTTGAGTTTGGCACTTAGTTCCAATCACATTCTTTAAGCAGGAGACATGAAAAAAAAGATGGATCTTAGAATGACTGGGCAAAGCTAACTAATAGGCCACCTATCCCATACACTTGAGAATGGTATAAGGACCATAAGATTTGGGCGCCAATTTCTAACAATGATCATCCTTGAGAGAAGTTTTCTTATAAGGTTGCAGTTGAAGAAACACTTGGTCTCCTTCAACAAATTGACGTTCAGAGCGACCTTGATCTGCTTGTTGCTTCATGCGATTCTGGGCCATGACCAAATTCTCTTTGAGGGTACGAAGAATAGCCTCTCGAACTGTAAGCATTTGGTCAACCACATGGACCTTCGAGACACCTGGCAGGTATGAGAGAACTGAAGGTGGCTTTTGTCCATATACTGCTTCAAAAGGAGTCATGCAAGTAGTTGTATGGTAATAAGTGTTGTACCACCATTCAACTAGTGGTAACCATTGAGCCCATTTATTTTTCCTTTCCAATGCAAAACACCTCAAATATGTTTCCAAACACTTGTTAATGACTTCAGTTTGACCATTAGTCTAGGGATGATAAGTTGTGCTGAGATGCAATTGGGTGCCTTGTAGCTTGAACAGTTCTTGCCAAAAATTGCCGGTGAAAGTGAGGTTTCGATGAGAAACAATAGAATGAGGCATGCCATGAAGCTTGAAGACTTGATCCTTAAAAAGTTGAGCCACAATGGAGGCAGTAGATGAGTGTTGAAGAGCACATAAATGAGCATACTTGGAAAGACGATCAACGACCACCATGGTGACTGATTTATTGCCTGATTTAGGTAAGCCCACAATAAAATCCATAGAGATATCCCTCCAAATAGTAGGTGGAATTGGAAGCGGTTGTAGTGTACCAAGAGATTTGACTATTTCACCCTTGTTGCATTGACAAACATCACATTCTGCCACAAAATTGTGAACGTCATGTTTCATACCATCCCAGAAAAATGAACGTTTGACCCGGTCATAGGTTTCGGTAAACCTTGAGTGCCCAACTGTGGGTGTAGCATGAAGCTCATAAAGTACCATGGATATAAGTCGTGACTATTTACTTAAATACAAAAGACCTTTGTAGTGAAGCTCATCATTGTGCCAAGAGTACCCTAGGGAAACTGGAGAATTGGCTTGCAATTGTTGGATCATATGAAAAATTTTGGGATCTTGTAGCCATTCCTAGAGAACAACTTGGAGCCTATCTGGTACAATGAAGGAGAGGGAAAAAAGGGACCCTTTATCTTCATATTTTCTTGAAAGTGCATCAACAACCACATTGTCTTTGCCTTTCTTGTAAATGATCTCATAATCATATCCAAAGAGCTTAGTCACCCATTTTTGTTGCTCCTGGGAGGAAGGGTGTTGTTCCAGAAAATACTCGAGGCTTTGATGATTTGTCTTAATTTGGAAGTGTTGCCCCAATAGATAAGGGCGCCAAAGATCCATTGCATGCATAATATACACCATTTCCTTTGCATAGATTGATTTACCCAAATGTTTCTCTGATAGTTGTTTGCTGGCAAAGGCCAAAGGCTGACCATCTTGCATAAGGAATGCTCCAATTCCTTTCCCAGAAGCATCACATTTGAGGACAAAGGTCTTTGTGAAATTAGGAAGGAACAGGACTGGAGTGGTGCACATGCCCGCCTTCAAGATTTGAAAGGCCTGATCAGCTCTGGGAGTCCAAGTGAGAGAATTCTTTTTAAGGAGAGCAGTGAGAGGTGCTGCAATTTGTCCATAATTATTAACAAACTTGAGATAATAACATGTTAAACCCAGAAATCCATGCAAGCTTTTGATATTCTTTGGGCGAGGCCAATCCTGCATAGCTTCATTCTTTTTAGGATCCACTCTAACACCTGCCTTGCCAACAATATGACCCAAGTACTTGACTTTTGAGGCTCCAAAAGCACATTTATATTGTTTGAGGAAAAGTCGGTGCTGAGAGAGTAGATGTAGAACTTGATCCACATGAGCAAGATGGGTTGTCCAAGTTTTACTATAGATGAGGATATCATCAAAGAAAACTAAGACAAAAAGATGGAGAAGAGGATGGAAGACATGATTTAGGAGGCTTTGGAAAGTGGAGCGAGCATTACAAAAGCCAAAGGGCATGACCAAAAACTCATAGTGGTCCTCATGAGTTCGAAATGCAGTCTTAGAAATGTCTTCCTCGTTCATACGTATCTAGTGGTAGCCAGAATGAAGATAAAGTTTAGTAAAGAACTGGGCACCACTCAATCCATCCCAAGAATGGGAAATTTTCTTTGATGGTGAGTTTGTTGAGGGTGCAGAAGTGAGGACACATGCGCCAAGAGCCTTCTTTCTTAAGGACCATTACCACAGGAGAAAAGTAGGGGCTCGTACTAGGATAGATAACACCTATGGTGAGAAATTCTTGAATAATTTTCTCAATTTCATTTTTTTGGGAAAAAGGATGATGATAGGGACAAATATTGGGAGGGAGGTTTCCAGGGACAAGGGGAATGGAATGATCATGAACACCACTAGAAGGAGGAAGTCCCTGGGGAGTGTAAAAAACAACTTGATGTTTGGAGAGGATGTATTGGAGGTCCTGTGGCACATAGGGTGTCTTAGTGGCTTGCATGGCATGGAGTTGTGCAATAATGCCAGAATGACATTTTTTGAGGAGCTTTTCCATGCGATGGGAACTGATGATCTCCGGGGAATCGACGGTGATGCCTTGGAACTTATATTTTTGGCCCTCCTAGTTGAATATCATGGTTAATTCCTCAAAATCGATGAGAATGGGACCCCGTTTCCTTAGCGATTATGCACCCAACACAATGTCACAACCACCCATATCGATAGCAAACATATGATATTTCATGTGGTACTGACCAATTTGGAGACACAAATTTTCACAACGCCCCCCACATTTCATGGACCCACCATTGGAAATCATGATTTGAAAATTATTGACAGCGCCGATATAGCAATTAGTTTCTTAGGGAATCCAGCGATGAATAAAATTATGGGTGCTTCCACTGTCAACAAGGATGATGACCTTCTGATGCTTAATGTAACCAATTAGCTTGAGGGTTTGGGGAGAATAGAACCCGGTGAGAGCATTCATGGTAATGATCGGTTCCACTTTAGGAGGGTTGGAGGGTGGGGTCATGTCACTGGGTTCAAGTGACTCGACCACAGGGGGGGCCTCGACATCATCTTCCAAAACATCCTCGGAGATGGCCATAATTTTTTTTTGTTCCTTACACTTGTGCCCATGAAAATATTTTTCATCACAATTATAACAAAGGCCTTTGAGTTAGCATTTAACCATGTCTGCCCTGGTCAATTTCTGGATCTTTAATGGAGTAGAAGGAGGAGTGGGAGTGATTGGCTTAGGATGAGGAATAAAGGAGGGTTTTCGGGTTTGAGAAGAGACAACTTGTTGTGCTTCCTTAGCTCGTTTAGTAGCTTCCATCCAACTCTGAGGTCGAGCCATGAGGACATGGGCATGAATCTCATCCTTGAGGCCACTGATAAAACATTCTCGGAAAAAAGCATCAGAAATGCCCTCTGTACGGAAAGCCAATCACTCAAAAGTGGTTATAAAGTCTTGCACTGTGCGAGATTGTTTCAACTTTGTCAAACGACCTAAATGGTTGGTGTCAATGTCAAAGCGTTCATAAAGATCTGCCACAAATTGTGTCCAAGCCACATACCCTTGGCAAACATTTTTTCTCCATTACCAACGTTCTTAATCTAGATGGACAACACCATACTGTAATTTGGCCAACTCATCTGTAATGCCATACAAAGAGAAATAGTGTTCCATTTGAGTTACCCAACCAGTGGGATCCGAGCCATCAAATTTTTTCACATCCACACGTGGAAGGCGTAGGTCACGCTGAAAGTGATGGGGCTGAAAAGTATGGGAATTAGAGGAAGTTTCACCTTTGGAGTTCAAAGGTGGTTAAGAGGAGGGAATATCAACAGGGATATCTAGCTTGGCACAGATCATTGTAGTGAAGGATGCAAGCTAGGTAGCAAGGTCCTGTTTGATGGTTTCCATTTCGACATCGATGGAGGAATGCATGTTTTTATTGATGGTGGAAAAATTGGCACTGAGCTGCCTCACTTCTTGTTGGGTCTTTGTGAAATTAGAGGACAACGTATTGAAGAGAGCTTCTAAGTCTTGGCTACAGGTGTGGGCCATGATGAAGAGGGAAAATGAAAAGGGACGGGTGGGACCACACAAAAAATGGGTTATGGGTGAAGTGTATCACGATGATCAGGGCAACAAGGGGAATCCAGTGGGGTAAGGCCCAAATAAGGGTGTTGGAAGGGGGTCGGGTCCACGGGAAAAAAAATTTGCTGAAAAATGATAGGTATGACTGCAATAAGGGAGAAGAGAGGAATCCAATGGGATAGGGCTCAAACAATGGTGCCAACAGGATCCAGACTTTTTTTTTAACTCCTATGGAGTTATACTCCGATCTGAAGAATACTGCAGTGTTGAAATGCCCAAATTCTTAACATGAAGAAATGTATAGTAATTTCGCAACCCGAATGCAGAAGGCACAATTGTGTGGAAATAGATCTTGTTTGTTATGTTTTTGTTTCTGTCCCATGGGTTAGGGTATGCAGGTTGTCTACAGACAAGGTTTTTCCATGTGCTATAACTCTATGATATATGTGTAGGGTCCAACAATAGTACTCGACCCAATCTCTCAGGGCACCAACTAAGGAGGCTAGATTGTGCCCTTAGCCGAGCTAGCCCACTACTCAGGCATTAGAGAGTATCTTCCCAAGTGCTATTCTCAGTGGCACTATAGCAGTCAGGCGATTGATCGATTTATCTATTGAGGGCTTCAGGATATCTAGGCCGATCCGTATACATGTGTTTTCTGATGCGCTACCACTCGAAGGGGTACCAATAGGGGTTACAAGGGTGGTCAACAAATGTGCGCTTAAGTACCACTTGTATTTCCTGCATGTATGACTCCTCAACCACGTGTTTATGCGTGTAAGGACAGATCTCTATAGCTTTAAGACGCCATAATACGTCTCTACCCTGAAAAAAATTAACCGACAATTTTCTGCCAAGGAAAGTGCTATGATACCACTTGTAGTATTCCTGATATAAAATAGTATGCCGAACATAAATATTTTAGCTAGAAATGGCAGAAAACCAATGATATAACCAGAGCAATACTAGAATAATACCATAATAACACCAGAAAGAGCACCTTGATTAATGATAGCAATGTTCACTTGCCTCTTCGAGGGGGCAACCTATAACAGAGCAGAGCTCTATTACAGTAATATCCAAGACAAAACTTCTCATACCCTCTACTCCTATTTATACTAAATATGTCTATCCAAAAGAACAATATAGGGGAAGCTACTTCTAGAAGTAGAAGCTTCTATTAGGTCTTCTTACATTTTACTTATTCTTCCTTATTTCTAGGCCTTATTAATATTGGCCTTTATTACATAGAAATATATTATTCTACCTACGTGAGGGGTTAGGGAGGTTAGGTCCATAACAATTGACCTCTGTTGAGATTAGGTTCTTATGACTCCTTCAATCTACAATGAAATGAAGCGGAGCCCCCTTTACCCACATCTGTGAGTGAAAGAGGTGTTCCCTTTCCTCTGGTTCTTCTGGTTCGCTTGGCTGGACTTTAGTGGTAGCAACAATGACACTGGGTTCAACATCGATAATCCACTTCCCTCCTTATGGATTTGATTCAGAGTGAAAATCTACCCCTGACTCAGAAGCTTTTAGCTTGGCCACTAGTGACTGCTTGTAGCATCATTCTTCGGTGTTGTGCCAAGAGATTTTATGGTATTCACACCACTTTCACATGTCCTTCTTTGACTTTTCATTACCCTTCTTGGGTTGTGGCTTGGACTGGTTGTCCTGAGAGTGGCCATCTTTGATCTATCCCTTGTTTTGTGGGTTGGGGCCGCCTTTCCCCTACTTTTGTTGTGAGGAGTTTGCAGATCCAAACTCTCGCCTCTTCTACTTAAATTTATGCTTGATCTTGACATCATATCTATAAGCTGCACCTAATGATGCGATGTCCAGAAACTCCATTTCTATTTGAATGTATCTATGCAGAAAACTGTGGTATTTGAGCACCAGATGTCGTCCAAAGTCTTTGATACCGAATTTGGTGCATAGAGTATGGAAAATATTGGTGAAATCTGGTATTGTCTAGTCCCTTTCCTGACGCAGCGTGGTCCATCTTGTGTAATGGTCCTCGTAGCTTCCAACATGGTAGTATTGTTCTTTAATGGCATCCCTGAAAGAATCCCAAGTGGGGGCAATTGTAAATATTGCAGATTCCTCTATGAACCTTTGCTCAGAGTAAGTACCCCACTAGTCCTTAACATGGGGGATGAACTTGAGGAGTGAAAAAGTAATCTTTTCCCTATCGAAAAAATTGTGGACCGAAAAAATACCCTTCGATCAGATTTATCCATTTATGTACAACATCTGCATCTATCAGTCCTTCAAATAATGGAATATCAAAATTTACTTGTACCTTGAAGGGGGTTGCATGGTCACTTGATGAAGATGTGTCTTCTGTGGGCAGCCACCGAAGGATCTATGAAAATTTGTCCATCATTTCGTTCCTTTGTCGCGCAAGGGCTTCCTCGAGGAACAATTTAAAAGGATCTCCTGCTCCATCATCTTTCTTCTTGTCCCCCATGAGTTGTTGTCGGGCTCGGTGCAGTCGATCTTGCAAAGGCTCGAAGAAAAATAAATGAAGAGAAAACCGCTTTGATATCACTGATCTGGATTTATGAGCGGAGCGAAATGAATAACAGACTGAATACAATAACACAGAGATATTGAGAACAATAACATATATCCAGTGAACAATAAATTCTATTGAATAAATAAAATAGTCTGAAATTGTAAATTTGCAGAATTGAAAACAACTTGCTTGAATGGTGGTAGCTATCTCTGAGAAGAGATGTGGCTGCTACGCGCATCCGTATGAGAAGAATGATTACAATGAGGTTCCAGAGGCCTTTTTAACATTAGTCATGAATGCCAAAACCCTAGACATCCAAAAACCTAACCCTAGGAGATGAAACGCTAAAAGTTATGTGGGCCTCGATGGGTAAGTTGGTACCTCAACTTCTTGGGGTTGTAAATTTTGTGTACGACCTCCGTTTTAGGAGCGTGATAGCCCGTTGGAAAAGAATTTTCAAGAACTACACATTACGTTGTCAAACTTTGACTCTGTTTATAGTTTAACTGTGGCAAGCCAAAAAAAAACATTGTTCAGGGCCCCAAAATGGCCCTAGAAGTACATAAAGATGTACTAACATGGAAACTTCCAAAATAAGCCAGTTGGAATAGGTGGATGACCACCAATATTCATTAGGAAGATTTTCGTACAACAACTTAATCATTATAAAATTAGCCATTTATTATTAAATTAGTCATTTAAATGAATTATTATATAGGTAAAAAAGTAAATTGAATTTAGAAAAATCATATTCCATATAAATGATATAATTAATTTTTCAACCACTATCATAATTCATCATAATTCAAGTGTATTTTTTAATTATAAATATAATTAAAAATTGCAAACATTTAATTTCATATGGCAAAGTAAAACTCTAAATTTTCATCATAATTCAAGTGTATTTTTTTAATTATAAATATAATTAAAAATTGTAAACATTTAATTTCATATGGCAAAGTAAAACTCTAAATTTTCATCTTAATTCAAGTGTATTTTTTATTACAATTATAATTAAAAAAAAAAAGTATGTAATTTTATTTATAAAATAAATTCACATATATAAATGTTTGTGGTTGTGGCATTCATGTAGTGTTGTTCAAATTTTTTTCCAAGTTGAACGAAGAAGAGTCTAATCTTAATTCAAGTGTATTTTTTATTACAATTATAATTAAAAAAAAAAAGTATGTAATTTTATTTATAAAATAAATTCACATATATAAATGTTTGTGGTTGTGGCATTCATGTAGTGTTGTTCAAATTTTTTTCCAAGTTGAACGAAGAAGAGTCTAGCAAAAGATACTTCAGAGACTAGTAATGGCATAGATATACAACGTGAAACAAAATGTCATATATAGTCATAATTGAAACTAAATAGGTCATGTAGAGGTAGTATAGTGTCCTTTTATGGCCAAGTACAATCAAGAGATATCAAAACGATCCAATAACATAGTAAAAAAATCACAATTAATCACCAAG
>ML795499.1:556528-569647 GCA_009831015.1 Picea engelmannii | reverse complement strand
ATATATAGTCATAATTGAAACTAAATAGGTCATGTAGAGGTAGTATAGTGTCCTTTTATGGCCAAGTACAATCAAGAGATATCAAAACGATCCAATAACATAGTAAAAAAATCACAATTAATCACCAAGGGCTATGAAAATATTCGAAAGAGCTTTTCAAGGTTTTTTCTTCCATAGGCCTTTGTCCATCTCCAATCCAATTTTTGATAGGCAATTTGTTTCTTGATTATGTCTCCTTTACACATGGGAAAAAGAAGCGTGAGAGAACCATGAAAGAGAGCATTGAATATCCTAAAAAAGTGGTTGCAAAGAGTAGTTGTGTAGAGTTGTTGTCCCATTGATGCGTCATATAATAAGAAGGTAGTTTCCATAAACATTTATGTAGGATTTTTTTTCCTTTTGCTAGGAGAAATTTTAGAGCCATTAATTCACATTAATTCACTATAGTTGTTTGTAGCTTGCCCCAGATTAGCAAAGAAATAAATAGAGTGGTCCTCCAAGAGAAAAATAATATCCCTAGCACCACTAATCAAAGGTTGTCCTTGTGTAGCCCTATCAAAGAAGGCCCATGGGATGTCTCTGGGATATTTACCTATGATTTGGTTTTTTGGAATTGAATCTATATGACGAGAGAAAGCCGAGAAGATAGATAGACCAGTTGTGGCATATAGCAAAGGGGAAGGTTTATCGTCTTTGAAGAGAGAAATATTTCGAGCTAGCCATATGCCCATCCTGAGGTCAAGGGCAATGCCTTAAAACACAATTCCTGGGGGTTTTGCAACCAATATTTGAGAGCTACTTCTAAGTTTTCCCCTTCCCATTTGCATCTAGTCCCTATGAATTTATGAATTTCAATCCATACAACAGAGGAGAAAAGACGACGTAGAAAGAGGTGTGAAATGGATTCAAACTTTTCCTTGCAAAGAGCACATCTCCTCGAGCCATTAAAATTCCTCTTCTGAATATTGTCCTGGGTAGGGGATTTATTTTGAAGAATTTTCCACATAAAAAGTTTTGATTTAGCTGGAAAATTTAGTTTCCAAATCACCTTTCCTAGAGCCAGAGCTTGGAAGCCAAGATGAGGGGTGTATCTGCCAAATGGGGTTAGAGACTAGATTAACTGTTACTCTTGCCTTGAGAGAAAAACAAAGGAATTTTTAAGGGAATTTATGTACCTTGTCCAGATCTTTGCTTCATTCTCACTTAATCCAACTTCTTGCCATGACATCCACCCATCCTATCCATGAGACCATATTTGATTTAGGAAGAAAAATCCTTCTTTGTTTGATGACTTGAATGATGGAGGTTGGAAGGGTGTGCTGGTTTTGGCAACTGATCCATAGGTCCTTGCTAATGAGAATGTTTTCTCTCAATCCCACTTTCCAGATTAGCCAATTTTCGATGAGGGGAAATGCATGAAGAATGGCTTTACATATTATTGATCCATTATCCATCATTTTGATGGGTTGCCTAAACCATTCTACAATTGAATTCTGAGGAAAGTATTTTGCTTGAAGGGTTTGAGGCCATAATTCAGATCCCTCAATCAATCCCCACACATTTTTTGTTGCCAAAGCTTTTGAAAAAAGGAAAATATTTTTCAATCCCCAACCTCCAAGCTTTTTGGGAGAGGCCAATTTTTTCCAGGATGCAAGAACTAGAGATTTTTTCTCCTCCATTCCGGACCATAGAAACATGAAGGCGACCTGTTTTATTTTGTTCAGAATGCCTTTTGGAATCTAGGCAAGTGTGGCCCAGTATACTGGAATAGCTTCCAGGACTGATTTTACCAGAACTAATCTACCTGTTCGGGAAATCCAGCGATTGCACCAAGCATGAATTTTTTTCTGCACTTTTGCAAGGAGCCACATCCAGTCCTTTTTCTTGTAATCATTGGCTTTTAGTGGAAACCTAAGATATTTTAGGCTCGATCTTGCATCAATGAAATGCATGTTAAGGTGTTGAGCCAAGTGGGTGTCTATTTGTACAGATAGGACGCAAGTAGTGAGAGATGATATTTCCAAGTTTATTTGCATTATGGTTGCACGATAGAAGATAGTGAGTAGATTTTTATAGGTGATCCATATATCTAAACTCTCCTTCACAAAATATTAGTATGTCATCAACAAAAAGGAGGTGGGAGAGGGAAGATTTGGAGCTTATAGAAATACCTTTGAATGCACCAGTAGAGACAACATTATGAATTAATTTGTTCAATCCTTCTACTACCGGGAGAAAAAGGAGAGGTGAAAGGGGGCACCCCTGCGTAAGGCCCTTTCTGCCAATACTCCAAATGGTATTTACATATTTCCTCTTATTGGCAAATTTATGGAAGAAAATTCTATTTTCATATCTATCATGTAACTGAAGGGCTCTGCTTTTTACTCTCCACTCCTTTGCCTTATTGAGAAGAATTCTCCTTCTTTCCTTCTCGAGAGTTTGTAGCACCTCTTTTTTGTGATCAATGACCATCTCTACACTTTCTTGATCTATCCATTGTTGCATCTTTGATTCTATGTCAAGAAGGTCCCGATATTCTCTCTTCCTTCTTTCTTTATTCCAAGAGATTGTTGCTCCTTTTACTCTTTTTAAATTTTATAGGAATTGGAGAGAAGGGGATTCTTGAAGATCGGGGTTGTATGGAACACAAGCAAATTTGAGGGCTTCAATGAAAGATAGTTTCTCCAACCAACTTGAGTTTAATTTGAAAGGGATAAGGGGGTTTTAGGGGGTTGGGAATGATATCTAGGATAATAGGACTATGATCAAAGTCCCCATATGAAGCAACCCATTACCAAATTCTCAATTTTTCTTCTAAGAAGGAGTCTGACAAGAGGAAGCCATCAAGACATTTGCTCACTCGGGCATCCCATTGTTGATGTTTAGAGTTGTTAAGATCCAAACAACAACCTCACGAGGATATTAATCCCCCTACGTTTTTATAGAGGTGGTACTCCTCTTTGGCTGAAATATTTATCTTGATGCTTGAAATATTGAAATAGGGGGTACTTTAAAGAAACTCAAATCTTTATCGCTCAACAAAATAAAAAATAGTATTGATGGAAAGATAAAATATTCACAAAGAGAATTCATGAGAAGAGGACCAGGAATCTTCAAAGACTAAAATAAAAAATTTGCAGAATATTGTACAGAAATAAATAACCATTAAATGAAAAACAATATAATTCTCAGAGCCATCAGAGTATAGTAATTCTGATCACATTCATAAGAAGGAAAGACAACGGTCCACAATTGAGAGAACTTTAAAAGAGTATTTCATTCAAAATAAGAGAGAATATGATAGGTACACTTCAAACATCTCATGCTCAATAACTTAGAGTTCAAGAAGTAATTTAAATTACACTCCAAAATAGTTCTCTTGAGAGTTTCAAAAAACAATAGTCTTTAATAGTCTGTTAATAAAATAAAATGGCATTCGTCTAAAAGGAATAGGATGGGGCTTTTGTGGACCATAAAATGAAAATGGAACATGGTTGAAATTGAAAAGAAGAAAGAAGGAAGCGATCAAAAATCGATTGTGTTTTCTCATGAACGACAAGACACAACTAGATGACTCATGAACAAGAAGAGAAAAAGAATAGAGAAGCATGTGATAAATTTACTCACTGTGATGAATTTCTCTTGCCCTCTATCTCCTGGCTGATGTTCCTTTTGTATTCTCACGTGCTGAGATTCTTTGATTGTTTGTAACTACCACTTCCTGATATGTTTCAGTTATTTTGATTAAAGCTTGCTTTAACCAATTTTCAATGTAATCCCTCATAGGTGCAACGATTATCTCATGCTTTACTCTTATATAGAATAATGTGCTTTCAAGATCTCTAAAGTTGATTGAAAGTTGGTGTAATGTATCTTCAATATCTTCATTTTTATTAACATAGCTCACTAACCAACTTTCAACATCTTGCTTTGTATACTCGATCAAGCTATTAAATTTTTTTGTTGACACAACTTTCAATATTTCAAGATGTTCTTCAAACTGCTCTCTAGTCATTTAAGTATATAATTTAATATTAATTTGGGTTCTTGAACCTCTCCAGTTGTTCCAGCCAAGTCTAACTCAACCAATTTCAAATATAACTCCCCTTTTTTTAAACTTAAAGTGTCACAATCAATCAATATTTCCTTTAAAGTCTTTATTCTCTTAATCCAACATGCTTTTAGTTATTTTATACGAGTGGGGGATGGTAAATATTCTTCATTTATTTTAAATTCACTCATACCTTAAACTTTTAAAACAAATGTAATAACAACCTCTTTATAAAATCCCTCGTCGTTCTCTAGAGCTACCTGAAGGTATTGTCTTAGATTTGTAATCCAGGACCCTAAAGAAACAAAACTATTTGCAAGTTCCCATGCCTCAAGAATTAGAGACATTTGTTTCTTAATATTCTCCCCAACATACCTTATGACTGCAACAATTAGGCTTGATTTCCCTCTTAATTTTGAACTCAACTCTGGTGTTCCGTCAAAGTTCCTCCAGGATTGAATTGTGGAAATTGTACTAGCAAATATTGGTGGTGGCATTAAAGCATTCTCCAATTCTTTAATCCTATCTTTGAGTATAGCATTTTCATCTTCCATTTCATCCACTGACATCTTCAAGGCCGCACCTGTGGCTTCATGGATCTGTACAATCTTTGACGGTGGAACCCCTTTTAGGTCAAATTCTGAGCTTAACCTTCCTTGAACTTTTTGGTTCTTCAAATGATTTTTTTCAAAGACTAATTTCTTTGAATCTTTATCAAACGAAGCATTATGCAAGATAATGGATTCTTCTTCAAAAATAACTCGTTGTTGTGTGACCAGTTCTACTGCAAATTCTCTGCTTTCTTGAATCCTTTGTTCCTCATTAGGGAATTTTATATCTTCAATGTTTGCATCCAAATCCATGTCTTCAAGAGCATCTTTCTCTTCAGGTATGATCTCATTTACTCGCTGCAGATTTGTTTGCCTTTTTCTTTTACTAGTTACTAGAAGTTTATGGGGTCGTTCCAAACTTCCCTTAGGAGGGTTTTGATCTCCTCCATCATGAAAATTATCAGCTGAAGATTTGTTTTTCTCTTGAGCTATAAATTGAGGGTTTTGTTTTTGTGGGTCGCTTCTTTGAGAAGAATTTTGTGACCGCATACTTCTTTCATTTACAACTTTTCCATGTTGTCGATGTGGTTCATTGGTACTAATAACAATGTCAACATTTTCAAAAGGAAATGCCTCGTGGTTTTTGTCTTCGTCTTCCTCTTCTCTGAATAGAAAAGTGTTTTCATATAAGACATTGTAACCCACATAGATCACATGTTTCATGAACAATTGATTTGGGTCGAACCCTTTAATTTATTCTGCCACCTTCAAATCAAATCGATTAAATTGAGCTACATATCCATCAATATTTGCAGCATTCTTCAATATTACTTCACCGATTTTCCATGGCAAGGGAATAAATTGCTTTTTCCTCCTTTCGTTGAAAAAGAGATCCCATAATCTATATTGTTTACAAACTTCAATCACAAATATATTGTCTGGTACATAATATGGAAGGTAAAAAGGAATTTCTCGAGAACAATAAATCCTAACAATATTGTAATGGTCCATCGCTTCAAAACTTCCTCTTTTATCCAAAAATGTTTCTCCTTCTAAAGAAAGTCTTGATGTATTGCATCCAAGTATGAGTTTCTTAAAAGAAGAAACAAATGAATTGTAAACTTTGTAGAAATGATACATTCAATTTTGCTTCCATAAGGTAGGGTACCATGTATGAACTGGGTCAATTTTGCAATTGACCTATTTAGCTAAATGCAGTCCTTTAAAAACATGGTAGTATGTGATAGCAAAGATTAAATATGAAGACATGTAAGACTTCACGTTCTTCTTAAAATTTGATAATTGAAAAGATATTTCTCCAGAAATGATTTTCTTCGAGTCAAATTTATTTCTCGTGAATAGAAAAATATAGAATATATGGAGCTAAACAAGGAATGGCAGCAATCGATTCTTGCCCAACTACCTTAGCAAAGATCCATGCCATTTCTCGGTAGGGTTTTTTAGCAGATTGGCCTAAATCACTGATAAATCTTCATGCATCATTGTCGGGTCTTCGAGATGTTGTTTCAAGAGATCCCAACCACCATTTATAGCCATTAGAAAATCTTTGGCTTTGTCACCTTTAAAATTCATTGTTGGCTCTAGTAATCTGATCATTTTCTTGAAAGTTGAAGATGACAGAGAGATAGGGGATTCTCCTTGTAGTTGAATGATCCTCTAGTTCTTCTCGAACTTATCTATACACCACATAACTAGCTCTTTAGCATAAAAAACCTTTGGAACACAACCTGCTTTGGCAATTATTGATATCTAGATATCATTGGATTTTCTCTTTGGAGGAAGCAATGTAGAATAATATTTGTATGCTCTGGACCAGTGAAATTTTTTATCTTCTCGTCTGAATGTATTGAGGGTATCTTCGTAGAAGCTTTCCTTTCTTCTGGTTGTCATGCTTAATGGAGTTGGCAGATTATGTATAGTCTTTTAGAACATTAATACCAAGCAAACCCTTTTACCATAATATAATTCTATACTCTTCTTTTGAAGGAAAGATTAATATGAATTAAATTTGAATTAATGCAAGATTATCTTGAGAAGGTCGCTATTAATAACAACCTTTAAAGATTTTAACCACTTGTTATTTTTCATAAGATTTGCATTTAATATACCTCGGGGAGGGTGACAAGAGAGGCATGTATTACTGCAGGCAACAAAGGATCGAATGTATGTAGGAGTATCAATACAAACTCGTGGTGAAAAGCTTCAAGAAATGACTAAGTATGAGACTTGGATCAATCGAACGGAGGAGAGAAAAAGGTTTATGATATGACTAGCGAACCCACGATGAAGTGTTGAAAAATTGGTAAGTATCATGAAATGGATGGATGAACAAGTAGTGGTGATAATCAAAGAAGTTGGTCGAATGATTTGAACCTGTAGAGAACATTTGAAAAAGTTTTAAGTATGGTGTGAAACAAGGAAAGCAGAACATGGTGGTGTGTTTTGGTAACGATGAAACTTTGAACTTGAATAAGAATATGTAGTGAGCATGAGAGAGACTCGAAATAATCTAAGTATGGGTGAAAAATAGATGCGGCAGAATGCAATGGTGCATTTTGGAGGAGGAAGATCTTTGTACAAGGATGAAAATGTCTCACGAACCCGCAACAAAATGAAATTTTTTCCAAGTGTGGGAAATATACAAGGGAAAATTTGTGAAACACTTAACACACTTTTGGGTCAACACCCATGTGCACATATTTCTCTAGGTTGGAGAGTAACGAGGTGGTTGAATATCAATGATCGCCGCTGCTTCCAAATTTTGGATAAAAAAGTCTACCACGGGGTCTAAGGCCACTGTTGTCCCCTAGATTTCAAAGGCACTTAAAGTGAAGTTCAAATATCCTCCCAAGATCACTTTTTCTAATTTGAAAAAGGAAATCTTTAGAGTCGGAATAAGGATCATAAATATTTAAACATATGAAGTTATGGTTGATCTCATTGGAGAAGAATGAGATACCAAGTCCAGCTTGAATGGATCAATAATTTTGGGCAACTAATTGAGAGGGATTCCAACCCATGAGAATACCACACGAAAGACCTATGGAATCCAACCCCAAAAAATCCCAACCAGGCAACATAGAAGAAATAATTTTTGCGTCTTTACTACAATCTATCATAGTTTCCTAGAGCATCAGAATAGAAGGCTTGTAAATTTCAACAAGCCTCTTGATCGCCTATTTCCAAGAAGGATTGGCTATACCCCTACAATTCAGAGATAAGATGATAATGAGAGGGGGGAGGTAGGGGATGATGCTCTAAGGGCCTCGAAGAGAGATTTCTGTCTTCCATAACAAACTTCTAAGGAAGTTAGTTGTTGCGTTATCGAGAGATAGGATTTTCGACCTCTATGTGAATATTTTTGTCCTTTGTCTTCAAAGGAGCCTAGACCTCCTTCAATGCCTAGGTTTAGAGGGATGAGACCTTGAGACCAAGAATGAAGATTATGTTTGGTGGGAGAGGGAGGTCGAACAAAGGGAGGAAGAGAAGGCCAAAATTTTGGTTTTTTTTGGTGAAGAGGAGGTGGAGGATAAGACATTTTAAAGGTAAGAGCCAATTTCTTGGCAAGGGGAATGAGGGGGTGGGTTGTGGGCCAGAGAGACCAAACAAATTTGAGAGGAAGTCGATACTAGGTCCAAGGTCTAATTTTGAGTGAGAATCCTCCACTGAACCAAAAATATATTCCACATCTAATAAGGGAACTGAAGTAGGGGGGGGGGAGGGTGGAATATACTTACCCTAATTATCCATTGGAACATGAGGGGAGGTCGAGGGAAAGACCACTACCAAGGTGAATTGTATCTCCTCTGGTCGATCTTCTGCTTCAACGACCAAAGACGAAAGACTGGACTGAGGACTCACATGAGAGTCTTGCTGCATATCCCTTTTATCCTTCCTCACACATATTTTACTTTGCACTTGTCTAGTGCAGTCCTTTACAATATGGCCATAAAGATAGCACTTTCCACACCTAAATGGGATGTGTTCATGACCTAGATCCCAATGGTACAATTTTTCCTTCCTTATGATGTTTATGAATTCTTCTAGCTCCCTAACCATCTTTAGGCCTACCAAGATATGTGCCAAACCCATGTAAACAATGTCCTAAAATGAGAGATTTGTGTCATAAAAAAACCCTAGGGAGTTTCCAATTTCTCAGAGTATGTCCTCAAACCAAAGAAGAAGAGGTAACCCTCATAAACAGACCCATACAAGGGTTACCTCAAGGTGCTTCGAATTAACATCGAAATCAACATTCCATTTCTTTAAAAATAAGGCCTTTGCACTCTGGGACCATCTAGAGTTTAGAATAAGGTATGCATCTACAATATCTTTGAATATCCATCCCATCCAGCCTTTCGCAAGCACTAAACATGATGGAGAATAACCTATCTTTGACCCAAAATTTTGTGTTGTCCAAATCTTTAAGGAGTTCGACGCCATAGGCCTGCTAGCAAAGCACCCCATCAGGGTCATTGATTGCATTTCCATTATCTCATGGAGCTTCACATTTTCTCCGAATATCATATTAGAGGTTTAAACCTTCCTTCTTGACAAATCATCTTCGCAATATTCTTTCTGCCAAAAAACTAGGGTTTTTTTTGGCAACAGAGGGTTTTTGTAGGCACTTGCTCATTAGCTCTTTCGATGGGAAGGTTTCTCTAAACCCTTTTGCAAGAAATGATCCTGAATTTGAAATGGAGCTGGCTTCTAGAGGGTTCTCAAGAACTAGAGGATGAAGGTTCTCATCATTAATTGAAACGTCTTACACAACCCATGAATTGCCATTATTTTCTTTTGCCATAGAGTGATATTGAGGAGGGTTTGAGAGCGTCGGGAAAGAAATCTTGCTTGGGGAGAGATTGGAGCAGAGGAATCGAGGATGGATAGAGTCTTTTCATTTGAGGGTAAAAAATCCCCATTTCTGATAAAGATTGAAGAATCATCCTTGCCCATGGCTGGACAAGAAGAGTGAAAACCATCCTGGTGTCGAACCATGATAGGTGGTGATGACCAAATCTATTTTCCCTCTAAGGGGTCATCAAAGAAATTGTTGAGATCCTTGTCCATGTGGAGTTGACTCAGAGTAAGAAAAGCAGGGAAAAATCCAGGCGGGGGGCCAACTCATCATCGAGAGACTTCAAGAAACCAAGTGGTAAAATCTATCTCGTGACCTGAAGCCCTAACCGCAGGCCCGAAGGTTAGCCATAAATAGTCAATTTCATACAATAAAAGAAAACTCTAAAATGTTATTTTTGAGAATATAAATATTGTTTATATAGACAATTCTAAGAAAGTTTACTTCTTTTTAAAATTTCATAAAATAATTAAATATTTTATTTTTGATCTTACCGCCCTCATAATTTAAATTTATTTTTCAATTATGGGAAACATTGTGCTAAAACTTCATTTTTTTTTTTAAATTTTACAATCACCATGATTTAAGTTTATACATGTGGTGAATTTGAATAGTGAAGCGTTTCTACTCTGTGGTAAATTTGAACGAAGGTTTATAACTATTTGAACATTGAAGGGTTTCTATTATGTTGTAAATCTAAAAGGAGGTTTATACCTATGGTGAATTTGAATGGTGAAGGGTTTCTACTCTACAGTAAATCTAAATAGAGGTTTGTACCTACGGTGAAGGGTTTACACTTATACCTGCAATGAATTTGAACGAAGGATTGAGATTTGAATGGTGGTTTCCTATGATTGGTAACTCAGGTGCATAAGTTCCTTCTCTTAATTCTTTTCTTTTCTTTTCTTTTCAATATGAGCACTTCACCACATATTCCAAAACCTCAACCTGTTAAGGGGAGGACTAGCAAAATCACCCTAGAGAGTATTTACGAACATATATAATCATTAGAGAAAAGGAGAGTAGAGAGAGATGCAAAACTCCAAACAAAGTATTTAGATTGTTAGAAGACAATACTCAGATAGAGAATAGAATATTAGGGTTCAAGAGTCATTTGCAGAAAATGGAGGATAGAATATAAGAACGAGAAAAACAAAAACAATCAACCCAAGAAGGAGAGGTCAAAGCAAATCTCAACATGCGAGATAAGATTAAAGATATAAAAGAAAAAATAACTAACAATTTGATCCTAATTAGTTTGGAAAATAAATTGGATATCAAACCCATCAAAGAGGAAATGAATAAGCTGATCGAGTTGCATAAAATGGACTCTATAATACAAGAAATAGAAAAACAAAAACAATCAACCCAAGAAGGAGAGGTCGAAGCAAATTTCAATATCAGAGATAGAAGAAAAAACAACTAACAAAATTTGGCTCTAATTAGTTTGGAAAATTGGATATCAAGCCCATCAAAGAGGAAATGAATAAGTTAATCGAGTTGGATCATGAGTGTAACAAAAAAACCTTGAACCTCATATTTTTTGGTATAAAAGAACATCAAGATGAGGACACACTAGCAATAGTAAAAGAAGAACTAAAAAATAAATTACAAATTAAAACAACTTACATCATAAAAGCATTTTTGGTATAAAAGAACACCAAGATGAGGACACGATAGCAAAGAGGTGGGGAAAAATAATTGAACATAAAGATAGGTTGATCCTTGTAATGACCATAAATGTGACATACTCAGTAAATTTCCAAGCTTAAAAGGGTCAAGAATATTTATAAATGAAAACCTCATCCCAGAGGACCAAGCTGAATTAAGGAAGGAAGTTCAAAAGGTAAAAGAAGCCAGAAAGGAAGGCAAATGAGCAATAATTAGAAACCGAAAAGCTATTGCTAGAGATATAGTATAGAATGATAA
Organism: Picea engelmannii; assembly: GCA_009831015.1. NCBI lineage: Eukaryota > Viridiplantae > Streptophyta > Pinopsida > Pinales > Pinaceae > Picea > Picea engelmannii. Next base: position 558,237 of record ML795499.1, on the reverse strand, counting down.
AAATAAATAAGAATTGGGACACATAAATAAAATTCTAAAGAATTCCAAGTAATCCCTTATTTCTTAAGGTATGATAGACCAATTTTGTCTTAATGAATGTTAATCATCATCATAATAATAATAAAATTAAAGTAGTGAATTTCATGTGTTATGATTATTTTTATTGAGTTATTTAATTTTGCAACAATTTTTTTTTTTATTATTTATCAAAACTTGATCTTATAGAAAGTTAATTTTTTTATTAATTTAGAATTTTGATCCATTTTGTAATAATATGGATCAATTCAGTATTATTGGATAAAATCTTTCAAAGTATTTTTCCACCATAAAACTACACTAATACTTGATTTTTTTTATTAAATTCTTATTATATTTGCAACAAAAATAAAATCCATTTATTACAAAATTAACTTCCACCATATTTTATATATTTTCAATTTTATTGAAATGTAATTAGTATTTGGTCAAACTATTTAATAATAATAATAATAATAATAATAATAATAATATTATTTTAAGGTCACGGTCAAGCCAAACACCAAATTGGTGTATGAGATCCCTTTGTTTATGGGACAAGGGACCCCCTTCATACAACAACTTGACTGCTAAAGTCTATGGAGGTGTACATGCCCCACTCCCCTCTAGATTTGAACATGTGACCTCCTAAGAGAAAACATATGTTCTTAACCATCATGCCCACTCAAGTTGTGTGTGTGTGTGTGTGTGAAAAGGGCTGCGTCGAAGTGAATCAACATATCAATTTTTTTTTACAAAAATTGGCTCAAGGCCTATTGTATCCTCTACTGCTATCATGTTGAAAAACATAGTAAATTCCTTCTTATACATCCATGTAGCCTAGATGCAAATTACTTTAACAATTAGTCCAAGCAAAATGATATATTTGTAGAACATTTATCAATGTGCAGATTGATGATCTAGAACCTCTTGTGCTTCGCCTTAGACTGGAGCATTTTCTTCTACTTTCGTAGGCATCACATCCCATCCTCCATGTTCTTCATCTAAGTTTCCAAAGTGAGATACCCCTAAAGCCTAGTTGATAGAAGCAGATTGGGATTGTTGTGGTATAACGAGGGTCCTAAGGTGTTGACATTCCAACTCTAGATTATCAATGCGTTGAAGAAGAGATGCAACAATTTGGTCCATTTCCCCTACTTTGGTCGTGACTTGCCTTAGGTCCACACTGTTGCCTTCAATAATGTCTTCATGCCTATGCCAAATTCCCTTAATGTCGCTCCAAGAGGGGCACATTTTTAGACAAAGCAAATGGCCAAGGCTACCAGTCCTCAACCAACAATTAACCCAAATTCTAGTGATGACAAAACCAATTATGAAGGAGTACTCAGAACAACCAAGTGACCGACCATCAAACCCACTTTCTAGATTGACGATAGAGGCAAGGTGAGGACAAACAATTGACCAAAACCCACAAATAATTAACCTGTCATTAATCCAATTGAAAGATGCAAGGGTGAAAGAGTATTCAAGGAAACAAAGCAACTTACAAGAAAACCCACCTTCTAGTTTGACAACCAAGGCAAGGGGAGAACATACCAATCTACCATACCATAACCCACAAGCAAAACCATTCCCAAAAGTGAAAGAAACAGGGGGAAACTAGGATCTTTGAATCTAAAATTTAGAAAAGCAAAGAACTGAAATCTTAAGTGCTTTGGAGAACAGTAAGAGAA
>ML795499.1:545334-556428 GCA_009831015.1 Picea engelmannii | reverse complement strand
TTTTTATAGAGGTGGTACTCCTCTTTGGCTGAAATATTTATCTTGATGCTTGAAATATTGAAATAGGGGGTACTTTAAAGAAACTCAAATCTTTATCGCTCAACAAAATAAAAAATAGTATTGATGGAAAGATAAAATATTCACAAAGAGAATTCATGAGAAGAGGACCAGGAATCTTCAAAGACTAAAATAAAAAATTTGCAGAATATTGTACAGAAATAAATAACCATTAAATGAAAAACAATATAATTCTCAGAGCCATCAGAGTATAGTAATTCTGATCACATTCATAAGAAGGAAAGACAACGGTCCACAATTGAGAGAACTTTAAAAGAGTATTTCATTCAAAATAAGAGAGAATATGATAGGTACACTTCAAACATCTCATGCTCAATAACTTAGAGTTCAAGAAGTAATTTAAATTACACTCCAAAATAGTTCTCTTGAGAGTTTCAAAAAACAATAGTCTTTAATAGTCTGTTAATAAAATAAAATGGCATTCGTCTAAAAGGAATAGGATGGGGCTTTTGTGGACCATAAAATGAAAATGGAACATGGTTGAAATTGAAAAGAAGAAAGAAGGAAGCGATCAAAAATCGATTGTGTTTTCTCATGAACGACAAGACACAACTAGATGACTCATGAACAAGAAGAGAAAAAGAATAGAGAAGCATGTGATAAATTTACTCACTGTGATGAATTTCTCTTGCCCTCTATCTCCTGGCTGATGTTCCTTTTGTATTCTCACGTGCTGAGATTCTTTGATTGTTTGTAACTACCACTTCCTGATATGTTTCAGTTATTTTGATTAAAGCTTGCTTTAACCAATTTTCAATGTAATCCCTCATAGGTGCAACGATTATCTCATGCTTTACTCTTATATAGAATAATGTGCTTTCAAGATCTCTAAAGTTGATTGAAAGTTGGTGTAATGTATCTTCAATATCTTCATTTTTATTAACATAGCTCACTAACCAACTTTCAACATCTTGCTTTGTATACTCGATCAAGCTATTAAATTTTTTTGTTGACACAACTTTCAATATTTCAAGATGTTCTTCAAACTGCTCTCTAGTCATTTAAGTATATAATTTAATATTAATTTGGGTTCTTGAACCTCTCCAGTTGTTCCAGCCAAGTCTAACTCAACCAATTTCAAATATAACTCCCCTTTTTTTAAACTTAAAGTGTCACAATCAATCAATATTTCCTTTAAAGTCTTTATTCTCTTAATCCAACATGCTTTTAGTTATTTTATACGAGTGGGGGATGGTAAATATTCTTCATTTATTTTAAATTCACTCATACCTTAAACTTTTAAAACAAATGTAATAACAACCTCTTTATAAAATCCCTCGTCGTTCTCTAGAGCTACCTGAAGGTATTGTCTTAGATTTGTAATCCAGGACCCTAAAGAAACAAAACTATTTGCAAGTTCCCATGCCTCAAGAATTAGAGACATTTGTTTCTTAATATTCTCCCCAACATACCTTATGACTGCAACAATTAGGCTTGATTTCCCTCTTAATTTTGAACTCAACTCTGGTGTTCCGTCAAAGTTCCTCCAGGATTGAATTGTGGAAATTGTACTAGCAAATATTGGTGGTGGCATTAAAGCATTCTCCAATTCTTTAATCCTATCTTTGAGTATAGCATTTTCATCTTCCATTTCATCCACTGACATCTTCAAGGCCGCACCTGTGGCTTCATGGATCTGTACAATCTTTGACGGTGGAACCCCTTTTAGGTCAAATTCTGAGCTTAACCTTCCTTGAACTTTTTGGTTCTTCAAATGATTTTTTTCAAAGACTAATTTCTTTGAATCTTTATCAAACGAAGCATTATGCAAGATAATGGATTCTTCTTCAAAAATAACTCGTTGTTGTGTGACCAGTTCTACTGCAAATTCTCTGCTTTCTTGAATCCTTTGTTCCTCATTAGGGAATTTTATATCTTCAATGTTTGCATCCAAATCCATGTCTTCAAGAGCATCTTTCTCTTCAGGTATGATCTCATTTACTCGCTGCAGATTTGTTTGCCTTTTTCTTTTACTAGTTACTAGAAGTTTATGGGGTCGTTCCAAACTTCCCTTAGGAGGGTTTTGATCTCCTCCATCATGAAAATTATCAGCTGAAGATTTGTTTTTCTCTTGAGCTATAAATTGAGGGTTTTGTTTTTGTGGGTCGCTTCTTTGAGAAGAATTTTGTGACCGCATACTTCTTTCATTTACAACTTTTCCATGTTGTCGATGTGGTTCATTGGTACTAATAACAATGTCAACATTTTCAAAAGGAAATGCCTCGTGGTTTTTGTCTTCGTCTTCCTCTTCTCTGAATAGAAAAGTGTTTTCATATAAGACATTGTAACCCACATAGATCACATGTTTCATGAACAATTGATTTGGGTCGAACCCTTTAATTTATTCTGCCACCTTCAAATCAAATCGATTAAATTGAGCTACATATCCATCAATATTTGCAGCATTCTTCAATATTACTTCACCGATTTTCCATGGCAAGGGAATAAATTGCTTTTTCCTCCTTTCGTTGAAAAAGAGATCCCATAATCTATATTGTTTACAAACTTCAATCACAAATATATTGTCTGGTACATAATATGGAAGGTAAAAAGGAATTTCTCGAGAACAATAAATCCTAACAATATTGTAATGGTCCATCGCTTCAAAACTTCCTCTTTTATCCAAAAATGTTTCTCCTTCTAAAGAAAGTCTTGATGTATTGCATCCAAGTATGAGTTTCTTAAAAGAAGAAACAAATGAATTGTAAACTTTGTAGAAATGATACATTCAATTTTGCTTCCATAAGGTAGGGTACCATGTATGAACTGGGTCAATTTTGCAATTGACCTATTTAGCTAAATGCAGTCCTTTAAAAACATGGTAGTATGTGATAGCAAAGATTAAATATGAAGACATGTAAGACTTCACGTTCTTCTTAAAATTTGATAATTGAAAAGATATTTCTCCAGAAATGATTTTCTTCGAGTCAAATTTATTTCTCGTGAATAGAAAAATATAGAATATATGGAGCTAAACAAGGAATGGCAGCAATCGATTCTTGCCCAACTACCTTAGCAAAGATCCATGCCATTTCTCGGTAGGGTTTTTTAGCAGATTGGCCTAAATCACTGATAAATCTTCATGCATCATTGTCGGGTCTTCGAGATGTTGTTTCAAGAGATCCCAACCACCATTTATAGCCATTAGAAAATCTTTGGCTTTGTCACCTTTAAAATTCATTGTTGGCTCTAGTAATCTGATCATTTTCTTGAAAGTTGAAGATGACAGAGAGATAGGGGATTCTCCTTGTAGTTGAATGATCCTCTAGTTCTTCTCGAACTTATCTATACACCACATAACTAGCTCTTTAGCATAAAAAACCTTTGGAACACAACCTGCTTTGGCAATTATTGATATCTAGATATCATTGGATTTTCTCTTTGGAGGAAGCAATGTAGAATAATATTTGTATGCTCTGGACCAGTGAAATTTTTTATCTTCTCGTCTGAATGTATTGAGGGTATCTTCGTAGAAGCTTTCCTTTCTTCTGGTTGTCATGCTTAATGGAGTTGGCAGATTATGTATAGTCTTTTAGAACATTAATACCAAGCAAACCCTTTTACCATAATATAATTCTATACTCTTCTTTTGAAGGAAAGATTAATATGAATTAAATTTGAATTAATGCAAGATTATCTTGAGAAGGTCGCTATTAATAACAACCTTTAAAGATTTTAACCACTTGTTATTTTTCATAAGATTTGCATTTAATATACCTCGGGGAGGGTGACAAGAGAGGCATGTATTACTGCAGGCAACAAAGGATCGAATGTATGTAGGAGTATCAATACAAACTCGTGGTGAAAAGCTTCAAGAAATGACTAAGTATGAGACTTGGATCAATCGAACGGAGGAGAGAAAAAGGTTTATGATATGACTAGCGAACCCACGATGAAGTGTTGAAAAATTGGTAAGTATCATGAAATGGATGGATGAACAAGTAGTGGTGATAATCAAAGAAGTTGGTCGAATGATTTGAACCTGTAGAGAACATTTGAAAAAGTTTTAAGTATGGTGTGAAACAAGGAAAGCAGAACATGGTGGTGTGTTTTGGTAACGATGAAACTTTGAACTTGAATAAGAATATGTAGTGAGCATGAGAGAGACTCGAAATAATCTAAGTATGGGTGAAAAATAGATGCGGCAGAATGCAATGGTGCATTTTGGAGGAGGAAGATCTTTGTACAAGGATGAAAATGTCTCACGAACCCGCAACAAAATGAAATTTTTTCCAAGTGTGGGAAATATACAAGGGAAAATTTGTGAAACACTTAACACACTTTTGGGTCAACACCCATGTGCACATATTTCTCTAGGTTGGAGAGTAACGAGGTGGTTGAATATCAATGATCGCCGCTGCTTCCAAATTTTGGATAAAAAAGTCTACCACGGGGTCTAAGGCCACTGTTGTCCCCTAGATTTCAAAGGCACTTAAAGTGAAGTTCAAATATCCTCCCAAGATCACTTTTTCTAATTTGAAAAAGGAAATCTTTAGAGTCGGAATAAGGATCATAAATATTTAAACATATGAAGTTATGGTTGATCTCATTGGAGAAGAATGAGATACCAAGTCCAGCTTGAATGGATCAATAATTTTGGGCAACTAATTGAGAGGGATTCCAACCCATGAGAATACCACACGAAAGACCTATGGAATCCAACCCCAAAAAATCCCAACCAGGCAACATAGAAGAAATAATTTTTGCGTCTTTACTACAATCTATCATAGTTTCCTAGAGCATCAGAATAGAAGGCTTGTAAATTTCAACAAGCCTCTTGATCGCCTATTTCCAAGAAGGATTGGCTATACCCCTACAATTCAGAGATAAGATGATAATGAGAGGGGGGAGGTAGGGGATGATGCTCTAAGGGCCTCGAAGAGAGATTTCTGTCTTCCATAACAAACTTCTAAGGAAGTTAGTTGTTGCGTTATCGAGAGATAGGATTTTCGACCTCTATGTGAATATTTTTGTCCTTTGTCTTCAAAGGAGCCTAGACCTCCTTCAATGCCTAGGTTTAGAGGGATGAGACCTTGAGACCAAGAATGAAGATTATGTTTGGTGGGAGAGGGAGGTCGAACAAAGGGAGGAAGAGAAGGCCAAAATTTTGGTTTTTTTTGGTGAAGAGGAGGTGGAGGATAAGACATTTTAAAGGTAAGAGCCAATTTCTTGGCAAGGGGAATGAGGGGGTGGGTTGTGGGCCAGAGAGACCAAACAAATTTGAGAGGAAGTCGATACTAGGTCCAAGGTCTAATTTTGAGTGAGAATCCTCCACTGAACCAAAAATATATTCCACATCTAATAAGGGAACTGAAGTAGGGGGGGGGGAGGGTGGAATATACTTACCCTAATTATCCATTGGAACATGAGGGGAGGTCGAGGGAAAGACCACTACCAAGGTGAATTGTATCTCCTCTGGTCGATCTTCTGCTTCAACGACCAAAGACGAAAGACTGGACTGAGGACTCACATGAGAGTCTTGCTGCATATCCCTTTTATCCTTCCTCACACATATTTTACTTTGCACTTGTCTAGTGCAGTCCTTTACAATATGGCCATAAAGATAGCACTTTCCACACCTAAATGGGATGTGTTCATGACCTAGATCCCAATGGTACAATTTTTCCTTCCTTATGATGTTTATGAATTCTTCTAGCTCCCTAACCATCTTTAGGCCTACCAAGATATGTGCCAAACCCATGTAAACAATGTCCTAAAATGAGAGATTTGTGTCATAAAAAAACCCTAGGGAGTTTCCAATTTCTCAGAGTATGTCCTCAAACCAAAGAAGAAGAGGTAACCCTCATAAACAGACCCATACAAGGGTTACCTCAAGGTGCTTCGAATTAACATCGAAATCAACATTCCATTTCTTTAAAAATAAGGCCTTTGCACTCTGGGACCATCTAGAGTTTAGAATAAGGTATGCATCTACAATATCTTTGAATATCCATCCCATCCAGCCTTTCGCAAGCACTAAACATGATGGAGAATAACCTATCTTTGACCCAAAATTTTGTGTTGTCCAAATCTTTAAGGAGTTCGACGCCATAGGCCTGCTAGCAAAGCACCCCATCAGGGTCATTGATTGCATTTCCATTATCTCATGGAGCTTCACATTTTCTCCGAATATCATATTAGAGGTTTAAACCTTCCTTCTTGACAAATCATCTTCGCAATATTCTTTCTGCCAAAAAACTAGGGTTTTTTTTGGCAACAGAGGGTTTTTGTAGGCACTTGCTCATTAGCTCTTTCGATGGGAAGGTTTCTCTAAACCCTTTTGCAAGAAATGATCCTGAATTTGAAATGGAGCTGGCTTCTAGAGGGTTCTCAAGAACTAGAGGATGAAGGTTCTCATCATTAATTGAAACGTCTTACACAACCCATGAATTGCCATTATTTTCTTTTGCCATAGAGTGATATTGAGGAGGGTTTGAGAGCGTCGGGAAAGAAATCTTGCTTGGGGAGAGATTGGAGCAGAGGAATCGAGGATGGATAGAGTCTTTTCATTTGAGGGTAAAAAATCCCCATTTCTGATAAAGATTGAAGAATCATCCTTGCCCATGGCTGGACAAGAAGAGTGAAAACCATCCTGGTGTCGAACCATGATAGGTGGTGATGACCAAATCTATTTTCCCTCTAAGGGGTCATCAAAGAAATTGTTGAGATCCTTGTCCATGTGGAGTTGACTCAGAGTAAGAAAAGCAGGGAAAAATCCAGGCGGGGGGCCAACTCATCATCGAGAGACTTCAAGAAACCAAGTGGTAAAATCTATCTCGTGACCTGAAGCCCTAACCGCAGGCCCGAAGGTTAGCCATAAATAGTCAATTTCATACAATAAAAGAAAACTCTAAAATGTTATTTTTGAGAATATAAATATTGTTTATATAGACAATTCTAAGAAAGTTTACTTCTTTTTAAAATTTCATAAAATAATTAAATATTTTATTTTTGATCTTACCGCCCTCATAATTTAAATTTATTTTTCAATTATGGGAAACATTGTGCTAAAACTTCATTTTTTTTTTTAAATTTTACAATCACCATGATTTAAGTTTATACATGTGGTGAATTTGAATAGTGAAGCGTTTCTACTCTGTGGTAAATTTGAACGAAGGTTTATAACTATTTGAACATTGAAGGGTTTCTATTATGTTGTAAATCTAAAAGGAGGTTTATACCTATGGTGAATTTGAATGGTGAAGGGTTTCTACTCTACAGTAAATCTAAATAGAGGTTTGTACCTACGGTGAAGGGTTTACACTTATACCTGCAATGAATTTGAACGAAGGATTGAGATTTGAATGGTGGTTTCCTATGATTGGTAACTCAGGTGCATAAGTTCCTTCTCTTAATTCTTTTCTTTTCTTTTCTTTTCAATATGAGCACTTCACCACATATTCCAAAACCTCAACCTGTTAAGGGGAGGACTAGCAAAATCACCCTAGAGAGTATTTACGAACATATATAATCATTAGAGAAAAGGAGAGTAGAGAGAGATGCAAAACTCCAAACAAAGTATTTAGATTGTTAGAAGACAATACTCAGATAGAGAATAGAATATTAGGGTTCAAGAGTCATTTGCAGAAAATGGAGGATAGAATATAAGAACGAGAAAAACAAAAACAATCAACCCAAGAAGGAGAGGTCAAAGCAAATCTCAACATGCGAGATAAGATTAAAGATATAAAAGAAAAAATAACTAACAATTTGATCCTAATTAGTTTGGAAAATAAATTGGATATCAAACCCATCAAAGAGGAAATGAATAAGCTGATCGAGTTGCATAAAATGGACTCTATAATACAAGAAATAGAAAAACAAAAACAATCAACCCAAGAAGGAGAGGTCGAAGCAAATTTCAATATCAGAGATAGAAGAAAAAACAACTAACAAAATTTGGCTCTAATTAGTTTGGAAAATTGGATATCAAGCCCATCAAAGAGGAAATGAATAAGTTAATCGAGTTGGATCATGAGTGTAACAAAAAAACCTTGAACCTCATATTTTTTGGTATAAAAGAACATCAAGATGAGGACACACTAGCAATAGTAAAAGAAGAACTAAAAAATAAATTACAAATTAAAACAACTTACATCATAAAAGCATTTTTGGTATAAAAGAACACCAAGATGAGGACACGATAGCAAAGAGGTGGGGAAAAATAATTGAACATAAAGATAGGTTGATCCTTGTAATGACCATAAATGTGACATACTCAGTAAATTTCCAAGCTTAAAAGGGTCAAGAATATTTATAAATGAAAACCTCATCCCAGAGGACCAAGCTGAATTAAGGAAGGAAGTTCAAAAGGTAAAAGAAGCCAGAAAGGAAGGCAAATGAGCAATAATTAGAAACCGAAAAGCTATTGCTAGAGATATAGTATAGAATGATAAAAATAAATAAGAATTGGGACACATAAATAAAATTCTAAAGAATTCCAAGTAATCCCTTATTTCTTAAGGTATGATAGACCAATTTTGTCTTAATGAATGTTAATCATCATCATAATAATAATAAAATTAAAGTAGTGAATTTCATGTGTTATGATTATTTTTATTGAGTTATTTAATTTTGCAACAATTTTTTTTTTTATTATTTATCAAAACTTGATCTTATAGAAAGTTAATTTTTTTATTAATTTAGAATTTTGATCCATTTTGTAATAATATGGATCAATTCAGTATTATTGGATAAAATCTTTCAAAGTATTTTTCCACCATAAAACTACACTAATACTTGATTTTTTTTATTAAATTCTTATTATATTTGCAACAAAAATAAAATCCATTTATTACAAAATTAACTTCCACCATATTTTATATATTTTCAATTTTATTGAAATGTAATTAGTATTTGGTCAAACTATTTAATAATAATAATAATAATAATAATAATAATAATATTATTTTAAGGTCACGGTCAAGCCAAACACCAAATTGGTGTATGAGATCCCTTTGTTTATGGGACAAGGGACCCCCTTCATACAACAACTTGACTGCTAAAGTCTATGGAGGTGTACATGCCCCACTCCCCTCTAGATTTGAACATGTGACCTCCTAAGAGAAAACATATGTTCTTAACCATCATGCCCACTCAAGTTGTGTGTGTGTGTGTGTGTGAAAAGGGCTGCGTCGAAGTGAATCAACATATCAATTTTTTTTTACAAAAATTGGCTCAAGGCCTATTGTATCCTCTACTGCTATCATGTTGAAAAACATAGTAAATTCCTTCTTATACATCCATGTAGCCTAGATGCAAATTACTTTAACAATTAGTCCAAGCAAAATGATATATTTGTAGAACATTTATCAATGTGCAGATTGATGATCTAGAACCTCTTGTGCTTCGCCTTAGACTGGAGCATTTTCTTCTACTTTCGTAGGCATCACATCCCATCCTCCATGTTCTTCATCTAAGTTTCCAAAGTGAGATACCCCTAAAGCCTAGTTGATAGAAGCAGATTGGGATTGTTGTGGTATAACGAGGGTCCTAAGGTGTTGACATTCCAACTCTAGATTATCAATGCGTTGAAGAAGAGATGCAACAATTTGGTCCATTTCCCCTACTTTGGTCGTGACTTGCCTTAGGTCCACACTGTTGCCTTCAATAATGTCTTCATGCCTATGCCAAATTCCCTTAATGTCGCTCCAAGAGGGGCACATTTTTAGACAAAGCAAATGGCCAAGGCTACCAGTCCTCAACCAACAATTAACCCAAATTCTAGTGATGACAAAACCAATTATGAAGGAGTACTCAGAACAACCAAGTGACCGACCATCAAACCCACTTTCTAGATTGACGATAGAGGCAAGGTGAGGACAAACAATTGACCAAAACCCACAAATAATTAACCTGTCATTAATCCAATTGAAAGATGCAAGGGTGAAAGAGTATTCAAGGAAACAAAGCAACTTACAAGAAAACCCACCTTCTAGTTTGACAACCAAGGCAAGGGGAGAACATACCAATCTACCATACCATAACCCACAAGCAAAACCATTCCCAAAAGTGAAAGAAACAGGGGGAAACTAGGATCTTTGAATCTAAAATTTAGAAAAGCAAAGAACTGAAATCTTAAGTGCTTTGGAGAACAGTAAGAGAATCCGGAGACCAAGGAGAACCTGGTTAGAAGCCCATTCATGTCTGTCATTGATAAACAATCACCTAGATTTGTTGAATTCCTATTGCAAGTACGCACAAACACCTCAAAGTCGAATCGCTACTCACCACACCAACCAATGTCACCATAGAGGGAAATGAGATTCAAATCCATAACTATCATGTTGGATATACTGCCTTCACACAGTCTATTCCTTGGCCAAACATATGTGCTAGTCGCGACCCATTTATTCCTCTGTTCCACCAAACGTCACTATAATTTAATGAGCACTCCATATGCTTATGGGATGGGAAGACCCCTTTTAGCTCCATTAAAAATGAATTCACCTTCCTCTAGCCTTGAACCAACCTTAGCCCAACTATCAATGCAAGAATTAAGCTCTCTCTTGATGTGGAATAAGGATAGTTCTTCAAATTCTCTAAGGAGAGCAAGGGAGTGATACATTACACATGTGAAGACATTGATTCCAATGATGAATCTTTTTATAATCGCCCTTATCACTAGCTTGGAATCACAAAGGATTGCTAATTTTTGTATTCCCATTACTTTTGAGATTCCAATGCCTTCCAAAAGGGCACATGCATCTGTCATGTTATTTGAAACATTACCTAATCCCCATGCAAAGCAAACAATAGTATTTCCTTTGGGTTTGCAAATAAATTTAAATAGTGTTTTATTTGTTTATTTTATTATTCTAAATTAAATTTAAGATAAATATTAAAGTTATGCCAATTAATGGTTATTAATATAATTTATTATATATAAATATTATGATGATGACGATGATTATTATTAACGTCCACTAAGATCGAATTGGTCTATCAGACCTTAAGAGGGTAAGTGATTACTTGTGATTCTTTAGAATTTTGTTTCTGTGCTCGAAAAGCATTAAG
>ML795499.1:512736-544985 GCA_009831015.1 Picea engelmannii | reverse complement strand
TCTTAGTGTCACAAAGGTGACACACTCTTTCATCCCATGGCGTTTTAGGAATTGACCAACGCCCAGTTTCACTATGGAGCTCGTGAGAATTTGTTCTTATCTTAGCAATGCTTTTTTTTTCTTTACACTTGGCAAAATAGATAAATAATCTCTTATGTTTAATGGGGGAAATAATATTTTAAATATAATAAATTTAAAAAATATTTTGAATATAATAAATCAAAAAATTAAATAAAGTTTTAATGTTTAATAGGAAAAAAATATATAATGATGGTTAATGTTGAAAACAGAAAAATGTTTTTGAAATAAATAAATAAATATTATAATAATTTCTTATATTTAATTGGGAAAAAATATAATGATATTAATAATGAAATTAAATCATTTAAACATAATTTTTTAAAAATAATGAATTTAAAAAATCCAAAAATGTAATTTAAATTTTAATGTTTTAAGAGAATTATTTCCATTTCAGTTAGCAAAGTTTGGGAACTCCATGTTTATGATGTCCAAGTAAAAAAGGATCCATCAAAATCTCTCAAAAGAGGATGAACTCCAAATACATAAGCTTATATAGAGTTTTTAGAAAAAAAATTAACAAAGGACGAGGAGGTATGATTATATAAAAAATCTATGTTTGCATCAAGAGGCGCTCTCTACAGTCTAGGTGGGGTAGATGTGTCATATCTATAACATTCTCTCTACATTCTAGGTGGGTAGATGTGTCACATCTTCACGTGCTCTCTACACTCTAGGTGGGGTAGATGTGTCACATCTATAACGTACTATCTACATTCCAGGTGAGGTAGATGTGTCACATCTATAACGTACTATCTACAGTCCAGGTGGGGTAGATGTGTCATATCTATAACATTTACCATGTCAGCTAAAAAAATTAACAAAAAATAACAATATTTCATGGTTGACTTAATAACCAAATCAAACAAAAATAAACTGGATATAAATAAAAATATATACATTAAAAAAATCATATCAACTAAAATTAACATACTTCAAGGAGAGTCTGGATAAGGAAATAGATTCCACATACCATAATGAGATTTACCTAAAAAATAAATAGTCCAAGTAGTGTTAATTTTTTTTTGTTATCTATTTCTATTTTTGTATTAACATGGTACAAAAAATATTACAGACAATGCTTTCTGCGGCTTGCAAGAATAGAAACTAAGCCACAAAGAACTCCAAAATAACACCCATAGTTTTTATGTATTGTTAGAATTGTAGACGACTGGCATACAAAGGTTCTAGACCTCATTTAAAGTATAACAAAATCATAATAGCATGAAAGCTAGTTGCCTAGTGACACTAGAAAACATAACCAGATATAAAGACTAAAATCCATAAACAACGGAATCCAAATCAAGCTTAGCCTAAAGGCCCTGGTGGGCTGGGAGATTGAGGTTCCTTGGCAAGCTTGCTCACTTCTAACATTGGATATTCTTCAATTATGATAGGATTGGAAGAGGATCCTTGTGAGTCAAGGGTATTTTCTGCTTTTGTTGAGTGTTCCTTGTTATTGGGATACCATTTCGAGACTTCAATCTTGACTGCAAAGACCACCCTGCAAACTTCTTCAAACTTGGCTTCCAAAATCATTAGCCTAGCCAAAAACTTTTGTTTATGGGTTCCTTTCTCTTCTACAACTTGAGCTATGAAGGCCTTGGTTAACCAATACAACTTAGTTGTTCTGAACACTTTGGTATCTCTAATTCTAGAGAATCCATAATCAGAAGTCCAACCATGATATTCTTGTTCAATCTGCTCCTTGAATGTATGTCTTCTCTTTTGATGGACCATGCTCTCCATTGCTTCCACCTTCTCCTTGATTGCTAAGGTGAAATTCTCTTGAAATAACTATTTTGCATAGTGAAACAATTTCTCTTCCCATGTCATATATGGAGATGGATTCTCAAGGCTGAAGGGTTGAGAGGTAGTTATCTTTCTCCTCGTTTGTCTCCCTTTGCTAGACTCTAGGTTGTCCTCAACAAATAGTTTGGCCATGGCAGGTAGAGGGATGATGGTAGGGGAAAAGGATTCCCATAGAATCTTAGTGGTTTGACCAGGGATTACCCTGAGGGTGAGAAGTCAATCAAGGACTAAGTGATAGACATAGTGAGAGATTGAGACTTGGCTTGCATCCCCAAGGATCGAAACCCAGTGAAGAGAAAATAACCCCAAACCACTAATAGAACTGCAAACTTAGAGAATAACCTACTTAAACAAACCCTTTCCTTCTTACTTTGAATCCCTAGGAATGGAATATGCCCCTTGCCAGGGAAAATATTCCCCAACCAAAATGCAAATCCAACACAAAAAACAAACCCAAACACTAATACAAACCACAACAAACAAAAAATTGATAACCAAAACAAACTAGTACAATTACAAAATGAATCAACGAATATGTAGGAATCTGGGTTCTGTGAGTCCTGATGAAACTACTTGGATTAGTGTGACCCCATTACTGATCAATCCTACACTACAACCCCACATAAAAACCTTTCCACCACCTACAATCACATTCACTCGAGTTTTCGTCAAGATGAAGCAATCATAGCATTGATCGCCCCTCAATTGCAATGTTCATGCCAAGAATCCCCTCATCCTAGCTCAACCAAACCATCTCTCTTTGCATGAACCGGTATGATGTCTCCTCAAGCCCTTGTACCAACAAACACCTCATTTTTTACATGCAACACCTCATCTAGGTATTCCAAGTAGTGTTATTAATTCCTTACCATATTGATTATTAAATTAGATAATAATAATAATATCTACACTAAGACAAATCATATCAACGAAGATTAACATACCTTGGGGAGATTCTCGATAAATAAATAGATTCCACATACCAAAATGAGATTTATGTGAAAAGTGAAAATTGCAAGTAGTGTATTAATGCCTTACAATGTTAGTGTTTTTAATGTGTGAAGATTTAGGTGAAAAATAAATAGTTCAAGTAGTGTTATTATTTTTTTCCAAGAAAAAAAAATGGCAATTTCTATTCATTGAATTCACATTCCTCATGTGCTCGTGACACAATACAAAAGTGCAAGTGCGGGTGCCAACACACTTACAATAGTACAGATGGAAACTACACTTACAATATTACATGAATAAAATTACAAATCAAATATACATATTGTTTCTTGCCCTTTAGAAAAGAATTATCAATTCTTCCATTTTCCCCCTTCTTCTTTGTTAGCTCTTGTCACCCCCTTGAAGAAGGATCCACAAAAGCTATTTGTAAATTTTAAGGTAGTATATCGAGATTTATAGAGGGAACTAATTCTTTATTTGAATTAGATGAATCAATTTCATGAAGTTTTTTTGTTCCACCTAAAGAGGCTTTAGGAACAACTAACTCCTTTGAGGAGGACATATTGATATCCATGTCTTCTATATTAGCCCCCGAAGGAGGAGTGTATTTCCCTATCAACATTTGCAATTGTTGATCCTCATTTTGATCATCATCAGTTTTTAGAAAATTATAGCTTTCTTATTTTGTTTTTGTCTCTTTTTTCTTCAGAGGATGAGCACGAGCATGGGGACAAAAAGCTTGTAGATGTCTTGGTAGATGACATATTCAACAACAAAATGTTGTGTTCTTATAATCTAAGATCTAAATGTATTGATTTTTTTTCCATTTGAGAAGAACTTTGTCTGGAATACCCTTACCAAGGTCAAGCTCGACACAAATGTGAGGTATGTACATAATCTCACCAAAGCTCTCTTAGGATTTGATTATGGAGGATTATTATTAATGTCTTACCATGCTCTACATGGATCTACACGAAAAATTTAATGTAATGCAAGTATGAATAATAGAGTTGAGATTATGAAATTTCATCATGTAAATACAAATCTCTACATGATATTAATATAATATTGTTGGTATTGTGGGATTTCTTTCTTTGAGAGTATAAAATTTCTTGCAATGAATAGAATACTTGCATTTTAGTAATGTAGTTGAAACTATATAATTTCTTCCCATGTTATATATACCATAGACTGGTGTGGTGCTTTGGAGCTAAATAAAGAGAAGAAAGAGGGCATTGATCAAAGAAAATTTCTCATATATATATATATATATATATATATATATATATATATATATATATATATAGTTGAGAATATGGAATCTTAATATAATGGTGATATAATTCACATATGGATAATATGTGCATGTAATTAATGTGTAGATTTGCATGAATAATATGAATACTATAGTTGTGATTATACTAACATAGATCTATCTAAATCTTGGATCTATCAAGTGTAAAGAGGGATCCAATCCCTCAAGTTGCAAACCTTTCATTAAGTTTTTGGCTCTAAAAATTGTTTGCACCTTCAGGGATTTGATCCCTCTCAACACTTGATATGGGGTTTAGATGGACCTATACTAGTTATAAAGGTCTCAAGGTTGAAAATATCTAACGATGTGACTCTAAAGAGTAGGGGCTAGGGGATTACAAAGGGAGTGGAGGCATAATGAGATGCACAACTCCATGCTTATAAGGACTTAGAGGTAGAAATATATAACAAAGTTGTTCAAAAAGTGAGGGTTTTCATTGTTAAGGATACTCATTTTGAGAGTTGCATTTTACAATCTAGTATGTAGAAGATATGTGATTGATGAATCAATGTATAATGGTAACATGACTTCAACATTTTACATTAAAAAATATACTTAAATAATAATAATTAATTTCAAAAGGTAGTCATCAAAGATAAAGAATTTTTTAATTTGAGGAGGATGAGGAAAAAAGAAGAAGGAGAAGAAAAGACTAGGAGACTTAGGGTTCAAGAACTAGCATCAAGGAAAATCATGGAAGATGGATCCTCCATCGAAGGTAATGATGGAAATGGCAGATGGAACACATCCTTAGTGAGCATCACTAAGGGAAGGATGCTTGAGGCAAGTGAAATCTTAGGATGATAAACCCTTGTTCATGGAAGTAATCCTCTCCTTGATTATTGCTTAGGTAGATGTCAACTTTGAAA
This sequence comes from Picea engelmannii, assembly GCA_009831015.1. Lineage (NCBI taxonomy): Eukaryota > Viridiplantae > Streptophyta > Pinopsida > Pinales > Pinaceae > Picea > Picea engelmannii. The sequence continues at coordinate 539,960 of ML795499.1, read as the reverse complement.
TGACGACAAAGTCTACCACAACTAGGCTAAAAACAAGGGAGGTTGGTTAAAAACATGAGAAGAAGACGGTCTTGAGGCTATCTTGTCTAAGTTGTTTCCGTCTGCCCTGCTCGAGGCATTATCCAAAGGCGCCTTACCTAACCCTACCAAAGATAAGTTGTAGGGCACACTAATTCATACCATAATGTATAAGTCAAAGGTCATGAAACTTAGGCGAAAATCAACTATATGTGTCAAGAAAAGAAAGGGTGAGATGCAACTAGAACTAGAAGAGGAGTTGGTGGCAGAAATAATTTTAAAATACTTTGAGATTGCTTTCATAGGCAAGTTTAATGGAAATGATCTAACAAAGAAATCCCTAAGAGGGTGGGTCTCAACCAACTAGGGAAAGCTATTGGGCTAGTCTTTTAGGTTCCATATAGTATCTAAAGGTTTCATCATCTTCTTATTCAAATAAAAAAAAGACAAGGACAAAATCAAGGGAGGAGGGTTGTACTTAAACCATGCAACAATGCTCTTCATAAAATACTGATAGCCATGTTTCAACCCCATTCAAAATAAAATAGTAAAGCTCTATATATGGATTAAGTTTCTCCACCCGCCATTAGATTTTTAAAGTCCAAATATATTGAGAAGAATTGACAACAAACTGGGTACATTTCTAAAAATTGATGACTAAACAATGGCTATGGATTTAACAACAATGGAAAAAATCTACGTGGAGTTCGATTCCACTAAAGGCATGTCTAAGGGTATATCTCTAAAACCAATATCAAGGAACCCCCATTAGTAGAGGCTAGACTATAGTAACATCTCATTTAGATGTCATATCAGTAGGGAACATGACCACCTTGAATACACTTTCCCTAGAAGGCTAGTCTAAGAAAAAGGGAGGTGGAGTATGCTAGAGAGGAGCAGTGTTAAGCTCTAATTCGTGGCACATTACCCCTTAATTGGGGCATATTACATTAGTATTGTTATTTTATTTATGTCGTCTTGGGTCCATTACTTGTAATTGTACCTCCTAGTCTCCTATATATACCAAGGCGACCTTTTCATTTGGAATCATTTTGTAAATGTGAATTCATATGATGTATAAGGAGGTTTCCCCCTCGAAGAGGATTATTATCTGAATTTATCTCTTTGTCAAGGTGTTTAGTACTTATTCTGATGTTTTTATGCCATTTGGATATTTGGTTCTTAACATTTGGTATCAGAGCTAGACAATCCTCGAGACCGACTTCTTCAAAACACATCTTCTTGGCATTTTCGCTACAAATTTTTTTCTGGAAGGTTTTAGGATCTGGAATTTCTATGGTGTAGATTTGACATATATAACTTGGGTCCAAATTTCAGATCTTGTTTCATTATATTTTTGGAGATGCATTATGTTCAGGTTAGGGTTTTTGACTAGTCCTGAAACTAGCCTAAAACAAGTCTTCTTGGCATTTTCGCTCCCAATTTGTTTTGGCTTGGTTCCAGGTTCTAAAATTTTTATAGTACGAAAGTGGAATAGTGAAGTATATTGTGTAAAAATTTCATCCCTTTATTCATTGTACTATGAAAGTTATTCCCTGAGTAAATTAGGGTTTTTGGCTGGTCCAAATTTCAGTCTAAAATAGGTGTTCTTGGGAAAACTATTATATCTGAAGCTACATACCTCCAAATTGAGTGAGACATATTCCATTAGTTAGTGTATGGACTGACATTGTACTGGTATGAATTTCAAGTTCTGAAGTGAAGACAATGACACGTGGAAGTTCGTACAAGTTCTCTCTTCTGAAAGGGAAAAAATAAGCACATCTTGGGAAAGTTATCATAAAATTCTATTGGAGAATCCAATCTTGGTCTAACCTATGCAGTTGGAAAGAAGAAACATTAGGTTACCTCAGGTAGAAATTTTAGAATCAGAAGGGCCAAAATTGCAGAGCTACAACAGAAGAAAGGTTAGCTAGCAGAACAATCTCCAAATTAGGGTTTTAAAAGGTGCATTTTTTTTGTTTGGAAATTTACATATCTTTTGACTAGAAGATCTAATTGGGGTGATTCAAAAAGTGAAATAAAGTGGGATAAAAGGAGTATCACATGAATTTGGTAGAATCTTAGGGTTTCTTAGGTACATACATATTCCAACATACTTAAACGTAGGAGCTATCGTTACTTGTTAGCGCTACAACCTGAGGGTTGTGTGGTTCTTCCACGTACCTAGAGTATATCAGAAGGCCCATTTCGAATGGTTGCACATTAGACAACTCTACTATGGATTTGAGCTCCCACGTACCTAGTGTATATCATGAGACCCCCTAGAATCTTGAGACCAACCGAGTAAACCATTTGGGAGATCACTCTCTAGTACCTGGGTAGTCAGATAATACAACTAAGGGCATGGTCAATCTTCCTTAGTTAGTGCCTTAAGATAATGTACCGAGTACTATTGTTGGACCTCACATTTATATCAGAGAACTATAACACCTGACACTGCCTTATCTATGAGTTCCTCTGCCTAAGTCAATTAGGAATTATTACCTTGCAGTGATACTTGGAAACATGCCACCAAAAAAGGGAAATTCTACACCAAATAATCCCTCAAACAGTCCTACTTGGACTCTTGATGAAGGTGAAGAAATGCGCAAGGACATAAATGATTTATAAAAGAAGGCAGTAACAAAAGATGAACTACAAAGGATGATGGATTCAACTGAAGCTAAGTTGGAAGCAATGATGGATACTAAGATGGATGGCTTAAACAAGGAGATCATGGAAGGGTTGAAAAATCTGCTAATAGAGAGGCCACCTGAAAGTGACAATGTATCCCATGAAATTCATGATGAGGACACAAGGAAGATGAATCAAGACTAGAGAAAATCCAACTTTGGGTTGAAGACCAACCACTTTCCTAAGATCGATATGAGAAAGTTTGATCTCAAGGATCCAACCACATCGATACTCCAGACGGAGCAGTTCTTTGATCTACATGATGTGCCTCAAACACAAAAGGTACGAATTGTGTCCTTATATTTAGAAGCTAATCAGTTTGTGTGGTATCGATGGATTTTTTCTCGCAAATCATTTGTCACTTGGACAATTTTCATGGAAGAAATGATAACACACTATGAGGATACAAGGAGCAATACCTTTTTCAGCCAATTGATAAATCTCAAGCAAAAGGGTTCAGTTGCGGAGCACATTGAGAAATTCCAAAGATTGAATATAAAGGTAACATATATTCCATATGAGCACCTGATTGATGTCTTCATAGAAACTTTAAAGGATAACATTCGACATGAGGTTCGCCTTTGGGAACCCAAATCATTGGAGAATGCGTTCAGGATGGGGATAAATGTTGAAAGTAAAAATCTGGCTATGGCTACTAGAAGGACCACCCCTAACATCTATCGAGAGAATAATGTTCCTTATTCTAAAACACCTCAACAATTGGAGGAAAGAAAAGAAAAAGGTTTATGCTTTAATTGTGACAACAAGTACAGTGAGGGACATAAGTGTGGTGAGAATAAATTATTCTACATAGATTGTGAAGAGGAAGGAGAACACGAACAAGAACAAGAACCATCTCAATATGAATATGTAGAAGAGATTTATTTTGAAGAGATGACTCCCGCTATATCATGTCATGCATTGGATGGAATTAGCACTCCTCAAACCATCAAGATCAAAGGATGTATTAAAAACAAAAAGGTAATAGTGCTAATTGATTATGGTAGTACTCATAATTTCATTCACTGCAAATTAGCCAAAGCTCTCAATTGCTTTATATACCCAGTGCCAGAGTTTGAAGTAATGATTGCAAATGGAGGAACTATCAATTTCTCAAGAAAATCCCATAAGATCAATCTTACTATGGGGGGATATGTAATGAATAGTCCAATGATTGCTATACCCATGGGTGGCGTTGATGTCGTACTAGGGGTCCAATGGTTACAATAATTGGGAACCGTGGATTTTAATTTTCAAGAACGTTTCATGAAATTTTCATTGGAAGGAAAGGAATTTGAGTTAAAGGGTATCACGAGGAAACTCAGTAAGGTGGTAAGCGCTAATGGCATGACAAAATTATTGAAAAAGGGGCAACAATGTATACTTGTACAACTATGCTCACTAGATGTTCAAACATCTAAGCCATCTATTTCCCTAGATCTCCAAGGGATCATTGATAAGCATTCCAAAGTATTTGAAGATATTCCTAGAGGTCTTCCACCCACTCGTGATCATGATCATGCCGTTCACTTGATTCCTAGGAGTGATCCTCCTAACATCAGGCCTTATAGATACCCTTATGCCTAGAAGAGTGAAATTGAGCGTATGGTTGAAGAAATGTTAGAGGCTGGCATTATTAGACCTAGCCAAAGTTCTTACTCTGCACAGGTGGTAATGGCACTCAAGAAAGAGGGCTCATGGCGTATGTGTCTAGATTATAGAGAGCTCAACAAGATCACCATTAAAGATAATTTTCCCATTCCCATCATTGATGAATTGTTAGATGAACTACATGGAGCAATCTACTTCACAAAGTTGGATCTTCGTTCAAGCTATCATCAAATTAGAATGAAGGATCAAGATTTTGAGTCATTTCTCTGTGTTATCTCTATCATCCAACCTAATTGGATAACAGAAGCAAGGGATGAATGGAAGAATGGTGAAGAAGTGTGGACTCTCATTTAAAGGTTGCAAAAGGATTCCAGTGCATCTGATACATTTACATGGAAACATGATTCACTATGGTACAAATATCACTTATGTTTATGTAAGAACTCCCAATTCAAACAAAAGGTACTTTTGGGATTGCACACCTCTCTGGTAGGAAGGAACTCAGGATTTTTGAAAACCTATCACAAGGTCAAGAAGGAATTTTTTTGGGATGGCCTTAAAACTGATGTTCAAAGGTTTGTGGCAGAATGTTTGGTTTGCCAACAAAATAAGGTGGAAACAGTTAAAACCCTGAGTCTTTTACAACCATTAGCCATTCCAATTCAACACTGGGAGTAAGTTTCCATGGATTTCATCACAGGGTTACCAAAGTCTGAAGGAAACAATGTCATCATGGCGATTGTTGATAGACTTACCAAGTACACACACTTTTATGCATTCTCTCATCCTTTCAAAGCTAGTATAGTTTCTACTGCATTCATGGAGATAGTTCAGAAGCTACATGGAAGCCCAAACATTATTGTAAGTGACATAGATCCCATTTTCACTCGACATTTTTGGAAATAATTATTTTCTTGTTTGGGTACTCAATTGGCTCATAGCTCATCTTATCATCCTCAATCTGATGGAAAAACTGAGATAGTGAACAAATGTCTGGAAGGATACCTTCGTTGCTTTGTCTTTGATAAACAAACACAATGGTTCAAGTGGTTACCCTTGGGAGAATGGTGGTATAACACTTCCATTCATACTGCAACAAAAATGACACCATTTATGGAGCTTTATGAATATCACCCACCATCCATCACTTCTTCTATAAAATAAAAATCTAAGGTTTAAGCAGTGGAAGATCACATTGAGCATCAACAACAAGTTCTCCAACTCTTAAAGGAAAACCTGAACATGGCACAAAATCACATGAAACAACAAGCAGATCAACATCGTAGTGAAAGAAGTTTTGAAGTAGGGGATTGGTTATTTTTAAGACTACAACCATACAAACATATGTCCCTCAAGAAAGCTAATAAGGATAATAAATTATCACCTAAGTAATATGGCCCTTATAAGGTGTTTCAAAAGATTGGTACTATGGAATACACATTGGAGTTGCCCGCATCTTCACTAGTACACCCTGTTTTCCAAGTTTCATACTTAAAGAAGGTTATAGGTGAAAAGATCCCAGTTCAAACTATATTGCCAGAAATTGACAAGGAAGGAAAAATCATATTGGAGCCTAAAGCTATCAATGACATAAGAATTCGCCAGCTGAGGAATAGATCAATTTCATAGTATCTCATTAAGTGGAAGAAACTACCTATTGAAGATTCCACTCGGGAAGATGAGTCTTTTATACAAAAGCATACAAAACTACTCAAGTGTTGAGGACAACACTTGTATGAAGGGGAGGGGCATGTTAAGCCCTAATTCGTGGCACATTACCCCTTAATTGGGGAATATTACATCAATATTGTTATTTTATTTATGTTGGATTGGGTCCATTAGTTGTAATTGTACCTCCTAGTCTCCTATATATACCAAGGAGACCTTTTCATTTGGAATCATATTGTAATTGCGAATTCATATGATGTATAAGGAGGTTGTCCCCTCGAAGAGGCTTATTATATGAATTTCTCTCTTTGTCAAGGCATTGAGTACTTATTCTGAGGTTTTTATGCTATTTGGATATTTGGTTCTTAACAAGAAGGGAAAACATGAAAAAGAGATTCAACCCCCTCTCCTCCCTAGACAATTCAAAGAAGGGTCCTCCCCAAGGATCAAGGATGTTTCTCAAACAGGGAAACAAGAGAAAGGTAAATCCCTAATGGAGACATCAATTTATCGCATCCCTATTCTAGACCACATAGCTACATTGGGGGAGCTAGGAGAGCAGATCAAAAGTGACTCATACTTTATGGAAAGGCTAAGGGAAAAGGTATCTAGAATATAATCATGTTGAGCCTCACAAGAAGCCTCATTCCATGCATCCATAAAGAATAAAGGATCATGAACCATAGTGCAAACGTATCCCAATAGACGAGACCTTACAATGAAAAATGATTAGCTTTTCATAATGAAGCACCATAAAAGGAAAAATGGGTAGATATTACCACCGACATCCCCTCTCCTAACTCCTCCTCGGTACCTTCTTATTCAAGCCACAGATACCTGACAAGGTCAAAAGGAAAGAGAGGGAGAGGAGCTCCTTAGATCCTAGATAGAGGCATGGAAGAAGACTCAATTAAGAATAAAGCAAGAATCCTCATGGTTGAAGATTAAACATAGCATTGCAATCACACAAACTGAAAGAGAAGTTCAAGAAGTAAGACAACTTACAAGTGTAGGGTTACTTAGAGAAAGGGATACCTCATTATACCCCCCTCAATGATCTTGTTATCCATAAACAACAAGGGCATGTGAACTGCCTGAAAGATGCGTCCTCTTAGAAGAAGAATATCCCTTCACAAACCAACAATATTTTTCATTCAGGAGACAATGACTCATGAGAAGGAATACTCCTTATATGTGAGAAAACATTTTCTTGGTTGGAATTTTGAATCCTCCAACACACAAGGGCTCTTGGGATGTCTAATCATAGCTTGGAACCGATACTTCAACTAGGCAAGTTTAGTAAAAATGAGTAATGTAATGTATGTTTCGGTGTTTTCAAAATAACTAAATAAACATCTAGACTTGTTGAATATTTATAGCCCCTAGGACCAAAGACAAGTTTTCTAGGAAGATCTAAAAGAAAGAGGATTACTATATTCACCCACCCCTATCCAATGGGGGAATTTGAACATAACCTTAAATAATAGGGGAAAATGGGGACTGAGAACAAGAGTTGACCTCCTTTCGGATGTTTTCCAAAATATGTAAATATGTAAATATGTAAGTAGACCGTCACTTCTCAAAATATGTAAATATGTTTGGAATGCAATCATCATCTTATCCCCTTCAAAAGGAATATAGTTGGGTGGGAGCATTGAAAAATCCCTACACAATTGGTCCACTAGTCTAAAGGAGGAGGCATTAGCTCTTCCATATGAGGTTCTTTGGTCTTTATCGTTAGCTAGGAACATATAAATATTTGAAGATATCAAATTCACCCCTCTAGATGTTTTCCATAGGCTCAAAGTGAGCATGGGATCCAGGGAAAGGATGTAGTGCCACAAGCCCACACGAATTGCTTCATCTTTGATAAAAACCCTAGGAACAACTCAAGGGAGGTTTGATGGAGCAACTAGGGGTAATCTAGGCAAAAGTTGAGCAAGTGGATGACTTCAAACATAAGATGGATCAAAGGCGAGTTTCAAGTGTGGGATTGAATAAACGGCAAACAACCAAGTAGAACTAATTATAAAATCCACCTTGATTAAGTTGGCAGCCGATCATGGTATTTCAAAAATTGAAATATTTGGAGATTCTAAGCTTGTAATAGATTGGCTAACATGTAGGACCCGAGTCCTCGATATTCATCACCAAGCAAGAGTTAGAGGTTTTTTGGAATCAGAAACAACTTTCCAAAGCATTTCATTCGCTCATATATTGAGGGGGAAAAACCAAGCGGCTGACCAATTGTCAAAGGAGACAATCGACTTGACAAAAGGTTCATTAGTAGTTGAAGAGGAAGGAGCTTGCTCCTCCTAACTAATCCTATTGATGTTTGTCTTGTTTAGTAGATCCCAACATGAGTAGACTATGGAATCTCTTCTCTTTATGCTAATTCTCAACCATTCCATTCTTACTGGAGGAATTTTTCTCTTAGGCCTCTTTCCTTAGGGGAAAGGAATATACTTTTCATTAAGCCTTTATCAGAGGGTTATATACACACATAGAGAAATTGGAAGTCTCTATCATATGTTAATGATTTTGAAAGTTGTCTCAAACAATGTTTTGTAGCCTTCAAGGCAATTCTTAGTTCCTTCATGAATATGGCAGGACCAGTCTCCATTCATCAACCCGGGGTACCTAGAACTAATCTTCGAAACGCGAAGCTTGGTGGATGATCAGATCTTCAGGACCACTCAAATTAACCAACGCCTTGACATGTTGTACGCTGCACACTCCAGGATTCCCCCGAGAAGACAATGCCCTACGTGCGCGCAGGATTATGCAATTCCAGCAGGATGGCGAAAGCATGATGAAGAGGAAGCGACGATTGGTTAAAAGGTCTTGTGATGTCCACAGTTAGTAGTCTCTTTTTGTTTCAGAACAAAGCTTTAGCTCAGTTAGATTATAGCAATGCTGTAAGTAGGATGTTAGGGAACAGACTGAATCTAATGGCTATACGTCCTAGTTTCCCTCGGGCAGGACGACACTCTAAATTTTTTTGCTTGTTTGAGCACAAGTGCCATAGAATGCCCAGCTGTCTCGGTTTCCTTTTTCAGGCGGGACAACTGGCATTTCAACAAGACTTTGTAACTCTGCAAATCTAATACAAACATGATCCTCCTTTTTTACTTAAAAAAAAATAAAATTCTTAGTTCCTTCATGTTATAAGCGAATAATAGTCTATCAAGTTGTCCAAATATACTCTTTTTAAAAAAAAATTCAATAGAATGGATATACTTTTTTCACATGGAAAAAAAAAATCAAATTAAAAAAATTATAATTTTAAATCTCTCAAATACAAACTTTTCCACAAATTTTTAATATATAAAAATTTATACTTTAAAAAAATGATCCTTCTAAACATTTAATAAAGTAGTGGTTTAAGCCATAGTTACCAAACTTGGCCGAATCAGTGAAATAAATTTGCCAATTCATTTGATTTGACCAAATTCTTGGTCAATTTTGATTCATCTTTCAATCTTCTTTGTCATAGAGGGATCACAACAGATCCATGAACACCATAACTTGTTTTATAAACCAAATGGGGCATATGTAGCATTGCGATAGATACAGGGGAAGCCAATAGGATTACAACAACATACAATTCTCAATGTTGAATAAATTAATTCATTAATGCAATTAGGAGTTAATAGGAAAAAAAATCTTAAAAAGGTCAAAGTTATGTAGTGATTTAGATTGTTTTGTTAGTTATATATTCGACTTGCATCCAAAATAAGAATCACTACCATAGAGAAAATAACTTAGGGATCTCCTTTCTTTTGGAGATTACTTGTATTGAATTCCCCTTAATGGAAGCAAAATATAATGGGTTGTGCAAGTGCATCTCGATATGGTAAATACTATGTATTTTGGTGAAGTATACTAGCAAATTAAGAATTTTGGAGAGAAAAATAATGTAAAGATAATTTAACCAAATTTTAATAATAACAAAGGTAAACAATCAAACTTCTTCTTTAATAATTCTAAACTAATTATAATTAGTTAAATATAATGATCTGGATTGTAAAAGGAACAAAATGAAAAATAGGCAAGTAATGTGAGAGAATAGAGTAAATGTGACAAAATAGAGTAATTACGACAAAATCAAATAAGGAAAAAAACATGACAAGAATTAAACTTTTTATTAAATGGAAGAATATTTAGAACTACATCATGAATGGAATGGTCTCCTTTACAAATGAGAGGCCTGTATATATAGTAATTATGGGGTGCCTCGTATGAGTCATGTCTTTTCATTATTTAATTGTTATTTGTTTTATTTTTCAAATACCATGGTTTACAAAAAAAAACCATGGGTGAATACCATGGGTTTAAAAAAAACTATGTACATGGATTTTCTTCACTTATTGTTAATATTTTTTTCCCACCAAATACCATGGGTGTATATTCTCAATGGTAAAAATAAACAGTTACCATGGTGATTAGGTGGAAGAGGTGGATGACCACCGATTTCCACTTGGATCAGTCCTCCCCACTTAGGAAGCATTGGTACCCATTATGCTAAGTGCCCTCAGTAGATGGGGAAACTTTTGTCGAATTTGGCTCCTAGTGAGTGACTTGCCTGCTTTGACGACACGATAGAGCTGTATGTTCTATTGATGGGTGATTTTCGTATGTGTATCCATGATTCAATCAACTGTAGCTTGCTCAAGGTAGTCAGAGTTGAGTTATGTAGGGGCCAAGTGCTTATCTACTTTTGAGGTGTCTAGTAGAGGTGGAAAATATGGGCAAAGGAACTCCACATTGAAGACTGAATGCAGGCCAAGGAATGGGGGAATACTTAGTTCAAAATAATTCTTACCTACAACCTTGGTGATGGTGTAAGGCCCATATCAAAGTGGTCAAAACTTTCGATAGGGTTCTGCAAGGCACTCTTTCTGCAAATGTAACCAAACCTTATCACCAACCTGAAACTGGTGTGGAACCTGATGTTGGTCATGTTGTCCCTTGTACTTGGCATGGGATTTTTGCAAGATGCCATGGACTTGTTGGTGGATGTGCAAAATCCTTTCAACAAATTTGGCTTCATGACCTACCTTTGTCTGACACTTTATTTCCTCATTCTTTGGGAGGGAGCATCTATAGATTGGACTATTAGGTAAGGGATCATTGAGCACCAAGTCAAAGGAATATTTGTCTTGGAAGTGCAGAGGCACCTCTGTAGGTGAAAAAATATATTTTTTCTCCTCTACAATCTCGTTGACTTGCTTCTGATGTATAGAAAGGTCTTTGACCAAGGTTGTAGTGTCATAGTGACCTTCTATTCACCTTCTAACTGGATCATGAAGAGACTAAAATTTGTGGTCCAAGAGATTACTTTGTGGCATTGTTTTGTCGAGATCAATGAAGTGGCAGTATTCAGAACTACCTCCGGTACCCTGTAGAGTTGACCCCCAGAGTAACAATGACACTACAATGTCGATACTTGTAAATAACGTGACGTTTCCATATATATGGTTGTCCTAAAAGAACACCACAAACTTCAAGTGGGGAAACATCACACAATACTTCATCCTTGAAGGGATTGATGCCATAGGAAAGGCAACATTGCTGGTTGACTTGAAGGTCTCATCCCCTACTCAACCATCTGATGGTGTATGGTTGGGGGTGTGGTGTTGTCAACAACTTCAATCTCTTGACGGCCTTGGTTGAGATCAGGTTCTTCTGATTCCTGCCATCGACAATGAAAAGTAGTGGGGTTCCCTTTACCCACATCTGTCAGTGGAAGAGGCACTCCCCCTCCTCAGGATCCTCTAGTTCTTCTGGTTGGATGGTTGTGGCCACAACGATAGCAGTGAGTTTTGCATTGATGATCTGTTTCCCTATATCATGCTTTGATTATGAGTCAGAGTTAGGTTCTGATTCTTTTTCTTTGAGCTCGACCACCAATGACTGTTTCAAGCGACATTCATCGGTGTTGTGCCAAGGGATTTTGTGGAATTCACACCACTTTCCGATGTCCTTCTTAAACTTCCTATCACTCTTCTTAGCCAATGGCTTGGACCAATTTTCTTTAGTTTGATTCTCCTTGCTTTGTCCTTCATTTTGTGAGTTAGGGTTTCCTTTGCCATGCTCCCGTTGTGGCGTATTTTCAAACCCGAACTCCTGCTTACTCCACTGCTTGAATTTTTGCTCGATTTCGACTGCATATTGATAAGCAACTCTGAAGGAGGTGATGTCCAAGAAATCCATCTTTGTTTGAATGTACCTGTGCAAACCACAACGATACTTCAAAACCAGGTGCTGCTCAGAGTCTTTGATACCCAAATTTGAGTGCAAGGTATGAAATATGTTGGTGTACTCCGGCACCATCCGATCTCTCTCTTGCCACATAGTCGTCCATCTGATGTATTGGTCATCATAGTTTTCGACAAGGGTAAAACTCATCCTTGAGTGCATCAACAAAGGGTGCCCAGGTGGGTTCTCTTCTGAATGGCATAGATTCATCTGTGGTGTACCTCTCCTAGTAACCTTCCCACCATGCTTTGACATGGGGAAGGGTTTTAAGGAGCGCGGAGGCGATCTTTTTGATATAATTTTTTTTGGACAAAATAATAACCTTCTAGCAAAGTCAACCATTTTTCTAGAGCATCTGCATCTATCAAGCCTTCAAGTAAGGGGATATCAAAATTGACTTGTACCTTGAAGGGCGTCGCACATCCGAAATAATTGTTTGACGAAGATACCTTGGATTCCGTTGATAGTAATCGAAGGATCTGGGCGAAGTTGTCCATCATCTAGTTCCTTTGTTGCGTGAGGGCTTCCTCGAGCAACGTCTTGAAAGGACCTCCTGCTTCATCATCTCTCTTTTCTTCCACCATGGGAGGTCACTTAGACTGGCAAGAGCAGTCGTCCTTAAGCGAAATTAGCTCGAGACCCAACTCTCTATACCTTGACCTTGTCGAGGACATGCACCTAAGAAATGACGAGGATAAAATTGCTTTGATACCACTAATCCAGATTGTAAAAGGAACGAAATGGAAAATAGGCAAACAATGTGACAAAATAGAGTAAATACGGAAAAATCAAATAAGGAAAATAAATCAAACAATGGGTGAATTACCATAGGTGAATACCATAGGTTAATTCCACACTTAAAAAAAAACTAAGCACATGGCTTTTCTCCACTTATTATTATTATTATTATTATTAATATCCCCCCAATACCATGAGTGTATATTCTCGATAGTAAAAAAACAATTACCATGGTAATTTGGTGGAAGAGATGGATAACCACCAATTTTCACTTATAATTCTAGTGTTTATGAATAAAAGTCATAACTCATTACCCTTTCCATCCAAATTCAACTCCCAATTTATAACAAGTTTATTCTTAATTTTTTAATAAGCTAAATATAATTTCTTTCCAAATTATTAAATAAAAATAATTCACACGACAAAATATCACTTCAAAGAGAATGAACTCAAAAGTCCTAAGAACTTGTTAGAAAATCAAAAGTTTTGAAAATTGTTTTTATATTTTTATATTTTTCCAAATTTATAATGTTTGAGTGTCATTTTTAATAGATTTAGGTCATCACAAAGTTAATGGTTGATTTAGAACCAATGACAAAGTTACCTAAATTTATAATCCATTTAAACTTAATGTTGTGTCATTTAAACTTAATGTTGTGTATGGAGTTAACACTTATTTATAATCCACTTAAACTTAATGTTTTGTATGGAGTTAAAACTTAAAAGCATAACATAATTTGGTTAATGTTGTGTATGGAGTTAACACTTATTTATAATCCACTTAAACTTAATGTTGTGTATGGAGTTAAAACTTAAAAGCATAACATAATTTGGTTAATGTTGTGTATGGAGTTAACACTTATTTATAATCCACTTAAACTTAATGTTGTGTATGGAGTTAAAACTTTAAAACATAACATAATTTGGTTAATTCATTTTTGAAGAACACTTATATTCTAATTTTGTTTTAACACTAAAAAAACTTGTTTTAGTTTCAGGTTTTCATTGAGTGGTTGGATAGTGTGTTGATGAGCTTGTGGACATCTCACTCTTGCTAAGTTATACGTTTCGTGTTAGGAGCTGACCAACTAGATTTAAACCTATACTTCCATTAAAAAAAAAAAATCGTTTTAATACCCATACAATTCATTAAAACTAACCCTGATCATTTTGGTTGGTGAAAGCTACAACGACTAGAAGTGACAGGAAGAAGGGTTACATTAACATTCTTAAAAAGTTATCTAAATAGAAGCCGAATTGGTTGATGTGATTTGATCTTCCAGATTACGTCAAATAAACTAGAACTCGACTTCTGCTTGTCAATCTTTGTTTTTATTTAATCTTTTTGAACCTAGAAGGTGAATTACTAGAACCTTGTTTTTTTGTGGTTCAAAGAAATATTATTCTAGAACCTTGGTGAATTACTAGAACCTTGTATATGAAATAAAATTCAGAACTTGAATTACTAGAACCTTGTATATGAAATAATATTGTTTTTTTGGTGAATTACTAGAACCTTGTATATGAAATAAAATTCAGAACTTGTCAAACAATCCTAGAAGTTGAGGTCAGATTAAAGGTTTTTTTTCTGCGTAGCCTGTAAATATGGAATTCGAAGAAATATTTAATTAGAAATATGGAGAAGACGTTTTGAATATTCGTTGACTTTAAGTAAATTTTTGCAAATATCACCTCCACCAAATTGCAAGATGCTCTGAATTTGCGGATATGGTGCAGCATCTGCCGGGTAAATTAGAGTGGAAGAGAAGTAGCTTTTATGAATAAATTGATAATTATATGGCGTTATCTAAATATTTAATTTTTGAACATTGAATTAGATAAAATAGATATTGGTAAAATCTCTATTTTGTATTGTTTAAATTGTATTTTTGAATGATTAGAATTATACAAATTCAATTACTCAAATTTGAAAATCCAACAATTTTTAATTGGATTTCAATAAATTGATTAGAAAATATACCCATAAAAACACCAAATAATCAAAATTAAGTTTATATAAATAAGATACTTATGCTATGCCCTTTAATCTACTCAGACATGTCTTCAATTAGTCTATTTTCTTGATATATTTTGGGCAGAAATCGTCTCCATCACAATCACAATTACAATTTCGCCCATCAAATCATTGAATCTAACCAGATAACCAAAACAAAGAATTGAATAACATAAATATTAATTTTGATAATTTAGAAGTTATCGAAATGTGAGAGATCCCAAAAACGAGAGAATCTGAATGCCAGTTATACGGCGCATATGATTACACGCTCCCTCAATCATTTACGAACTAAATGCCAATTATACAACGCCCAGGATTACACGCTCCCTCATTTATTTATTGCTGTGAAATTGCTTGTTGCTTCCAAGTTCAGACTACGAGTGGACTTTTCACGCTTCCTTCCTCTTTTTCTGCGTACGCCAAGGCCACCTGATTCAAACGTGTGAAGTACAGATACATTTCACACCTTCACACGGCAGACTGAGTAGGGAACGGTAGGCATCTCACCAACGCAGTTCCCGCCACATGCCAACTACTCAAATCGGCAAACCGAGTAGGTGACGGTAGGCATCTCACCCACGCAGTTCCCGGCACATGCCAACTACTCAAATCGATGCACATTGTGACGGGAGGACCATGGCATCCATGTGATGGGGTCTGATAGCTCACACGTGACACAACGAACAAGGTTGGTTTTGTGGAATGCTTCAATTATAGGGACATGTTGTGAGATTGGTTCAGTGTTTTGTGAGGAAGTTGGAGTGCTTTACCTTGAGAACCTACTTAGTGAACGAGGTCGGGACAACCTACTTAGTGAATGAGGTTCAATGTGTGGGATAAACCAATTCAAGGTATTTGAGGTGCTTAGTTAGGAAGGCCAAGACACTCATTTGAACCTTAAGACACTCATTTGACAAGGTTCAGTGGATCACGTAACAAACATAGTTGGTTAAGTGGGGATGAGTTATATTCAAATAATGTAGTAGTGAGACATTTTATTAGATGGAACGACTCTACAGAGAATAAAGTCTTAGTTGGGACATGTGGTGCTTGATTAGTGATGAGTAACTAGTTGGGATTTGATAGGTTGAGATAAACAAGGGTACTAGCTAAAACAAGGACAGACTAGATTAGTGGGTGATTGAATGAGTCATTTAAGAACGAAGTCTTTGGTTTAGTTATATGAATTTGTTAAGGTTGAAATGAGCATAAAGGCTTGGGTTTAGTCAAACGAGTTAAATTAGACTAAAACGAGCAAGAAGTCTAAGGACATAGTCTTATACACACTCAAGGATGGATTCAGTTGGAGTAGGACATAGTAAGAGGTTTGCATTGTTGAACTAACAATGCAATGTTGGTTGTGGAAAATGAGCCAAACTTGGTTAGTGAGGATTGGGTATATGGTTCAACATATAATGAATTAGTTCATAAACAAACAACCGAGACATTTAACAATGAAGACTTGCTTGGGGGTGAATTGAAGTTTGTGTGTCCAACCAAGGGTGTGTCTTGGTTGGGTCATTTGCCACAACTTAAGAAGAAGGGACTCTTTTAGTAAGGTGTTCGCTTAGTTTATTAAACAAAGTTGATACATACTGTAGATGATTATTGCAATTGTTCATTAACATTTCATCAATGCCACACACCAACTTGACTACTTGAATGGTATAAGGCACTCAAAATGCCATGCTATAATTCTCTAACAATGCTATTTTAGCCTTGCTTAAATAAAGCCATGTTAAACATTATGACATAATTAAGAACCCTCATGTTTTTAATAGTTCATGGAAAGATGAAAACCTACCACCATAAAAATAGTTAAAATGGGGTTTATACTTAATTTATTCATGATAATATTGTTTAAGTGTTCATTAAAACACTTTACATTCATTAAAATTTAGGCAAATTAAAAAAAAATGTTTACTAAATATTCTAACGATGAATTTGTAATTTTTTAATATTTTGAATAGATTTGAAAACACACATACTTTTAAGTGATTATTTTTAAATTAATAAAATTATATTTTTAACCTCATAAAATTGAACATTATTTCAATTAAAAAACACTAAAAATAAAATATTTTAATTTACACCTATCACACATGACTTATCACTATACTCATGGTCTACCTTATGCTTTCCATGAATTCTGCATTTACAATCCCCCCTTACAAATATAACTAGCCCCTCCTAGAAAAGTGTGATTGTCACATTTCTTTTGAAAGGGGTTGAGAGGGTTTTAATGCATGTTAATTTCAAATTGAAGGGTATATATTTATTCAACCCTTACACAATGAAAGGTTGAAAAAGTAATTGTACTTAAATTGACAAGAATAAACTAAGACCCTTCCACAATGAAAGGTTGAAAAAGTAGTTGTATTTAAATTGATAAGAATAAACTAAGTACACATTTCAAAAAATATTCTAAATAAAATATTGTCTTTCCAATTATTTAACAAACAACAAAATAAATAAGTTGAAATTTCAATAAAAAGTAATAACGAGCATACTTTGCAATTTCAAATACAATATTTTGATGCGTTATATATACATTAATAACAATAAAAATTCATAATCATTGAGCCACGTTTTCTTTGGAGGAAATTCAAAGTGTTAAAAATGTCAATTTATAAAAATTTAGACACAATCACAAAATCAAACATTTTTGTGAACATCCATATAAGAGAGAATGTAATCTATGTATCCATATTATGCATGAGTAGTGCATCTTATATTCATATTTTGAGCACACCTCATTCATGTTTAATCATGGGAGTCATGTTCATTCTAGATCCCATTTGAAAAGAAGAAATTGTAGTAGATCTTAAGGCCTTTGTTAAAGGGTGATAATTCTATCAAAACACTGTAAAAGCGATAAAGAGACCCTACTTGCTTTATAGGTCTCTAGGAACATGACAATCTAGCATGACTACATACATTGCTTATTATTTATGTTAAGATGTTTATGATTCAAAGCTTCCCAAGATCCATAGAAACACAAAATTAAAGGAAATTACTCATCAAGACCACCAAGTACGTAATTTTTATTGAGGATATTGATTGTTCATTTTATCTCTCAAACCATACAAAAATGCATGAAAAAGTGGGACATTAGAGCATAATCCCTAATGCATAAGTTTGATGACAATAAACATTATGTTACCTTGTCCCTAGCTTTCCTAAGAATCTTAACTAGCTTCAAAAATGTTATTATGAGCATTAATGCTACAAAGGATATGCCTCCTTGATCTTGGTCTTGGGATGATGTAGGGGGAGAGAGAGCTATGAGACATTCTCAAAATATTTACAAATATCGTCACACCGATATCAATGTTGCTAGAAACAAAAAGAAAAAAGTGAAAGAGTGTGATAGATAAATATGCATGAAATTAAGAAAAGTAGAATGATCATTTTGAAGAACATAGGAGTGAGGATTTGATGATGCTATAAATTGAATGAACTGAATCACAATTCTCATTGTTGTAATCCCAAATTTAGGTTTTGTGATGTTGACAAGGTTCATTTTGAGCAAGTTCATATCTAAACTTAATGAAGAGCATACAAGTTAGAAAATTTCACCAAGCTTAACAGAGTTTTTAATCCCAAACATAACCATTAAATTGTTTTATGTGAAGCAAAGAAAAACTATTCATTATCTTTATGATAAGCTTGACCAAACTTGTACAAGATTGGTGGATTGTTGAGAGATTTACATTGAATTCTTAGTTACATGTTTTGTTCCCGTTATCTATTGTATTAGTGGAGATGCCATGAATTGCATACTAAGTGGTTGAGAGGCTTACTATTGTGCTGGAATAATAATCATATTAGATGCCAAAGCTATAACCACATCATGAATTTTAACAGGTAGACACATAGCATTATGAATGCAATAAAATAACTATGAATCAACATGTTCAATACTATTAGTGAGATGAAATATATGAACATGAAAAAGGAGAGATGACCTCATTTCCCGTGGTTTGCTCAATGTCTACTATTTTCTCTTCAAAATTGACATTTAACAACACATTTGCAATTAATCTTACTAATAAGTTCCAAATGTCATTACAATTTACATCCACAACCTATGACTATTTTTTTTATTTTTTTATAGAGCTAATAGTGGAGGCAAAGATAAGCATCAGAGGCAACAATAACAAAAAAAATGGCATTATGGCAAGTGTGAGATTAAGAAACGTGAAATATGTAAACTAAATGCAATGTCTGTTACAATATTGACAAGAATTGACAATTCTCATAATACATGAATTCAAGTGAGGATTCACAAAGACAAGGTGTCTAAGCTTATTCGAGGAGCTTTCATTAGGTGACACATAAAATAGTTCATACACCAATATGGTGGTAGGATATTTATCTAGGTATGAGCTATGTGATGGATTTAATGTTGTTGTGGAAGGGTACACCATATCAGGGAATATATAAGAGCCAACTAGAATAGACATAATTTTAGACTTTAGATGCCAAAGGAAAGTATTGTGTGATGAAACAATGTTCATTGATCAACCAAGCACTGGAAGCAAGGGCATTGATGGGATATTGAAAATATGACCCTTCTTTTGACATTTTATGATATTTGTTGTCCTTCATAAATGACAAGTGATTTAAAAAATTTACATTTTATATGAAGGGTGTTTTTTGAATTACCCTTATAGGATGGGTTTGAACCCCTTGGAAGGGCTAGGAAGGGTTCAATTTTGATCACTACATGAAGATAGTATACCACTTCTTCATTGCGGGAGGATCATTCTATGGACTTTCGCATGCTTGGGCCAACATTCCCAAGGATGACTAAGTCTTCCACGTGTCATCACTAGCGTGCAAACTATACATTCTATGTCGAGAATAGGTGGAGGACTTGCCAAAGAAGGGCCACATCTAGCTCCCTATCCTTTTCCTTCATACTCTTGTTACGTCTCCTTAGAAAAGGTAGTAACTATAATGAATCATCCTCCTTTTATCTCTTATTTTCTCATAGTCATGGTTCCACTCTGTTTTGGAATCATGTTATGAATAATCTTCTTTTATCTCATATTTTCTCATATTCGTGGTTCCAATCTGCTTTGAAATCATGTTATAAATCATCTTCCTTTTATTTCATATTTTCTCATAATCATGATTCCAAAACAAATTTGAAATCATGTTTTGAAATTGTTTTTATGATATAAATATCTCTTTATCTATTACTTATCAAAGTTATTAAATTCCATATTTCCTTAAAATATCTAATGTTCTTCACATATTTATAAAGTCATATTTTTTTTCTTTCATAAAATCACTTAATACGAGAGGTTTGAGGTTTGATGAAGTTGCCTCATCTGATAGGAAAACCATCAACATAGAGTCATTTTTTAGACTAATGAACCTAAGGAATGCTCCCTTAAAAGTTATAATCCTTGGAAGACAACTACCACCTCCACGTGAAAACTTGAAAACAATATTGTCATATTGTCTAAGAATAAATCCTCATCCCCTAAATAGAACACAACACAATTTTTCCTCAATTCCCATTAAAAAAGAAGGTAAGCTTTCTCATAGATTTGGCCCATTTAAATCTATCATTGCCTAACAACTCTAACGGATTGTTGTTTGAAAATTTTACCAAAGATAAGTGAGAAGGATTAAAGGTATGTAGCCAATCCCATAACTTTCAATGCTTCACCCAACTTTGTTCCTACATTCCAACGTAAAGGTGGGGTTTTCTACTATGTAGTTACATTCCATAACTTTTAATGCTTCACCCAACTTTGTTCCTACATTCCAACGTAAAGGTGGGGTTTTCTACTATGTAGTTAGATTCCATAACTTTCAGTGCTTCACCCAACTTTGTTCTTACATTCCAACTTAAACGTGGGGTTTTTTATTATGTAGTTACATTTTAGACTCTCATAAAGGAAGGATATAACAAATTTGGTTATTCAATTATGTGATATGACTAACTTTCCTTCCAAAATTTAGGTAATATTTTTGAAAAAACTACAATTTAAAAAAATAAATTTAATAGGGTTTTTTTTTTAAATCTGGGGTGTTGCTTAAGTAAATATAGGTAATATTCTTCACAAAACTACAATTTTTAAAAAATAAATTTAATTTTTAATTTTTTTTTTTTTTGAATATTAAATATTGTTTAGGTAAATAAAGTTATGTTTGGTCAAACTAGTGAACCACAAGTGGTATCATGTCTAATTATAATTTCGATTAAACAATAGATCCTTGGACAATAATATTGAAACCTTGGACGATGGAGTACGACTAGGGTTTCAGCATGGTTGGAGTTAATTGGATAGGGTTCACAATTTAATGGAGTTCGTTTAGGTGCCTGGTAGATGTGGAAGGTGGGCATGACGGTCGACGACTGGGTAGGGAAATGGTCTTTACTCCATCGGTGGTTTTAGCGGCAGGTTTTGAGGCCAGGGAGGTAGCGGTGGCTTTAAACTACTTGTGGGAGCTTGGATCAGAACACGCTTTGAAGGTTTTTTCCGTGAACCATCGTTTTTTCTCTCAATGGGTTCGGTATAGACCAAGGTGGGGCGTCAGACCCAGGCTTTATGGAGGAAGGAATAGTAAAAGGGTCCCCATCCAACCCCGTCTTTACTACTTTGGGACTTGAGGAGTTGATCCCAGACGATTTGAGCATTCCCCTGACATCTGGCATTTTCCTGGGGAATCACACCCTGTCTCCTCTGTCTTTTTCAATAGGGCTGACAAATGGACCAACGGTGACTTCTTTGGTGGGCTTGGAGGCTGGACTGGAACCGATTCTGGGTTTGTCAGAAGGTTTTTTCGCTAGCCTTGGATCCGAACCTGGGGCTACCACTATTGTAGTTGACTGGGACACATCTCAGAAAGATTTAGGGGAGGACTACCCGGGAACCCATTTTTCACCCTCAGAACTACTCAACGACCTGGGACCTCTTTTGGAACTTGCGACAACGGTAGGCACTTATTTTGGTAGGGATCTCTCTTCTAGCAGGGCTTCTAGTCTTGTTGATCCCCCTCAGGGACATGGCTCCAAGGGTTTGACTCAGAAAGGAAGCCGAGAACATCCCAAGGTTTCTGGGGGTTCAAAGTGCTCGGCGCCAAAGAGTAATCAGTGCGCTCGTGATCGCTCCGACCCAGATTGTCTGGTCTTTGGAGAAGACATCGATATGGATCGAGTGGTGGAGTTTTCTGAGCTAGCGGTGGTAGGGTGAGCAAGAGGTAAAAGAATGGGAACTACGTTTCTTTGCTCTTGGGTGGAAAACTCCTGGGGCTCCAAACTTACCTCCTCTCCCTGCATTCGTTTTCTAGCAAGGGGATGGTTCTCATTTGTATTCAAAGCCTCCTCGGATGTGGACTGGGTCCTCTCAAAGATCTGGACGATGGTGGGTACCCCAATTGTACTCAAGCGTTGGACCCCAAACTTTGATGCCAAGAGGGAGAAAGTTGATGTCATTTCAGTATGGGTCCAACTACTAGGCCTTACCATGCAATACTGGAACCCCGCACGCTTCTTGGCCATTGGAAATAGGCTCAGAGATTTCTTGGAGGCCGACTACTCTTTTGAGGAAACAAGGCTTATGATTGTTTCTAGAATCTTGGTGCGGTTGGACCTCAGGCCGGGTCTTTTAAAGGAGATAAAAATCAAAGCAAACTCTGGTATATTTCTACAGCCGCTAGATTATGAAGGCATTCCATTCAGGTGCCACAGATGCCATGTTTATGGACATGGTGTGCCAGAATGCACTCTACCCTTTAAAGGGAAGTTTCAGGGTGCTTTGGTTACTGGGTCAAGGCTTGAGATGGACAGAACGAGACCAGATCGTGGGGACTCTAGGGGCACGTTGGCAGGGAGCTCACGGGATAGGGACTTCAGATGGGTCAACATACGACATACTTCTACTCCGACGAGACCTTCTTCGGTGGACAGAGGCTCACTGCTCACAAAGGCTCATAAATCCTCCCTGTAGGCTAGACCAAGAACTCAACTATTGTCGGGTAAGCAACAATTGTCTTTGCCTCTGAATGTTTCTAATGTTTTTTCTTTGACACCTCCTTTGGGAAATTTGGGCATTGACTTCCTCCTCCCCTGTTAGGGATTCCCTCTTCCCTTGCGCTCTCCCAGCCGGTTCTGGCCTTTTGCCCCCTCCCCCCTGGGGTTCTCTTTCCTTCTTCGAGTTCACTTGTTGTCGAACAGGGACAAGTGACAAACGACTATCAGTCCAAGGAACCCGGGGGTTTGACGACCCCCTTATTTTTAAGCCTTGGGGACCCTTCTTCCATCTTTATAAACTCTTCTCTGAACCCTGTCTCCTCCCTTCCCTCCCCTCCTGGCCCTCCTACTAGGACTCCCTCTACTTCTCAGTCTTCCTCCAGTTCCCAGTCATCTGAGGGCTCTATAATTCGATACACCCTCCGCAACATGGCCATCTTCTCTGACTCAATGGGAGGAGGCTCTTCGAAAGAACAACTTGGGACTGGCCTGTGGTCTCTTACTCGGGTCCAGTCCTCCTCGAGGGGAAGGGGCATACGTTCACACTTTTTACTGACACAAGATCGAGCTAAACTAGATGTGGCTTCAGACAGATAATCTTCCATAGAATGGGCGCTTAGAGAAAAGCAATCCCAAGAGTTGGTTACCTCATGAAAATACTCTCCCTCAAATGTAGGGGTTTGGCGAGCTCGACAAAAAAGTCGTCTCTGAAAAGGCTTATTACTGTACACAACCCAAACATAATTTTTCTACAGGAAACAATGGGAATCAGTGAGATAGTGACACGTGCTTTAGAAGATCTTCTCCTTGGCTGGTCCTTTATTGCTATTGATTCCAAAGGACGCTCTAGGGGTTTTGCCACAGGTTGGAGACTTAAGAGTGGAAAACGTGATAATGTTTGGGGCTTTGACACAGGGATCGACCTCGGTTTATTTTTAGCAAAGCTCGGGCGCACTCTGGTACTCATCAATGTTTACGGTCCCTATGTTGATCATAAATGATATTGGGACTCTCTGGTTACCTGTCCTTGGCTTTCCCAGGTAGGGGTTATCTTGGGAGGGGACCTAAATTTCTCCTTGGGAGCGGTGGAGGTATGGGGGCCCCGTTCATCTCTGGACCCCTTGAATGATTATTTTACACACCTCCTAGATACTCTGGGTTCGTTGGATCTCCTTCCGGAAAACTTACAGCCAACCTGGAGGAATCTGCGAACCAAGGATGCTAGAATTTACAAATGACTGGATCACTTTCTATTGATAGAGGAACTGGTGGACTCCCTGGGACTCGTCCGTCAATGGGTTGCAAGTAGAGGAGAATCTGACCACAATCTGAATATCTTGGAATTAAGGGGCAGCACCCAGCGCACCCCTAGCCCCTTCAAATTCTTCGAAGGATGGCTAAAGGAACCAGAGTATCAGACCTTAGTGCACAATTTGTGGGTACCCATTGGACCCTTACACAACACACATGCTGCAATTCTCTTTATGGACAATCTAAAGAAAGTCAAACAGGCCACCATTACTTGGGCGCATGAGAAACGATTAATAGAAGACTAGGAACTAACAACCCTGGAAAAAAAGTTATTGGATTGGCACACCGATCCTACTTTAGGATACAACTCTAGGGCAGCTAGGGAAGAACTTGCACAACTAGAACTCCGACAGAAAACTATATTGGTAGATAAGGAAGCTCTCTGGAGACTAAAAATCCAAGCTATTTGGCTCACCAGTGGGGACGAGAACACATAATTCTTCCATTCCTATGCCAAAGGCAGGAAACTAACTAACACCATCTGGAGCCTAAAACAGAGAACTGGACAGTTGGTCAACACCTTTGAGGGACTCTCAACTATGGGGATTTCACATTTTACAGAACTGTTCAAAACACAACCGGGCACTTCAATCAGGGAAATAGTGAAAGAGGCCAAAATCTTCCCACGTTTTGTGGATGACGAAGAAAGAGAGTCTTTAATGACTCTGGTTACTAAACAAGAATTTCTTGCTGTAATGAAAACCTTCCGAAAAGGGAAGAGTCTAGGGCCAGATGGTTGGCCGATTGAATTCTTTCTGGGTTTCTTTGATATATTGGGGAACAAAATTCTAAAAGTTGTAGAGGAATCACGACAAAAGGGACGTATACACGAACCTATCAACGCCACCTGTATTGCTCTTATACCCAAGTTTGATAACCCAGATTCCTTTGATGATTTCTGTCTAATCTCTCTCTGCAACTGCATATACAAAATCATCTAAAAAATTATCAGTCTTCATTTAAAAGATACTCTCTCTCAACATATAACGGGGGAACAATTTGGGTTTCTGAAAGGCAGACAGATTCATGAAGCAATTGGTGTGGCACAGGAAGGTCTACACAGCATGAA
This sequence comes from Picea engelmannii, assembly GCA_009831015.1. Lineage (NCBI taxonomy): Eukaryota > Viridiplantae > Streptophyta > Pinopsida > Pinales > Pinaceae > Picea > Picea engelmannii. Next base: position 514,577 of record ML795499.1, on the reverse strand, counting down.
AACTAAAAAAATCAAAGGAGTAGCAATAAAGATTGATCTTTCTAAGGCTTTTGATAGGGTAAATTGGCTCTACATTTGTAACACCTTGTTTCCCCTAGTCTGTAAAAATAACTATATTGGCCAAGAACTATGGCAAACTCCAAGATGTGAATGTGTGATTTGACGGACCCTGTATAAAGGGTCGATGAATGTAAATGATCTGTGAATATATGTTGCATGACTGCTGGGAGGGGGATGTGCTGAAAAAGAGACCACGATGGTTGATGAAAGGTGGTGGAAGGCACCTGGAATGGTGGCATTAACTTCCACCAAACCAATACCATATTGGTCTTTACTGGCTCAAAGACCAAAGCTGCTCTCTGGCCCTGAAATGATTTACTTGCCAGGATGGTAGGTGGGGAGGATCCTCATGAGTTAATGAGGGGATGGGGGTGAACCACCCATCCGTAGAAGCCCTCAGATCTGACCACTGCGGGGGAATTCGCGCCACACGCGACCTTGCAGGACAAAGCAAGAAAGGAAGTGTGGGGAGAGAGCAAGTGCACAATAGGAAACGCGGAAGGAGAACCAGAGGAACTCCGGAAAATACAATGAGTCTTGAGCAGAGGAGAAGGAGAGTAACCTTCATCCTTGACTTCCGAAGAGCGGAAAGTAGGAGACTGAGTCTTAAAGCCTTGTGGTCTAGCTTGGGGGTGGCTAGTGGTAAATCCGTTGGGAGTCGCTGAGCCTACGGTTGGGTGGAAACGAGCACCCCTCTCAGCAGTTGCATTACACTTGGTGTTTTCTGATAAGTATTTATGTCCTGTATCTTAAATTGAACATTCCTGGAATGCATGCTCATGGTTGTACACTCATAAATGGTTTCTGTATAGAAGTGTTTGCCTGGTGTTTTGATCGGAAATGGTGGATGCATGCTTATACTTGTATGACCATAGTCGGTTCAATATATATATATATATTGAACAAGTTCAGATTTCGAGTCCATTCTCATGAGATTTGTCCCATCTACTTAACTCACGCGATGCCCTGGTTGGATTTCTCCGAAGGCACCTCCTTCCAGGAAAGTTCCCTCACCATACAAAGAGGAGTGAGTTCCTTGAAAGGACTACCATTTTAGCAAATCCATGATTTTTCTTCATCTCTGTCACCGAAAGTAGCTTAGCGGGGATACCTTTTGATATTTTGGAGTTTCGGCACCCGGGAATCCCAAGGGCCAGTTTCCTTGTATTTGCCAGTTGCGAAATCCCGATATGAGAAACCCCGAAATGATACAGCGTGAATATATTTTGATATTTCGGAGTTTCAGCACCTGGGAATCCCAAGGGCCAGTTTCCCTGTATTTGCTAGTTGCGAAATCCCGATATGAGAAACCCCGAAATGATACAACGTGAATAGATTTTGATATTTCGGCGTTTCGGCACTTGGGAATCCCAAGGGTCAGTTTCCTTGTATTCGCCAGTTGCGAAATCCCGATATGAGAAACCCCGAAATGAACTTAGCGTTATATATATATATATCAACGTTTCAGAGTTCGGCTCCTGGAAACTCAAGTGCGAGACCTCTTGTCTTTGCATATCGTGAAATCCCGACTTGTGAAACCCCGAAATGAACTTAGCGTTATATATATATTTATATATCGGCGTTTCGGAGTTCAACTCCTGGAAACTCAAGTGTGAGACCTCTTGTCTTCGCATATCGCGAAATCCCGACTTGCGAAACCCCGAAATGAACTGAGCGTTATATATATATATATATCGACGTTTCAGAGTCTGGCTCCTGGAAACTCAAGTGTGAGACCTCTTGTCTTCGCATATTGTGAAATCTCGACTTGCGAAACCTCG
>ML795499.1:488282-512708 GCA_009831015.1 Picea engelmannii | reverse complement strand
ATATATATATATCGGCGTTTTGGAGTTCGGCTCCTGGAAACTCAAGTGTGAGACCTCTTGTCTTCGCATATCACGAAATCCCGACTTGCGAAACCCCGAAATGAATTGAGCGTTATATATATATATGTATATGTATATGTATATGTATATGTATATGTGTATGTGTATGTATATATGTATACATATACATATACATCGACGTTTCAGAGTTCGACTCCTGGAAACTCAAGTGTGAGACCTTCTGTCTTCACATATCGTGAAATCTCGGCTTGAGAAACCCCGAAATGAGCTTAGTAGATATATGGGTTTCGGTGTTGCGACACCTAGGAAACCGAAGGGTATGAACCCTCATCTTCATACATCGCGAAATCCCGGTATGCGAAGTCCCGGTAGGTGAAATCCTGAAGCAGCTTGGGGAGAATAGGATTTTGGGTTTCGGGGTTTGAAGAGTCGAAGAAATCGACTCCCTTGCATTTCGAACTCCTGGTTTCTGAAGTCCTGAAATGCGAAAGGCGCCTCTTGGCGTAGCCCGGGTTCACAACCGATGGACACATGAGAGTGAATCCTATGCTTGGTGTGTGAGTTGTACACGATGGATTTTCAACGAAAGAACCAGTGAATTGGTGTGGTGAAGGTCCCAATTGGAAAACCTAGCCTACGCTAGAACCTCGTAGGAATTCGGGAACTCTGTCCCTCGAAGAAGAGGAGAAAAAAATCGAAAAATCTTAGTTCCCGTAGTGGGTGTGTTACAACATTCATATGCTACTAATCCATCTTGGATTTGGTGTAGATTTTACAAACTGGATCATGGATTGCCTTACCTCAGTACCCTTCTCTTTTTTGATCAATGGCACAACCACCCCCTTCTTCAGGGAGAAAAAAGGACTATGCCAGGGTTGTCCCCTCTCCCCACCACTCTTTCTGCTCATCGCATAATGCCTTAGCCACTTTCTGCACGAAGCAAAATCTACAGGAAGCTTCAGAGGCATCACAATCTCTCATGGGTTTTACATAACACACTTACTCTTTGTGGATGACATCTTAATTTTCTGTAATGGCTCAAGATAGGATATTGGAAAACTGTGTGATGGACTTTCACTCTTCAAACAAGCCACTGGCATGGAAATAAACGAACAAAAGTCAAGTATCAATTTCTCCTCGATGGAAGTTGAGGAAATACTTTACTACTTGGAGAGACTACCCTTTCAGGTCTTGGATATTGAAGAAGGACTGAAATATCTTGGGTTTCTTTTAAAACCAAATGACTACAGGAAGAGCGATTGGTGGTGGCTTATAACAAAATTGGAAAACAGGCCAAAATGTTGGAGCCATTGCTGGCTCTCAAGAGCTGGGCGACTAGTACTAATAAAATCAGTACTAGAATCTATTCCTGTCTACTGTATGTCCCTTGCCCGGATTCCCAAATGTACTCTGGATAAAATGAGGAAATTATGCTTCACATATCTTTGGCAGGGCAATAAGGATATTTTTTTTTTACCCTGGGTAAGATGGGAACAAATTGCTACTCCGAAGGCCCTCGGTGGCTAGGGGCTGAAGAATATCTTCTACTTCTCTACAGCTCTCGCAGAAAATGCTCTTGGCGGTTGATAAAGACTACTAGTCTCTGGACCCAGGTAATCCATCAGAAGTATATTGCCCCACTCACTTTATTAGACTGGGTTCGCTCCACTGACAAGTCTACAATGGAGGCCTCTATTATTTGGAAAGCTTTGACTAAAGATTTTGCTCTCGTGGGGGTGGGTTTGGTGTGGAGAGTGGGCAATGGACGCATGGTGCGTCTTAGCCTGGATCCCTGGGTTGGGAGCCAACTTAGACATAACCTTCCTGAGGACTTAAGAGAATGGCTGACTTTGGGAGGCTTCCTTCATTTGGCTCAGATAGGCAACCCCCTCTCTGCAAACCTGTGGCATCAAGGATGGTTGGGAGGACCCAGAATCGGACTTCTAGAGGATGACCTGCCTTTATGGAACATATACTTGCAGACCCTCTAGAAATCCTCCATTCGACTGAGTGATTGGGAAGATGAATTACTCTAGGATAGTGTTGGGGACGACGAATATACTCCTCGATCGGGTTACATAAAATTAATAGTAGATCTACAACAATAGGAGCCTCTCTGGTGGTGGTGAAAGATTTGGAAACAATCATGCCCAATGAAGGGGAAACTCTTAATCTGGTCAATTCTGGCAAACAAAATTCCTACTTGGGTTAATCTACAAAAACGCTTGTTCATTGGGCCAGGTCGCTATGCTCTCTGTAAATCACATTTAGAAACAGTGGACCATATCTTTCTTCACTGTCCATTTGTCATCGAAGTATGGACTTTCACAAAGGAACTAATACCCACGCTCCCGGATTGGCGCAGAACTTCCTTTGATCTGACTCTAAAATCCTGGTTAACAAATTGTGGACAAGAGGATCTTCGAGCTTTTCCATTCATTATCGCTTGAGGTTTATGGATCACCGGAAATGGACACATCTTCCAGGGGGGAACTATCTCAACCGAAAGGGTAGCGACCCAAAGCTTTAGCATCTACAAATCTTTCTCACCTTCCACTGGGGGCTCTACAATGCACCAAAGGTTTGTCCGGGAGGAATCCCCTGACCTTAGCATCCCATGGGCCTTTTTTGATGGTGCATCCCCGTCTAACCAGAGAAACTGTGGGGGGGGGGGAGGATGTCTCTTTTTCTCCTCATCACACTATTTTTACCTCAAGGAGGGACTGGGGGCTGGGACAAATAATTACTCAGAACTCATGGCCCTTAAACTACTCTTACTCTTTGCTATTGAAAAGGGTTGCAAAGCTCTTCAAGTCTTTGGGGATTCACAAGTTATCATCATCTGGGCTAATGGAATACATAGATGCCAAATCTCACGTTTGCTCCCTTTGCATGAGGATGTGCATCGAATCAAAAGTTTATTTGACAATATCTCTTTTTCTCACATTTACAGGGAAAGGAATCAATTGGCAGACATAATTTCCAAGGAAGTCACACAACTAGCCTATGGACTTTGGCATGTAACTGAACACACTCTGGATGGCACACATGAATACTACCACCGACCCTTTCATGAAAGTCAGAACAACTCAAATTTTGGCAACTAAAATACTTCTCCATGAGAGGAGCCTCTATAATATGAAGGGACATACTTCTATTTTGTATTATGAAAGGAATGTATATGGAACTGATATGACCAACATAGACTACTAAATATGGGGAAAATATAAAAATGAAGCATATGTATAAACATAAGAAACAAAACAACTTACTTTTGGCTGGAAAATATGAACATAGTCACAATAACTAGTTCATATATGTGAATGTAATTTTGTTATTCCATAATGAAATTATAAACTTTTTTTGTGGAAAAAAAAAGAAGATTGAAACCTTGGACGAGTAAACCAACGATCTAATAAATCTATGTAAGAGAACCCAAAAAGTCTAGAGGATTTGTTTTCTTTTAAAATTTTTAGGATATTTTGAATGTCGAAATTTGAGGAGAACATCCCAATTAAATAAACCTATGCACAACAACCCATACCCGGGGGGAGTTGTTTTATTTTAATATTTTCAAGGTATTATGAATGTCTAGCTTTCAAGAGAGCATCCCAATTAGATTGTTGTGTGGTGTCGTTGAATTCATAAATCTTGCCTATGTCCTTTGCTATTTAAATTTTCATTTTGATGTATGCTATTAACTAGAAAGATGAATTTAATTAAAATATTACAATATGTAAATTTGTTTACAATACTATCCCTAAAATGAATTATCACTATGCTTTGTTTGCAATATTATTCATAAAATGAATTATCACTATGCATGGTTAGAAGAGGGCATAACCTTCCTTCAATATGTAAATTTGGCTCGAGTCATCCCATAGTACGACATAACCCTTCTTCAATGTGTAAATTTAGGTGAACTCATCCCATATTGCCATGTTTGCTTTTGAATTAGATATAAGTTTTGTAAAATTGTTTTTTAATTTTAATTTTTAAAATTTTTTAAAATTCATTTTTTTTTTTTTTTTAATTTAATTATTTTTACCTATGTTGTACGGGTTTTTGAAACGTGGGAACGAATACGGATGTCTTTAGCAAGTAGAAATTTCCCTCAAATTTATAGGAAATATGAAGTTGGGAGTAACAATAATATATATTAAAAAAAAAAATAAAAAAAAAATAGTCCCTGAGGTGTAGGACAGTGGGTGACGGAGTGTGTTGTTAAGCCACTCCGTTATGTTAAAGTCACCGGTTCGAAACCTGCGGGGACAAAAAATCCAACCATGTTAAGGGTTGGTGTGGCTCAGGCTGGGTGCGATCCCCGGGTGATTTTGACGGCTTAGATGCCCCTGAGTCGCGGTTTCTCAAGCCACAGGTTAATCGCGTAGCCAACAGGTCTCGCACAAATTAACAAACAAAACAAAATAATATATATATTAAAAAAATATAAAAAATATTTTAGATTACAATGATACTTTAGATTACAATGCATAGAGATATTGATACATTATAAATCTTATTTCAATAAAAATTGAAGGTCAATAGAGGAAAATGTTTCTCACAAGTGCAATATTGAAATTACTAATTTAATTTGTGCTATTAATTATATGAATATATTTAACACAATAATGGAACTTTAATATCCATAAATATTCCATTAGAAAATGAGAAACTAAATTGAAAATACATATATACAATTTTAACATCCTTTAAAATTAAACATTACATATATAAACTTTAAACATTTTTGTAAATTTGAAGCATTATTCTTTTTTTATTGGAAAAAACAAAATATTATTACTCTTCTAATATGAAAATACAATAAAAGTCAATGATATGGTTGGTTGATATCAACCACTAAGTCAAGCAAATGCTTGTGGTGGATAGGGTATTGATTTACTTGACTTTCATGTTTAGTTTGGGCTTGAAGAAAAACATACATGCATTAAATTTTTTTCATATCCACTACTATAAAGTGAGTATTATTAAGTTTTTTTACTTAACTAATTTTTAAAATAATATTTAACTCTAGTTTAGTCTTATTTTTATAGTGATATTTTGAATAAATATAATGAAAATATTTGTAAGAAATTATGTATTTGTAATAATGGAATAAATATATTTACATTTTAATTTAATATAATTCTAATTTAAAGCTCTTCGTTTAGGAAACTGGTTCCCAAACTCCCATTTCCTTGATGTTGAAGCTCCCAAAAAGCTCCCAAGTTCCCAAAAGAGTTCCCAACCAATTGGGGAAGTTCCCAACCAGTTCTCAAGCTCTCGGAACTTTGGGAACGAGTTTCAGAGATGTTAGAAATGCTAGGAGCGGTTTATGATTTTTACTATATTTATTTATATATTTATACATATCAAAAATATTAAAGATAATTGTACTTTTAATTTGCAAGTTTCATTAAACATAACTTTGTTTTTTCAAATCATACCCATGTCTAAAATTTTATAAGTAAAAAAATTATACCCATGCCTAAAATTTTATAAAATTTTATAACTAAAAAAATGTAAATACCGAAAAATATAATAGGGTGCTTTTTTTTCTACACGAAATTTCTCATTATATTTATAAAAATATAACCTGTTCTCACAACAAACCTTACATCAAAAGTTCCTTGAGTTCTTGGGCTAATCCAAAAAACATAGCTACATAGATTTTTCAAATTCCTTACAATAAGTTCGTCTTGTCCCGAAGATCCAAAAAAGGACAAATATCAAAAAGGAAAATGTCTTTCATACTTAGCTGAATACTAAAGCTACTGTTACCACCAACTTTGAACTAAGATACATATAATTTACTCCCCCTGGTGCCTTCTAAAACATCTTTTAAAAAAGTGTGGGGCCCTCATGACCACCTTCCCATTGATTGTAAGCTCTGCTCCCAGGCAGTTTTGATAATCTGTCCGCCTCTTGATTCTCTTCTCTATAAATATGAGCAAAGGATACGATCCTAAAGTATTTGAGAAGTTCTTTAATCCTTTCCTTCCAACATTCTAAGGTAACAACCTGTAGAGCTCCTTTCCGATTAAGCCAATCAATGACTATTTTAGAGTCCCCTAGAACATGAAAATCTAGAATTGAAAGTCTAGAAGCCAGGATTAGGGAGGCCAAAACACCCATGAGTTCTGCCCTAGTGTTTGTTCCTCTCTCACAATTTAAAGTCCATTTGTAAGACGTGTAATTATTGATCTTTATCATGCCACCTACCCCATTTTGTTCACCATTCTGCTGCACTGCCCCGTCGAACCGCCCAATAACTTAAACTTCCGGGATTTCAAAGGATGAAATTCTAGGAAGATTATCTTTTTTCTTTTTCCTGTAATTGCCCACAACTCCAAGAGTTAGGAAAACTTTCTTCTTAATAGAGGGAGTCCTTGACTCAAAGATAATCTTGTTTCTATCAAGCCAAATAAACCAACAAACAAAGGTCGATAGAGTTGGAAAATTAAGGTTATGTTTAACCCAATTTTCAAAGCACTCATTCACCGATAGACCATTCCATCTATTAGTGAATTTTAGAGCAAGTTTAACTCTTTCCCAAACTGAAATAGTGAAAGGACAATTCAAAAAGAGGTGCTTACTAGATTCCCTCTTACCTTTGCAAAGATGGAAAATCCTTGGCCCCGCCCAACCTCTTTTTTGAATATTTTTCCACGTTAGTATTTTATTTTCATCCACTAGCCAAGCAAATAACTTGATCTTTAGTGGGCAGTCCCATCTCCACAGTTTTTTCCTCCAACCGTCAATTTTATATTTCCACGGTTTTGAAGCTACTGCGTTATACACATTTTTGATAGTGAGTTGCCCTGAATTATCACCACCATTCCACTTTAATTCATCTGGATGATCAAGGAGCTGGATCCCTGATCCAATCAGGTTCCTTCTAAACTTTTCCCATTCTGCTGCTAATTCTCCCTCCAGCCCCAAAACTGCACTGTCTAACCAGTTGGAACAAATTGAGCCCTGTGGAAAATCACATCTCGCTTGATACAAAAAGTAAACATTTTTTTGATTAAGTGTAGAGACCAACTCATTTGATAAAAATGAGTCCTTCCCCATACCCATAATTACATCTTTCCCAATTATAATGGAATGTACAGAACCCGGGTTCCACGCCAGCCACTATAAAACCAATGGTAAAGTATTACGAATTTTTTTCTAAGTCTGGGATCCATGGGATGAGACCGAAGATGCCGATCTTAACCAAGTCGTCACCGATCCGTGTGGTAACTATTTATCTTTAATCACCCATTGCCAGATGTCGTTCTTCATCAATACTCTCCATAGAGTATTTGTCGCCAGAGCCCTGTAGAAAATAAAGATATTTCTCAGACCCCACCCTCCATAAAGTTTTGGCTTCGAAAGTGTCTCTCAGCTGCATAAATGATAGCTTCGTTTTAGCTTGCTACCTGACCACAGGAAGGAAAAAACCAACTTTTCGATCCTATTTAAAATTGTAACCGAAATATGAGCTAAAGCCATCCAATAGATTGGCTGGCTCTCTAAGACTGCTTTTATCAACACAAACTGACCTCCCAAAGATAGCCACCTATTACACCAATGGCTTATCCTATTTTCAAACTTTTCAATGAGCCACTGCCAGTCCTCTGCCTTGTAACTATCTGGTTTTAAAAAATACCCCAAATATTTAAGGCCTTCTAAAAGATCTTTATAATTATAATGAAATAATTCTTTTAATGCTTTGAGAGTTTCATGTTGAACTCCTGAGTGTAGGAAGGCAAACTTTTGTACATTTATCATCAACCCCGACGCACGACATAAAACACTAAGGATATTACTGATTTCAATCCACTCAGTGACAATAGCTTTAGACATTATTAGCACATCATCCACAAAGAGCAGGTGTAGGACCTTTATTAATCGAGAAAACTTTATCCCAGTCAAAACTCCATTTGCTTGTACGTTTTTTTAGCAAAAGACTAAGTCCTTCCATCGCAAGGATGAAAAGGAGGGGTGACAATGGACAACCTTGTCGTAGTCCTCTACTACTCTGGATGATTTTTTTTGCCTCTCCATTAACTAGAATTGCATAAGCTGTTGAGGTTACACATCCCATAATCCAATTTGTAGTGGGGAGTCCAAAACCACATTGTAGAAGGGTTAGCTGCAAAAAGTCCCAGTTTGTGCAGTTGTAAGCCTTTTTAAGATCTAGCTTCAATATAATTGCTTGGATTTTTTTTTCTTTTATGCTGTGCAGACACTCCTGTGCCGTGCCAATAGCATATAAGATCTACCTTCCCTTAAGAAATCCCAGTTGTTCCTTAGATAATGCACGGGAAAGTATAGGCTTGATTCTCTTGGCTATTACTTTTGCAATGATCTTGTAGCATAAGTTGCACATAACAATTGGGCGAAAATCGCTAAATGTGTCGGGACTATTTACTTTTGGGATCAATGCTAAGAAAGTTGAGTTGATCGGTCTAATTACCTCGCCTCTGAGTCTTGTTTCCTCCACAACATCAAGCAAATCCTGCTCTACCAACTCAAATAAATGTAAAAATAATTCAACAGTCCATCCATTTGGCCCTGGACTTTTGTCCTTTGTAAATCCTTTTAAAACCTCTAGAATTTCCTCACTGGTACATGGATTTTCTAGATTTACAACTTCATCCTCTGTGACAACTCTAGGAAACAACCTTACTATAGCTATCTGCTCTCCAATGTAGTTCGGTCCACTATCCTGATAGAATGATTTAAAAAAGTTTATCGCTTCATCCTTTATGGCCTCCCGGCCTGTATGGAGCCGACCCGCCTCATCCTTAATCTCCCATATGTGTTTTTTATTTCTTTTGTAGCTTGCAAAACGATGGAATAATTTCGTATTCTTATCTCCACTTTTTATCCATATAGCCCTACTCTTTTGTCGCCATCGCTCTTCCTCCTCTAATAGGAGTTTTTTACGTTCAACCTCCAGTATCATCATATGTTGTTTAGAATCAACGTTTTGCAAACCTTGAGCCTTCTGAAGATAGAAATCATTTAAATCTTCTTCAATCTTATCCATATATAATCGATACTGTAAACGTTTTTCCATAGACCGGACCTTCACTTGAGATTTTAGAGATGTAAGTCTCTCTACTAATCTCCTTTGAGCTCCTGCAACTTGTTACATATGTAAATCGCTCCACATATCACGAACTGGAGTAACAAAAGTTTCTTCTCGCAACCATCATGGGTTTAGCTTGAAGGGATGAGCAACCGACAATAGACCAGATCCCAGTTGAAGTAATATTGGAGCATGATTAGAAATAAAAGGATATTCCACCCATGCTTTGTATCTCAATGATGACATGATAATATCCTCCGCCACATAGATTCTGTCTAACCTTTTAGCAATGCCATCAACTCCGGACCTGCCATTACGCCACGTAGGAACCACCTCGGTCAGGGCAACATCCACTAGATTATTTTTTATAAAAAATTCCTTAAAAAAGACCACGAAAGGGTTTTCCAAAGCTGTCGCTCCCCAAACCTCCTCTGAGTTTGTTGTGAAGTTCATATCCCCTGCCATTATCAAATCACCATGTGCTAGTAAGCCCCCACCGTCCACTTTTTCCCAGAAAATGATTACAATATTGACAAGGGGAATAAACGTTCAGAAAGGAAACCTTCCTTTTATCCACTAAGTTGGCACCTGAAAAAAAAATACCACCACAACTTAGGACAAGCACTAAGTCAAATAATTTTGGATCCCAAGACACTAGTAGCCCACCAGACTTCCCCACAGAACTAACTGCACAAATCATCCACTCAGGTCTGAGACTGTACATAAAGTTTCTTTCCTTTTCCGTGGCTACCAGAGTTTCTTGTAGGAAAATTATATTAAGATTTGTTTTAGATAAAATTCTTTGCAGGGAGGTCACTTTTAGGGGTCCTCCTACCCCTATGATATTGAGAGAGAGGAGGATCACAATTTATCCCTTGCAAGGGCTTTCATGCCTCTAAGCACCCCTTGTTCAAAGTTATAAGAATTCTGTTTTGCAACAAATGAATCGTTGGTACCCGCCTTTTTGCGGGCACTCCTGGTTTTGATAGGGGACAATTCATACCCCAAATCCCGTGACCATGCAGGGTCATTCCCTTATACAATCCGATCACTCGAAGGAGCTTTGAGAGGTCCAATAGAATTAGTTCTAACCACAACCTCCTTCCCCAAGTAGGTCAGAATCAGAGTGGGGCTTGAAGTCTCGCTATAGGTAGGTACCAAAGCCGGAATAATCCTATTCAAGGAGTGGTCACTAGAGACAAGTTCTCCATAACTCAGAACAATGTTAGAGTCTTCCACAATCAAGGTCTCATGGAGTAGTGGGGAGCTCATCTCTTGGGTTGTTACAGTCCCAGGAAAGGGCACAATCCGATCATCAACTAAGTCTGTAATCTCTGGGGCAGAATCCAAATCCTTACCCTTATCAACCTATGACGAGTGTAACAGATACGAAAGGAACACATTATCTAAATGATCTCTTTCCCATGTAGATAAGGAAAAATACAACGAAGGACATACAAGTTTTAGCTTACCTATAAAAGTAGGGTCCGTGGGTTTTGGACTCTCCTCAATCCTCACTCCAAGGAAATCTCCCGGTTCTTGTGCATCCATCAATGAAGAGTAACTGTCAGTTGGCATATCCTCCAAGGAGTCCTCCTCAACCAGAGCCCCGTATATATGTGTATATTCCTTTCGTAGATGTCCAGTTCGTCTGTAGAGCGAGTAGTGAAAAGGTAGGCCCAGGTAGTCCAACCTCTGTACTAGCAAGTGACCCCTCCACTCTATTTCAAGTGTTTCCAATAATAGGGTGCTTGCCTAACCACTTTTTGAAGTTATGTATATTTAACCTTTCTTAAAATTTTGTTACATTGTAATTTTTTTTATAATCATTGTTTGATGTGATTAGTTTTTATGTTTTTTTTTTTAATTAAAAAAATTATAATTTAATTTAATTTTTTTTCTAAGTAATATAGTTATGGGAAAATTTTTAAGTACTTTTTCTTATTTAAAGATGATATTCTGGGTAAATCTTAGATTTTTTTTATAGCATACGGTTATGTCAACAACTTATGAATATATCATATATATATATAATTTATATACAATAACTTATGAATAGATCATGTATAGCTCATCAACAATCAATACATTATGATAAAGCATGTTACAAAATGACATAAAGCATATTACAAAATGAGATTTGAACTTAGATGAAGAGAGTGATAATTTTTCCTTACAATCACTTAAATTACATCTACAAAATTTATGATTTAATATCTTTAATCTGTGACCTTATTTGAAAGGCAAAAAAATATGTTATTCTCAACTTTTTTTTTTTTTTAATATTAACTTTTGTTTATAAGTTTTTTTCCTTTAAAAATAATAAATAAAAAAAAACTAACTTTTTCCTTATAAGCCTACTCATTTCCTAAATACATTAACACATTATTGAGTCTCATAAGCTTGCTAATATTTTAAGGCATATCTACATGCAGACCTGTTTGTTAATTTTCTCGTTTCTCGATGATGCTTACATGTACCAACCGGTTACTAATTTTCTTAAGGATGTTAACATGGATTGACAATATTATATGGGGAGGGAAGCAAGACAACTTTTATAACATGGATTGACAATATTATATGGGGAGGGAAGCAAGACAACTTTTATAAAGGACAAATTTCCATGAAAATTCAACTAGGCTCATCTGAAATAGGGAATCTTTATTACTAAAATGCATATTAGTTGTGCTTTGCAAGTTAGTGTTGACTTATACAGTCATGCACTTTACACTTCGTATTTAGTGCCTATGAGAAGCTTAAGGAAAGGGTCCAAAGTTTTTAAAATTAGTTGGCAATGTTGATTAAAGTTTTCCTTAAAAGAAGTATATCATTGACAAAGTAAAGTGATTCGATGTCTTCGTTCCTCTCCCAATATTAAATCTTGACAAGATGTAAATTCTTTATTTTTAATAAAATTATTTGTTTAGATATTAATATAAATAAATAATATGTAAATTCTTTATTTTTAATAAAATTATTTGTTTAGATATTAATATAAATAAATAATATATATGAGATATTTTATAAAAATGTAAAATGAGTATTAAATAATTGTTATTAGTTAGAAGACTCCAATACCAAAATTGTCTAAAAACATTAAAAATCAAAATAATTATTTAGACATACAATAATGTTGATTACAATTTAGTTAGAATAAAATAATAAATATGTACAACCTAACATTTTAACACGTAGAACCATAAACACAAGCATCAATAACCATAAACTAGGTAGTTGAAAAAACAAGCAGCACATTAAGTAGGGAGTCATTATGGTCCTAGAGGGTTAGCTCCCATTTATCATTAATCAACTTTAGATATGGGATAATAGGTCCCTAACCTTCATCACCTTTCTTGGGCTTTTTTAGAGACTTCTTTGCCTTAAAAAATGTAAGGGTGAACCATATGAACTTATCATTCTAGTACAAGGATAAAGAGGCCAATTGTAATGGCACTCTCTCATCTCATGAACAACTCAACCAACTTTGTGATGAGACCTTCTTTTAGAATGATGAGATTTTCCGGAATGGGTTGAAAGGAATGGACAATTAATGAGAGACACTCTACTCATGGTGTAAGGAGTGCCCACTTTTTTTTTTTTTTTGTAACTAGGGGAATCAGTAACAACGGCAGTATCGTACTCGCGTGACACGGGGTCGAATCCTGCCGGCTGCCTTATAACCCCTAGGGAGAAACGCACCGCCCGCAAGCACGCCCTCCGGGTAAATCGGGGTGAGAATCGACCTTGAGACCTCATTTTACATAGTTCCTTCCATTTACACGGCACTTGCCAATCGGTCTACACCCCTGCGGGCTTAAGGAGTGCCCACTTAATTCTCCAATAGCTAATTCAAATGTGCTCAATTCAATTTAACATTTTACATAAGCATATTAATATACATATAATATAATATAAATTAACTTAGAGCAAAGATTTATCATACTATTAAAAATTCTTAACATGTTATGCTTTATTAAACATAAAAGCTACTCATGATGTAAGGAGTGTCCACTTAATTCTCCAAGAGCTATTTCAAATGTGCTCAATTCAATTTAACATTTTACACAAGCATAGTAATATAAATATAATATAAATTGACTTAGAGCTAGTTGAAATGTGCTCAATTCAATTTAACACAATTCAATTTAACATTTTACACAAATGTGCTCAATTCAATTTAACATTTTACACAAGTATAGTAATATAATATAGATTGACTTAGAGCTAGTTGAAATGTGCTCAATTCAATTTAACACAATTCAATTTAACATTTTACACAAGAATAGTAATATACATATAATATAATATAGATTGACTTAGAGCAAAGATCTATCATACTATTAAAAATTCTTAACATGTTATGCTTTATTAAGCATAAAAGCTAGTGCAAATGTGCTAAATTCAATTTAACATTTTACACAAGCATAGTAATATAAATATAATATAGATTGACTTAGAGCAAAGATCTATCATACTATTAAAAATTCTTAAGATGTTATGCTTTATTAAACATGGCATCACTCCATCTCTTCCAAATGAGAAAAAACACTTTCAATTATGATGATTTACCATGTTACAAATAACTCTATAGCTTAAAGAATTTGTTCTTTTAGGAAGGCGACTTTCTAAGATACAAAGACAAGGAAGATTTGGCCATCAAATTTAATGACCTAATCCCACATAGACATGGCATATGTATAATACTATAAAATATGTTTAAGGTTTTAAGATATATCACATCGGGGACATTTAGGTTAATGTATATCTAAGTGACATTTAGGTTAATGAATACCTAAGTGAGTCAATATATTATCAAGAGTCAAGTTCTCCACATAGACTTAAGCATTTAAAGCTTATGAAATGTACCATCCAAGATAGGATTGTGATAGAGGCATTTATAGGCACAAGGAGGCTTATATTTTTTATAGACATTTCTTTCCACCAAGTTTTAGGAGCTTGTATGCCAAGCTTAATGAGAAGAGATGCATGTATAATTTCCTTTATTTGATCAAATGCAAACCTATCTAGGTTCTCCAACTAAAATTTGGATTGCAAATTTAGACTATACACCCAATCTAGAACATGGGCATTAAAATGTCTTTTTAGAATGTTGATGTGTTGATGTCTTTCGTGAAAATCTTGAGGAATAGAACCAATAAATTTCGTTACTGGGATTTCATAGAAAACATATTTACCACATTTACTTTACATAATCATTTATTTAAGTTAACATGGCTCAAACCTATCATAATAACCAAACATTCACAATTTATACATAATTTATCCAATACCTTCCAAAGGTCAAAAGTGAAGTATTACAATCACTTTCTAGTATATTGAGGCAAGAAATAGTTAGCCATGGAATTTAGTGGTTTGGTCCAACATGGACATGGCATATGTATAATACCATAAAATACGCTTAAGGGTTTTCAATCTACCACATTAAGGATATTTAGGTTAATGGATACCAAGGTGAGTCAATATATTACCACTAGCGTAGATCCATCATAACTCTGGATCTATCAAGCATTGAGAGGGATCAAAAGTCCTGAGATGTAAAATTTTGATCATTTAAGATGGAACTAGGCATATATGAAGAGATGGATAACAATATTTTTATGTAAATATTGTATTTATAGTATTTATAATTATGTGTAATTCTGGATCTCTCTTTGTATCTCTCAATTATATAGTAGTTTTTATTTTAGGTGTACATATAAAATCTCTCTCTTTCATGTGTGTGTGTGTGTGTGTATCTATATTTATATTTGTATCTATATCTCGCTAACATATAATATTACTATTATTTGTTATAAATATTATATGTGTGTGTTTACTGACATGTAAGTATTACCCACATGAAAAATTTGACATCTATCATATTGGGTTGTAAATGTACCTCACTACTCTCGATGCAAAAATCCAAACCCCCAAGAATAAGAGACCATGCAAAAAAGGCCTTTTGGGGCTCACCCAATGGATTTTAGACACCATGTGATTAGGAGAGACTAGTTATTCACCTAGACTTGAGAATCTAAAGATTATACAATCTACCATCCAAGATAGGCTAGTGACAAATTCACACACACACACACACACACACACACACACACACACACACACAGGCTTGAATTTCTTAAACTAGGCTTTGGTTTTACTCCATTTCTACCCTCTCCAATAGGCTTTAAGAGCTTGTAATCCCAAATTAATGTGACAAGTGTTGATGATACTTTCCTTGATGTGATTAAACATCACTAGAATTTCTGGGTTCTCTAACTAAAATTTGGTTTGTAACTCTAGCTAAGGCACTAAAATTTGTTCCTAGGCACAAAATGTTTTTAGTAATGTGGATGCCTCTCTTGAGAACCTCAAGGTTGAAAACCAAGTAAGTTCATCCATAACCTTTCCCTCAACAAAATAATATACTAATTGTAATTAATGGTTGTTAAAAGATAACCCATACCTAAGTGTTTACCATTTCTAACTAAAATGGGATTCAATTATGTAACATCCCTGCTAAAATCCCCAGTTTAATTAATGCATAATGTAGATATGGATGTGACTATGGCCAAATGATATAATATGCGAATAGTATTTCTAAATTTTAATAAATAAAATGTTATGCCAGATGCTAGGGGACATGGACAGAGATGGGGGCTGAGTTTTCCATAAGATAAGGGAGTGTCTAAGAGGGAAATTGTTTATGCATATTAATCCAAACCCGCATTCTTAAATCTTATTATCATTTTATATAAAATTCTATTTTTCTATTTGAGTGTATGAGAGCCCAATCATTGAATACATGTAAGAGGGTGCGTGTGAGAAGTCACATCCCATATTTATTGGGAGCATGGGGATGAGGTAAAATCAACATTGGGGAGAGTGAGCAGTTAATTGGCTCAGGGGAAAGGGAAATTCGTATGGCCAAAAGGGGTAGTTTTTACAATCATGTTTTCAGCATGAACAACAAGTAGAGAACAAAAAAAGAAGAACTCTGGAGATGGACAAGAAGGGAGGGGGAATTATAAAGTGTTTTGGGAGCCGAGGACTGAAGAGACAAGTTGTTAGGCTTGCAAAAGAACTAGGTTGTCAATCCCGAAGAGTGAACTCTTGTGTGAGTTGCATTGTAACAACAAGTTATTGTTAATTTTTTACTGGTAATTTTTCCTAACAATGAGTTCCCTTGAGTTCCCAATAGTGATATTCTTGGTTACCTATGCTAGAGAGACCCTGCTAAACCAATGAGATGCCCGATGGACTGAGAGCAGTGAAGGGGTACATTCCTTGGGTTGGGCAGGTCAACATCAAGAGAGCTGGTGGAAATAAGGATAGTTGTAGGAGAATTCCAGTGGGTTGTAGGATATATGAGCTATGAGTGGATGGTGAGAGACACCCTCTTTTGTGGATTCCTAGCCCCAGATCGGGGGTGGCTTGTTGTTGATATCTAGAACAACAAGTCTATGGTTGGGTGGAACGTCGGTCTCAAGCAACTAGTTGCACAACTGTTTTAAAAAGATAAGTGTTTATTTGTTTTTCTATGTTATTTTATGAGTTTAACTATTGTGCATTTTACTATGTGTATGCGAATGAATTATTAGCTGCATTCATGTTTATTTAGAATGTTGGAGATGCTTTTAATTAATGATATCATAAAATGGTTAATTCTATGTGTATTGACGTAGCTGGTAAGCTACAAGATTAGTTAGTAGAAAAATTTCATTTTATGGGTAATTCCTCATAGTAATGTTCCTTAGTTAAGCTGGGGGATGTTATAGATTGGTACTAGAGCTCAAGGTTCAACATCGAGCTTGTATAGGCCAAGGAAAATGCAAATTTGGTAGAAATTCATTGTTGCATAGCTTTACTTGTGACGAATTTGGGGAAAAATGGTGAAAATAGAGTGGGATCCCTAAATTTATGAGAATTTTCGAGTTTAGTTTGCCTCAAAATCATTGAAGAAAGGTTTAATGGTGTCAATCTGTAGGTCGCAGAGTTGATTTTGGCTTGGAAGGTCAAATTCTATGTTTTAACAATGATTGAAGAGTTGGAGAATCAACGAACCAGATCACATTTGATTTGGCAATCAATGACTAGAATCTATTTTGGATTGGTTAAAATTTCCAAGTTCACCAAAGAAATTTCAAAGAAATAAAAAAGAAAATCTTGAAATTTTGTAATTTTCAGAATTTTAGAAAAATTCTATACAGTGATGACGTGGAGCCATGTGGTTATGGCGTGGTGGTGCGAGCATGGATTCCATAGTGGTATTTTACCCATGGCAGGGCCAAGTAAGTAGGTCGCTATGGAAGAAGTTGTAAGTTCAATGCTGAATTGGACTAAGTTTTAGGGGTAATCATGACCATTCATTGGACAACAAGATTAAATATTGAATGTTGATATAGGATTGATGGTTGGTATAGCCAAGTCTACAGGGAATATTGTGGGAGTAGGCTTGTGGGAAAAAATGAATGGCATGCCACTTGAAAAGGTATGTGAGAGAAGGTTCGCGTGAGAAAGTCCACGGGAGGAGGTTCACGAGAGGAGGTCTGCGGGAGGAGGCCTGCAAGAGAAAGGTTGTAGGAGGAGGTCCATGGGAGGAGGTCCGCGAGAGAAATTACATGGGAGGAGGTCTGTGGGAGGAGGTCCGCAGGAGGAATTCCACATGAGGAAGTCCGTGGGAAGAAGCTCGTGGGAATAGGCTCACAGGGAGAAGTCTCGTGGGAGGAGTCCATGGAGAGAATGCCATAGAGAAAAGGCTGCGAAGGAAAGGTTGTATAGAAAATGTTGTGAAGCTAAGCCTAATAGGCTTGCGGGTTGCAGGAAAGTATTGGCGACATGTAACTTGACATCCTGTAGGGGAATAGTCCATGAAGAAGAGGAGTCCACCAAGCTTGCAGGTTGTAAGAAATTATAAAAACGTGTTCACTTGACATGCCGTAGGGAAAATCCTACGAATAACGGTCCAATAGGATTGCGGGTTGCAACTCACAGGTAAATATTAAGTTCATGTATTGACAACCTGCGGGCAATGTTTGCAAGGGAGAGCTTGACAAGCTTGTGGAAGGATTGGCCGAGGGCCGATGGAGGGAATGATGAACGATGAGATCGAATCAAAGAATGACTATTGGAATCAACAAACACATGCCATGCCATGTTAGCCAGATTTCATAGGGGCAGGTGCAGATCGAATTGGTGGGATATTAAACTAGTAAATCAGTGAGTTTTATATGAAAATATTCATATTTTGAAGGTCATAAACTCGCAAAGGCATTTTGAGGGCCTAAACGACATTTCTAGGTAGTCAAAATCAAGAGAAATATGTGTATGTCTAGTACACATAGTCTTTGTAGATTAAATGAAAGAGCTCATTGAGAGATTTCCAACAATCTATTCTAGTCACAAAGCAGAGCTCGCATGAGAAAGTTACAACTGAAATAGTGCAGGGTATAATTCCAATACTAGTTTACTTCTAGAGGGCATAACTCCTTGCTCAAAAATCATTTTGGGGCGTATGATTAAACTATTGAAAATTTATGGAAGATAGAAGAAAACCATGGAACTAGATTTGGAATATAGGTACCTGAAAGTGTACAAGATGAGAGAGAAGACACCTGTAACATGGTTAAAAATGGGAAACAATCATAACTTCCATAGACCATAAATTTCAGCTTAGAGCTCATATTTGGGAAAATGAATAGTCGTTGGAAATGTATTGAGGAGGAGAATCCATCTATTGGCCCAAAAAATGGATCTAAGTAGTACAAGTTATAGTCAAATGAAAAGAAGATCATTGGTGGCATTAAAGAGTAGAAAATTTATGCATTCTTTTTCCAGAACTGTGTGTGTGTGTGTGTGTGTGTGTGTGTGTGTGTGTGTGTGTGTGTGTGTGTGTATTTATTTGTCTAACATAATTTTTTATTGCATGTACATTTTTCTTGCAGAATTAAGAGGGATCAAAGGAAGAAAGGTTTTAATCCACCATTTTTCAAGAATAACTCACAAACAAATCAACAAGGATAGTCAACCCAAAATGAGCCCATGATGGCATATTCATTTTGGAAAAGGCTAAGGAAATATCCTGTATAATGTTGGGGATGTGAGGGAAATCACTTATATAGGGATTTCCCTCACAACCAAAAAGAACCAACATTTTATACAACATTCAAGAGGTTGAAACAATTAAATACATTGGAGGAAACATGACAAGGATTTATGCAGCCTTGGACAACAAGCAAGCGAAATATCAATCCCCCATGATTGAAGTGGAAGGTAAGATTGATAACCAACCCATAACAATTTTAATTGATTATGGAGCTAGCCATAGTTACATAAAATCTAACATTGTTAAAAGATTTCACTTACAAATGAGTAAGCATAACAAATCTTGGTTAGTTCAGTTAGTCACAGGGGCTAAGAGGAAAATCAATGAGCCAGTCAAAGATTGTTTAATCAACATGAATGGACTCAACACAAAGGTGGATGTGAACATCATACCATTGGGTTCATATGATTATCTTATTGGAAGGGATTGGTTGGAAAAACACCATGAATTCCTAGACTATTACAACAAGACAATCACTTGTCTTGATGAGGTAGGGAAGCAAGGCAAAGTTCAAGGCCTTATGAGAGCTGTAACTATTAGAAAAAATAATTTCAGGAAGGGATGCCAGATTTTTGTAACCCATATGGAAGAGGCAGTGAGAGATAAAGGGGTAAGCATTGAATACTATCCAATCTTGAAGGATTTTGGAGATGTTTTTGGGGAAATATTAGGTTCCCCCCCAAATAGATACATTGATTTCTCTATTGATTTGGTGCCAGGAGTTGCCCAAGTGTCCAAGACACCATACATAATGGGCACACCAGAATTGAAAGAGTTGCAGATGTATCTTGAAGAGTTTTTAAAGAAGGGGTATATATGCCCAAGTGTGTCACCTTGGGGATCGCTAGTGTTTTTTGTGAAGTAGAAAGATGGAACCTTAAGGTTGTGTATTGATTTCAGATGGAACCTTAAGGTTGTGTATTGATTTGAGGTCATGCTATCACCAAGTGAGGATAAAGGAAGAAGATATCTGCAAGACAATGTTTAGAAAAAGATATGGGCATTATGAATTTACGGTAGTGCCATTTGGGCTATCAAATGCCATAGTTGTTTTCATGTGCCTGATGAATGGAGTGTTTAGAGAATACCTGGACAAGTTTGTAATTGTGTTCCTGGATGATATACTCATCTACTCAAGGACAAAAGAGGAACATGAATAACAATTAATAATGGTGCTAAAAGTTTTGAGAGAGTATAAATTGTATGCCAAGTTAAGTAAGTGCATCTTCTATCAAAGAAGATTCATTACTTTGGTCATATTATTTCAACAGATGGGATAACAGTTGATCCTGAGAAGATAGATGCCATTAGAGGATGGACAACACCAAGAAATGTGACAGAGGTCAGATCATTCATGGGTCTTGTGAGTTATTATTAGAGAATCATAAAAGGATTCTCAAAGATTGGAAGCCCGATCACTTCCTTGCAAAAGAAGGGAGTGAAATTTGAATGGAATTCCGAGTGTGAAGAGATATTTTGTCAGCTGAAAGATTTTTTGACAAGTGCATCAATATTAAATATTGTGTATCCGAATGAATATTTTGTGGTGTGCACTAATGCGTGTAAGGAAGGGTGCGGTGGAGTCATTACTCAAAAGGATAATGTGGTATACTATGAATCCAAAAAATTAAAAGAACATGAGATGAATTATGCTACCCATGATCTAGAATTAGTGGCCATTATTGATGCACTAAAAATGTGGAGACATTACCTCATGGGGAGGAAATTTGAGCTAAGGATAGACCACTGTGGTTTGAAACATTTGTTTGGAAAACCCATATTAAATGCTAGACAAACTAGATGGCTCAAATTTCTTAGTGAATATGACTTTGAAATTAAACACATTAAAGGCAAAGAGAATCAAGTGGATGATGCACTCAACATGAGAGCACATGAGACACATATTGCAGCCATTGGCATGCACAAATATGATTTAAAAGACAAAATTATTGAAGCAACAAATTCAAATAAGCACTATTTGAAAATAAAAGAAACATCACAACAAGACAATTTACAACATAAATTTAAATATTATGAGTTGAAATAGGATGAAATGCTCATGTACAGAGGCAAAGTATATGTCTCGAATTCGAGAGAGTTGAAAAATATAGTGCTGAGAGAAATGCACAATCTACCATATGCTGGGCACCTAGGATATCATAAATGAATTGTAGCTGTAAGAAGCCAATACTTTTGGCCCATAATGAAGAAATAAGTGGTTGAGTACATAGCTATATGCCTAGAGTGTTAGAAGGTGAAGATTGAACATAGACATCCAACTGGGATGTTACAACCATTTCCCATTAGTCATGATGTATTTGAAAATAAAAGAAACACTACAACAAGACAATTTACAACATAAATTTAAATATTATGAGTTGCGATAGGATGGAATGCTCATGTACAGATGCAAAGTATATGTGATGAATTCCAGAGAGTTGAAAAATATAGTGCTGGGAGAAATGTACAATATTCCATATGCTAGGCACCTAGGATATCACAAATCAATTGCAATTGCAAGAAGCCAATACTTTTGGCTCGTAATGAAGAAATAAGTGGTTGGGCACATAACTAGATTCCTAGAGTGTTAGAATGTGAAGATTGAACATAGACATCCAACTGGGATGTTACAACCATTTCCCATTCCATCATGGTAGTGGTGGATAAATTGATGAAGGATGCACATTTTATTCTGGTGAAGACTACACACAAGGAAAACAAATATTGCAAATATTTACATGAAAGAAGTTGCTAGGCTATATGGGGTTCCTAAGGTAATCGTTTCATACCGAGATCCAAAGTTTACATCCAATTTTTGGAAAAGTTTTTTCAAAGGATTTGGGACAGATTTAAATATCAATGCATCCTTTCACCTATAATAAGATGGGAAAACATAGAGGACCAACAAAATAATTGAAGACATTCTTAGAATGTATGTGATGGACCAATCATCAAAGTGGGAAAATTGTATCCAATTAATTGAATTCGCTTACAATAATGGGTATCAAGAATCATTAAAAATGGGCCCATTTGAAGCATTTTATGGCAGGAAGTGTAACACGCCAGTGAGATGGGATAACCCAACATATAGAGCTATCATTGGGCCAGATTTGTTAAAGGAAATGGAAGAGAAAATGACAAGGATCATGTACAATTTAAAGGCTGCCCAGGACAGGAAGAAGAGCTATGCAAACAATAACAAAGGTTTTAAATATTTTAAAGTGGGCGAACATTTATTTTTGAAAGTAAAAGAGAATATAAGTTCACTAAGATTGGGTTGCTTCCCAAAGTTGGTAGCAAGATATTGTGGGCCTTTTGAAATCTTAGAGAAGCAACAAAATTACCAACTTAATGGGAACTCTCCAGAGTTCTCATTTTTTAGAGGTCACATTTTTTACCCCTGTTTCAAAAAAGGGTGCTACAGATAACACCCCTTTTTTGCAAGGTGGTTAAAATTGCGATAAAATTGCGACTTGATTCAAATCATTTCCTTGACATCCAATACCATTGCATAAAATTGACCCTCAAATAAAAAAATGATGCTACTGGTAGCACCCTTCTTATTTTTGGAGTTAAAATTGACACTTGATTGAAATGGTCGCCCTGATCATTGGTAACTTCAAATTAGCTTGTAAACCGAAAAGTGGTAATTTATTTATTGATCAATTTTATTTTATTTTTTAAATTTACATTAAAAAAAATTAAAAAAAGATACTCCACATACATGTTTCTTTTTTTCTTTAAAGCAAAAAAACTATGGGAGCATGAAGAAACTATGCAGGAGGAATACCCACAATGTTTTGTTAATTTTGAAGGAAACAAAAGCTAAAAATGCAAGACTCCATTTTTGGGCAGCTAGAGTTCCTAAACCACTTCTCATAATTCCTAGTCATCTATGCCGACAACCTAGATAAAATAATGGTGCAACTCGATGGACATAGCGTAGTGAAGGGAGTGCATTCCTTGGGTCAACAAGTTGAGAGGAATACGAGATTATGGTTGGAGCTACTGTTTGAGGGTAAATTGACTGCAAAAAATTGTTTTTTGAATATTATGATGTAAAATTTGTGCATGTATATCGACAAGGTGTTGTGCACCAAGGACGATGCACAATTATAGGGGATGGGGAATGTAACATCCTCAATATAATCCCCACTTTAATTAATTCATAATGTAGATATGGATGTGGCTATGACCATGCAATGTAAGATGCGAATTATATTTCTAAATTTTAATAAATAAAATGTGATTCCAACTATTAGGGGACATGGAAAGAGATAGGGGTTGAGTTTTCCACAAGAGAAGGGAGTGTCTAAGAGGGGTCCAAGGGGGAAATTATTTATGGGTATTAATCCAAACTCACATTACAAAATCTTATTATCACTATGTATAAACTTCTATTTTTTGTTTGAGTATATGAGGGCCCAATCATTGGATACATGTAAGAGGGTGGGTGTGAGAGATCACATCCCATAGTTATTGGGAGCATGAGGCTGAAGTAAAATCAACATTGGGGAGAGTTAGAAATCAACTTGCTTGGGGGAAAATGAAATTCATATTGCCAAAAGGGGTAGTTTTACAGTCATGTTTTCGGCATGAACAATAAGTAGAGAACATAAAAAGAAGAGGTCTTGATCTGAATTATTTTGAGAAAAAAATGAAGGCAGAGATATAACAATGAAATATACAAAGATATTGCAATAAACATAGAAATACAATAATGCACAATTTTTATTAATGAAAGAATGTACATAAACTATAAAATTACAGAGTGAATAACTCACTAGAATGGTGGCAACTTATCTCTGAGAAGAGATGTGATGGCTACACTCATTCACAAGAAGATGATGATGGTTACAATGAGGCTCTAGACACCTTTTTAACATAAAGAAAATCCAAAACCCTAACCCCAGAAGATGAAACACCAAAAGGTTTGTGGGCCCTGATGGGGGTAGTTGGTACATCAACTTCACAAGGGCGTAACTTTTGCATATGATCTCCGTTTGTGGCACATGATAGCTCATTTGAAATGTCTATCCA
This sequence comes from Picea engelmannii, assembly GCA_009831015.1. Taxonomy (NCBI): domain Eukaryota; kingdom Viridiplantae; phylum Streptophyta; class Pinopsida; order Pinales; family Pinaceae; genus Picea; species Picea engelmannii. The sequence goes on along the minus strand of ML795499.1, from coordinate 488,463 downwards.
AGGAATACACATTTTTCCATCACACTTTGGATAAAGTCTACAATGTGATTGTGGAGGTCACAAAAAACATTGTTTAGGGCCTCGAAACGACCCTAGAAGTTTAGGACCCAAAAAGTTGTAGAAAAACTGCCAAGGGGGACACATCTATTTTGAGTCAGTGGAATAGGTGGGTGGCCATCAA
>ML795499.1:423957-488212 GCA_009831015.1 Picea engelmannii | reverse complement strand
ATGGTCTCCATTGCATGAAGTCCCCGGGGAAGCTTTTGCTGAATCTGAACCTTGGTGAGCTGCTTGCCTTGTTGAATAAACTGTCCTTGTTAGTTTGTTGAAGGTTGTTATGAACCTGTTGTTGGATGGGTTGGATCTGTTTAACTAATCTAGATGCATGATTTTCCAGAGTGTGGGAGGAATCTATCGGTGAATATGAAACATGAAGAACATCAAGGAATTTATCATAACTTGGTTTGACTGGGCAATGTGGAGGCACCTTGTTATCCCTCGACCAAGTTTTGAGGAAACATTGACCGAGCTTGACCACTTTTGGACTTCGATAGGCTGGTCGAAGATGGAGTGCCCAGGAAGAGATGAGATTGCGATATCTCACTTGTTTTGTGGACCCAACAAGGGGTTCATTAGGGTTTTGGGTATTAGGGTTTAGGGGATGTCAGCCCATGGGTTTACCCATGTTTAGGCCTTTTTGTAAGGAATGTAAAAGTACAAATAAGAAAAGAATGTAATGTATAAGAAGAAATTAGAAGGAGGTGTAAGTATCTAAGTGAAAGAAGCAAATAGTTCCAAGTTGCTTTGTGCAACAGACTGTGTATGTAAGGCTTTGTGCGTAATAGAGGAGTTGGCTATGTGCTTTGACCTGATTTTGGGAAGGTGGATCTGGTGCTTAGTGCGCAGATCACCTGTCCAGTGTGAATCTTGGCTCTGTGGATTAGTGCACAGGAGCGGATTGATGTAAGAGATTGAAGACTAATAAAGAAGAAGAAGGCGATGGTGGACGTAGCCCCACACTAGGGTGGGGTGAACCATGTAAATCTTGTGTTGATGGTTTGCTCTGTGCTATAATGTTTATGCTGTGAATCTTCTTAGTGCATCGAAAGTTATGAATGATAGATAGATATATGAATGTTCAATTCTTTGTATATGTTGAATGTGTTAGATCTGGCTTATGATGCTAAGTGCGATGTGTATTTTTTCATTATTACTGCGCCAATCTGTACTTAGGGTTTGATATGCGATGTGAATAAAATATAATGAATTAATATACGTTGTTCCTAAGTAACCTGCGAAGTATTGTAATCATAGATCTGTGTCCCAGCTTGGTTACAAACACCTGAGTCCTGTAACCCCCGCTGCCTCTACCTCGGGTGAGACTTTGCCTTCTTCGCAGGTGTTGCTGAAAGGGCCGATAGTTAGGGTTTTGTTGGTGCACTGTTGAAGCGTTGAACCCTGGGTCTGCTCCTGTGCCAACAATGACCGTTGGAGGCACCCTGACGGTTAGAATGACGCTCCATAATGTCTAGGAAACACATATATGGGCAGATAGATCACCTTTAGACGTTGAGACCGCACCATAACAGACAAATTCACATTGATTGAGGCATTCCTTTCCATTTGAGGAATCCGTTACGACGCTCACTTATTTAACCCGTCAGACGCTGCGCTGAGACCAAGTTTTGCTACCCATGACTATTTGAGACAATAAATGAAGTGATTGTGTGTGTCGAGCTGTGCTATCAAACCTCGCCATTTGTGGTTTACCCCACTATTCATTCACCTACCCCGACTTATCTATTAACAATGAGAATGTCGGCCAAGCACACTAAGCTAGAGAAATCCGTCAAAGAGGTTCTAAAGAATTTTATGGCTGATAAAGCTATGTATGAAGGAGTACATGCATCATCAAACAAGGGACTGCAGGCTTCTCCCTTGACTGGACATCGCTCGAAACGTGTCAACCCCACGACTGAGAAGCGAAGTAAGCACCGCGACAATCTGGCTAATGCGACACAGATCCCGTCGGTCTTACCAGATTATATCCCACCTTTGGCTGGCACGGTTAACCATGACAACATTCCACGAGACTTCGAGTACACTTTGATCACCGCGTACATCCCGAAGGGAATACGCGTAGTTGGAACCCAGCTAGGACATATCCCCGCATTGAAGAATAATGACTTTAACCTTGGAGACAGAAAGAACTATGTAATGCTCGCGCCCCAAAGATACCTGATGAAGACCACTGGGAAGAAGCCTCGCATAGTCTCCCAGCCTTGGATAAAGGAGCTCGCACAGTCCACGATACTGAACGTAATGAAGATCCCTCATTTTGGTCGACATCAGGAGCTTAACGCTTGCGTTAAACTCCTCTTTTCGTGCTATCATGGAGGATATCTGTGGCTTGATAGGCGCATTACTGTGGATCCGACGCTGATCCACCCGATCATAGGACTGAGCATGTAGGGACTCGACCCTCAGCAGTTCTACGCAGGAAAGACCTCAGATCGCTCCCTCACACAACGCATTAAGGAGGTATACGATGAAGTTGAGAAGGGAAAGAGAGGCTACAATGTATCCTCCATCCACGATGGCGCAATGCACCTATCTTTCCAGCTCATAGCTAGCAAGATCATTATAAATAACCGCCCCACGCAGGTCACCGAGTTCGTGGTGGACCTCGTAGGAAAATGCGTGGAGGGGATGTAAATGAATTGGGTGATATACCTCGTCAACGAGCTTGAGAAAGACTGCTGCAAAGCACATGATCAGGGATACGAGTTCCATTTCAGCTAGTTGCTTGTGTTGATCACATTTGTCGCTTGAAAAATGCCGGGGGGAGAAACTTTTCTAGAAATTGAACAATCAGAGCCACTGGCAGCTAGATTTTCTACCTTATGGTATATGAATGATATGTCGAAGCAATGGTAATCGAACACAATGTTCCATGCCTACTATTAGCAATTGAAGGCTGCTATCGAGTCTTTCCTGTGCATGACACCACACACTCTGCACCAGTACAGACCGCTAGCTAAGTTCCATGCAGACCCGCACTTTATTTATATCACTACGTGTAAAGATGAGAGTAAGGAAGAGTTACAGTCCTATTATAAGTTGACCGACAAAGACATGGAATAGATCACGAAAGAGTGGCTGACGAAGTTCCTGGTATCGATTGATGATGCAGAACTCTTCAACCTTGACATCATCGGAAGCCCCTTGGTCACCCAGTTCGAGCATGCAGGACAAACAAGTGCGAAGAAGAAGAAGAAAAAGGAGGAATCTCAAAACTTAGAGACTGATGAGGAGGATAGTGCCTCGAAAGAAAGTACACCTGGCTCACCCACAGAAGGAGGATGAGATGAAGTAAATCAAGAAGTAGGAGGGGAAGAAGGAGAAAAAAAAGGATAAGGCGAAGCTACACCACCGAAGGATCTCCCTACCAAGGCAGAAACATCGAAGAAGAGGAAGGTTTCTCCGTAGAAACCTTCAACAAGAAAGAAGACGCGTGCCAGTAATCCCTAGCTAGAGGCTACGCTCACAGAGGATGACATCGGTCTAGTTCGTGGAGCAATGGAGGATGCGTCCGAGGACCTCTTACAAAGATATGGCGCGAAGCAAGAAGAGATGTACATAAGAGTTGAGAAGGAACTGAAGGAAATACAATGAGCTATTCAATTGAGCCACGCAGTACCTACTACACCTTCCTCATCGGAGACTGCAGAGTTGGGGGATGAGCCAACCCAAATTTGAAGACTTGCATATGCAACAAAAGCTCAGCTTCAGTGAGCCGAAGAAGAAAAGGAACATGCCATAGAAGCCCCGAAGAAAGAGAAAGAGGAAAACTTAGAGCAATTAAGAGGCACGCGGTACTGTGTAACCGTGTATGAAAATGAGAAAGATGAGTTCTGGGCGATGCTCGAGGAAGAAAAAGCGAAGATACATAAAGAAGAGGACCAACTGCTCGTAGAGTAGATCGTAGTCAAAGAAGTGGTGAGCAAAGCACTTCGCTCGATGCCAGGATTGGCACAGGAGGAACATGAGGCAGTCGAGGTTCAAGTGACGAAGCTTGTAGAGGCCATCCAACATCTTCAAGGAAGGGTAATGGAGTTGGAGATCCAATCATTTCCGAGCACTCCATAGGAAGTATGCTATCAGAGGGAGGAAGCTTCTAAGAGTGCAGTGGAAAGGATCATAGTACTCACCTCAGAATGCAAACAACTAAGCAACAGAAGTGCGCAGACCTACAAATGCCTCACAGAAGACCCATAACTTAGGAAGTTGGAAGCACATCTACAAGAGGCGCAACAACCACTGACAGTTCAAGCGTAGATGGATTCACTCACTGCAGTCGAGAGAATAAAGATATCACAAGAACAATGCGTGGTCCAGCAGAAGATTACTGCCATTGAGGGCATAGTAATGGAAGTCACACAGAGGCTACAACCAGTGCAGGATGAATCCTGCGCAGTGTTTGAAGAGATCGAAGGACAAGGTTCACAACTAGAAAAAGTGGTTGCGACAGTGGAACAACGCCTAGAAGGGCCTGTTACAGAGAAATTGATCCAAGAGTTTTCTAAGCAGGAAGCTCAGGTGAAGCAACAGGTTGAGGCAGCTCGAGCTAAGCTCAAGGCCTTTGAAGCAATGCTGCCCATATCTGAGTGATTCGGGACAAGTCACAGGTGAGTGTTGGGGGCCTGTTGGTCCTCGACCAAGTTTTGAGGAAACATTGGTCAGGCTTGACCACTTTTAGACTTTGACAGGCTAGTTGAAGATGGAGTGCCCTGGCGGAGTGGAGATTGTAGGATCTCACTTGTTTTGTGGACCCAACAAGGGGTTCACTATGGTTTTGGGTATTAGGTTTTAGGGGTTGTCGACCCATGGGTTTACCCATGTTTAGGCCTTTTTGTAAAGAATGTAAAAGTATAAACAAGAAAATAATGTAATGTAGAAGAAGAAATTAGAAGGAGGTGTAAGTAGCTAAGTGCAAGAGGCAAATAGTTCTGAGTTGATTTGTGCAACAAACTGTGTATGTACGGCTTTGTGTGTAATAGAGGAGTTGACTCTGTGCCTTTACCTGATTTTGGGAAGGTGGATCTGGTGCTTAGTGCGCAGATCACCTGTCCAGTGCGAATCTTGGCTCTATGGCTTAGTGCATAGGAGCATATGTATGTAAGAGATTGAAGACTAATAAAGAAGAAGAAGCCATTGGTGGACGTAGCCCCACACTACGGTGAACCACATAAATCTTGTGTTGATGGTTTGCTCTATGCTATAATGTTTATGATGTGAATCTGCTTAGTGCATCGAATGTTATGAATGATAGATAGATCTATGAATGTTCAATGCTTTGTATATGTTGAATGTGTTAGATATGACTTATGATGCTAAGTTTGATGTGTATTTTGTCATTATTACTGCGTCGATCTGTACTTAGGGTTTGATCTACAATGTGAATAAAAGATAATGAATTAATATACGTTGTTCCTAAGTACCTTGTGAAGTGTTGTAATCACATATCTGTGTCCCAGGTTGGTTATAGACACCTGAGTCCTGTAACCCCCCTTGCCTCTACCTCAGGTGAGACTTCGCCTTCTTCGCAGGTATTACCGAAAGGGTCGGTAGTTAGGGTTTTGTTGGTGCATTGTTGAAGCGTTGAACCCTGGGTCTACCCCTATGCCAACACACCCTCGTAGGTGCAGTAGGACTATCTTTGTGCTCTTCTACAATGTTGTTGATCTGCTTCTACCAGATAGAAGGGTCTTGGGCCGAGGTTGTCGTGGTTACAATGTCCTCTTGTTCTGACCAGGTTGTGAAGAGGATAAACTTTGCGGTATGAGAGATTACTTTGTGACACTTTTTTTTTTGGTACAATAGTCAAAACTACCTCTGGTATCCTATAGGGATAACGCCCCAAAGTAACAATGACGATACAGGGTCGAGACTCATAAACATCATGACGCTTCCACATATATGGTTGGCCTAACATAACATCACATTCTTCTAGTGGGGCAACATCACACAATACCTCATCCTTGAAGGGCTTGATGCCATATGACAGACGACACTACTGGCTAACACAAAGATATCATGCCTAGCAAAGCCATATGATGTTGTATGGCTGCGGGTGTGGTTTTTTGGGAAAAATAACTGCTTGATGACCTCTGCTGAGATGAGGTTCTTCTGGATTCCGCTATCAACAATAAAATGCAGTGGGGTCCCCTTCACCCACATATGTGAATGGAAAAGGCAATCCCAATAGTTTGGATCCTTTGGTTCTTTTGGTTGGATTGTTGCGGTCACAACAATAGAAGTGGGTTATGCATCAATGATTTGTCTCCTTTTATTATTTTCAGAATCAAAGTTTGAGTTGAGGTTCGACTTTGTTTCTTTGAGCTCGACCACCAATGACTGTTTTGAGCAACATTCATCGGTGTTGTTCTAAGGGATTTTGTGGAAGTCGCACCACTTCCCAATGTCCTTCTTCATCTTTCCGTTACCCTTCTTTTTCTATGGCTTGGAATGGTTGTCTTGAGGTTGAATGTTCTGTGAGTTAGGGCTGCCTCTACCATACTTTGGTTGTGGCGGATTTGTAGACCCAAATTCTTGCTTGTTCTGCTACTTAAATTTTTGCTCGATTTTGACAACATATCTATAAGAAACTCCCAATGATGAGATGTCCAGAACCTCTATTTTGGTTTGGATGTACTTGTGTAGAGCCCTGTGGTATTTCAAAACCAGATGCCTCTTATAGTCTTTGATACCTATCTTGTTGCACAAGGTATGGAACGTATTTGTGAACCACAACATTGTTTGGTCCCGCTTTTGATGCAGTGTGGTCCATCTCATGTACTGGTTGTCATAGTTTCCCACAAGGTAATATTGTTCCTTGACTGCATCCATAAAAAAATCCCAAGTGGGATCGGCCCCAAATATTCCAGACTCCTGTGTCGAATTTTTCTCCTAGTAAGTTTCCCACCAATGTTTGACATTTGGAGAGCCTTAAGGAGTGCAAAGGTGTTCTTTTCTCTATCTGAAAAATTCTGAATAGCGAAAGAACCTTCTAGCAAACTTAACCATTTTTTCAAAGAATCGACATCCATATGGCATTCGAATACATGAATATCAAAATTAACTTGTACCTTTAATGGGGTAGTGTCTCCAAAGAGACTGCTTGACGAAGACGTGTCTGTTATTGTTGGTAATTGTTGAAGGATTTGGGAAAAATTATCCAACATCTCGTTCCTCTATTGTGCGAGGGATTCCATGATAAATAGCTTGATGGGATATTCTGCTCCCGTGTCTCTCTTTTCTTCCACCATGGGAGGCTGCTTGGGTTCACGATAACGGTTGTCCTCAAGAGAAACTAGCTCGAGACCTAACTCTCTATACCCTGACCTCGTTGGGGACATGCACTAAGAAATTAAAAGAAGTAGCCTGTTTTGATACCACTGATTTAGATTATTTTGAGAATGAAATGAAGACATAGATATAATAATGTAATATACATAGATATTGCAATAAACACATAAATACAGTAATGCAAAAGTTTTATTAATGAGAGAATGTATAGAAACTGTAAAATTACAGGGTGAATGACTTGCTAGAATGGTGGAAGCTTATCAATGAGAAGATATGTGATGGTTACACTCATTCACAAGAAGACTACGATGGTTACAATGAGGCTTTAGAGGCATTTTTAACATAAAGAAACTCCAAAACCCTAACTACAGAAGATGAAACGCCAAAAGGCTTGCGGGCCCCGATGGGGGTAGTTGGTACATGAAATTTCCAAGGGAATAAATTTTGCATACGATCCTTGTTTGGGGCACACGATAGCTCGTTTGAAAGGTATTTTTGACGACTACACATTTTTACATCACATATTGGTTGCGGCGGGCCCAAAAAACACTGTTTAGGGCCTCAAAACGACCCCATAAGTTTAGGACTCGAAAATTTGTAGAAAAAATGGCAAGGTGGAAATCCTTGTTTTGAGCTAGTGAAATAGGTAGGTGGAAACTGATTTTCGTCTAAATCAATCATCCCCCCTTAGGAAGAAATGGTATCCATTGCGTGAAGTCCCCGAGGAAGATTTTGCTAAATATGAACCTTAGTGAGTTGCTTGCCTTGTTAAAGAAGCTGTCTTTCTTAGCTTGTTGAAGGATGTTATGAACCTGTTGTTGGATGGGTTAGATTTGTTTAACCAATATGACTGCATGATCTACCAAAGTGCGGGAGGACTCTGCCAGTGAAGATGCAGCATGAAGAACATGAAGGGATTTATCATAACTTGGTTTGACTGGGCAGTGTGGAGGCACCCCATAAGTGCAATAGGAATATCTTGGTGCTCTTATACAATCTTGTTGATATGCTTCTACTAGATAGAAGGGTCTTGGGGTGAGTCTATAGTGGTTGAAGTGCCCTTCCCTTCTGAACAGGTTGTGAAGAGGCTAAACTTTGTGGTATGAAAGATTACTTTGCGACATTGTTGTTGGGTATGCATTATATTCTTTGCATGTGTGTGTGTGGGCGCATCGGATTCGACAACTGCGTCTGACAATCCCAAATTTATTCGCAGTTTGTGTCATGTGTGTTGGGCGCTTTCCTGGGGGGGTCCCAGGGGGGGCCAGGTCCCCCCCCCTGGTTACCCGCAACGCCCCATTTTTTTTTTTGGGTCGTTTTTGCTATTTTAGCGAATTTTTCTATTTTTAGCGCTTTTCTTAATTAATCCCGCATTAAGGGAATAGGGTTTTGGTAGCTACAGAATACCTAAAACATTGTATATATTGTATGGTGAATGGTGAAATTAATACAATGAAGGGTTGAAAGGTGTGGCACCAAGGAAGGCTAGTTTTATCCAGGTTAAGGGTTTCCAACGTAAATCTCTATGTACTGTGTATGAGCCATTGATTAATTTCTGTTTTTTTTAAGAATCTGTATGCATTTCTTTACTTCACAGGTTTAAAACTTACATGTGGTATAAGAGCTCGTTTTTGGCTTTAGGGGGACACCTTTGTTGCTGAGGGTTTGGCTTGGTCTTGATAGATCAAGTTTATCTTAGGTCTGTGACAAATCTGGGTTTAGTGGGAGCTTTTGTAGTGGTGATTCGAGTGTAGAAAGAGGAATGGAGAGCTCTTCTAGAATCGAGATAGAGAAGTTCGACGGTAAAAAAATTGAGCTATGGAAGCTCAAGATGGAGGACCTTCTTGTAGACAAAGAACAATGGATCACTGTGGATCCTGGTACACAACCTACTGGTACATAATCTACTGGCACACAATCTACTGGTACACAACCTACTAGTACACAAACTACTAGTACACCACCTACTGCTATGTCGAAGGAAGATTGGGAGAAGTTGGACATAAGAGCAAGGAGTACTATTCAAATCTACCTGGCAGATTCGGTGTGGTTTAATGTCTCGTGAGAATCTACGACCAAGGAACTATGGGATAAGTTAGGGAATTTGTATCAATCAAAATCCCCAGTAAACAAGTTGTTTCTTCTAAAGAAGTTGTATCATCTTCGGATGGAAGATGGAGATTCCGTGACAGAACATCTAAATGCCTTTAATACTCTGGTAAGTCAATTGGTATCTGTTAATATTACGATTGCAGAAGAAGATAAGTGTATTACTTTGTTATGTTCTTTTCCAGATTCTTGGGATAATCTGGTTGTAGCAATTGGTAGTACCACTCAATCTACATTGAAGTATGAGGCTGTAGTTGCATCCTTGTTATCTGAAGAGATGAGGAAAAAAAACATGGATAGTCAGAGCACATATGCTTTATTTTTAAGAGGCCATACCCAAGATAGGAATCTTGGTAAGTCTTCGAGGGGGGGGGGGAGATCTAAATCTAAGGGTAGATCTAAGTCTCCAGGAAAATATTTGAGGAAATTTTGGAAGTGTGGTAAAACAGGGCATTATAAGAAAGATTGCAAGTCTAAGAAGGTTGATAAACCAAAGGGATATGATAATACCTCTTCCACAGAGGCGAAAACCTCCAATGAAGAAGGAGGTGATGTTTACCTGGCATATAGAAGTACACATGCAGACCGTGGTGTATGGTTAATCAACTCAGGTGCGTCATATCATATGACTCCTCACTGGGAGTGGTTCTGTGAATATGAAAAATATGATGGTGGTGATGCATTCCTAGGAGATGACTCGACAACCAAAATCATGGGACGTGGAAGGGTTAAGTTGTTTCTAAAATATGGAAGGATTAGAACTCTCCCTGGAGTTATGCACATTCCAAAACTAGCCAGGAGCCTAATATTTGTAAGAAAGTTGGATGATGCAGGAGTGGATACTGTATTGGGAAAGGGAACTTGCAAGATGGTACAAGGAGAAATGGTGTTGATGAGGGGAGTTTGATGTGGAATTCTGTACAAGTTGTTGGGAAGAACTTATACTAATGGGTGTAATAGTTCTGTTGTCCCTGAGCAGAGAAATAAAGAAGATAAGACCAATATTTTCCCTAGAAAGAAGACCATGTTGTGGCATGAAAGACTGGGGCATATTAGAGAAAAGGGCCTTCAAACACTACAAGGTAAAGGTATGGTTGAAGGTATGTCTAATTGCACTCTGGATTTTGATTTCTGTCAAAATTGCATATATGTAAACATAATCGAGTAAGATTCCCATCTGGTGCTACAAGAGAAAAGGGGATCTTAGAGTTGATATAGAGTGATGTGTTTGGACCTGTGCCTGTTCCATCACTAGGTAAATCTGTGTATTATGTTTCATTCATAGCCGATTTCTCAAGGAACACATGTATTTATTTTCTTAGAAAGAAATCTGAGGTATTTGAAAAATTTAAAGAGTTTAAGGCTCTGGTAGAAAATCAGACAGAGAAGAAAATAAAGGTATTGAGGATAGATAATGGTGGAGAATTTTGTGTAAATGAACTCGAAGAATTCTATAAGAAGTGTGTTATAGAAAGGCATAAGACTACTCCATACACACCTCAGTAGAATGGAGTTACAGAACGAATGAACATGACACTGATGGAAAAATCAAGGAGCATGCTTAGTGGTGCCAAGTTAGGATAGGAATTCTGAGTAGAGATAGTGGGTACATCATGTTACCTGGTCAATCGTTCACCCTCATCAGTGCTGGATGATAAAATTCCACACAAGGTATGGAATGGTAAGAAACCTTCTCTTGAACATATCAGAGTGTTTGGTTGTGATGCTTATGTACATGTTCCAAAGGAAAAAAGGAGTAAACTGGATAATAAAGCTGAAAAGTGTATCTTTAAGGGTTATAAATATGGTGTGAAATGTTATAAGCTTTGGAACTCAGAAACTAAGAAGATTGTTTACAGTCCGGATGTTGTTTTTAGAGAGGTAAAAGATGCTTCCAAACATGAATTCCTACCAAGGAAAGAAGAACCTAAGAAAATAGAGTTTGAGTTGGATGATGCAAATTCTGAATCATCTAAAGAAGATGAAGCAGAAGAAGAAGAACCTCATACCCCAGTATTTAGGAGATCAGTGAGGGAAAGAAGGCAACCAAAAAGGTATAATCCACCTTATTTTCGTTCTAATTTTTCTTTATCTATTACTGATGATGATCCCAGAACTGTCAGGGAAGTAGTGAATTCAGAGGATAGTGAACTCTAGAAGAAGGCCATGGTTGAAGAAATGGATGCCTTGGATAAGAATGATGCATGAGATATAGTTGAGTTGCCAGCTGGAAGAAAATATGTTGGTAGCAAATGATTGTTTAAGAAGAAGTGTAAAGCAGAAGTAAAAGTGGAGAAATACAAAGCTCGGTTAGTAGAAAAAGGGTATTCCCAGGTAGAGGGAATTGACTTTGGTGAGTATTTTTCCCCTGTTGCCAAGTTAACTTCTATTAGATTTCTTTTATCTATTGTTGATTCTTTTGATCTTGAAGTGGAACAGATGGATGTGAAGACAACATTCCTACATGTGGATCTAGAAGAAGAAATCTACATGAAGCAACCAGAAGGCTTTGTAGTGAAGGGAAAGAAAGAGCTGGTCTATAAGCATATGGTCTAAAGCAATCACCTAGGATGTGGTACCAAAAGTTTGACACGTACATCCTTCAATTGGGATTTGTGAGAAGCAAGGCTGATCACTATGTATATTCCAAGCAGGTTGGTAATCACTTCATTTATGTAGTGTTGTATGTTGATGACATGTTGCTGGTAGGAAATAACATGGATGTTATCAAGGAGGTGAAATCGCAGCTATCCTCCAAATTTGACATGAAGGATCTCAGTGCTTCTAACTTCATTCTAGGAATGGAGATTAAAAGAGATTGTGGAAACATGAAAATATGGTTGAATCAGAGAAAATATGTTGAGACGATATTGCAGAGATTTAATATACATGGAAGTCAACTAGTCAAGGTTCCTATTCCTATAGGTGTAAAGTTATCTGTAGATCAGTGTCCCAAGACACAGGAAAATGAAGAGGACATGTCCCATGTTCCATATGACAATGCAGTTGGAAATTTGATGTATGCAATGGTCTATACTAGACCGAACATTGCACATGAAATAGGATTTTTGAGTAGGTATATGTCAAAACCAGGGAAGGAGCATTGGACAACATGAAAAAGGGTCTTCAGGTATTTGCGTGGCACTACCAATTATGGGTTGTGCTACCAAGGAAGACCAGGATTGGATAGAGTGGTGGACATACATGGGTTTGTTGATGCATACCAGGCTGGAGATCTAGATTGTAGAAGATCCACAAGTGGGTATGTGTTTAACCTATTTGGAGGAGAAATCAATTGGATGAGAAAAATACAGGTTGTAGTGGCCCTCTCAACTACAAAAGCTGAATACATGGCAGACACTCATGCAATAAAGGAAGCAATATGGTTATAGAGATTGTGTTAATGTATTCGGTTAGTACAAAAAGAAGTGAGATTAGAGTGTGATAGTCAGAGTGAAATCTTCTTGGAAAAGAACCCTGCTTGTCATTCGAAGACAAAGCATATTGATGTTCAGTATCACTTTGTGAGAGACACGGTTGAAGAAAAGAGGGTCTTGCTGGAAAAGGTTGACACTTTGAAGAATGTTGCAGATTCATTGAAAAAATCTGTGAGCACAAAGAAGTTCTCCTGGTGTAGAGTAAAATGGGCATTTCTTCCCTGGATTGTTGACTATGTAATCCTGTGAACCCCTGTATGCAAAGAAAACAACAAGTGGGAGAATGTTGGGTATGTGTTATATTCTTTGCATGTGTGTGTGTGGGCATGTCAGATTTGACAATTGCGTTTGGCGATCCCAATTTCCTTCGCTCTTTGTGTCGTGTGCACTTTCCTGGGTGGGTCAGGTTTGTCCCCCCTATTTATGCGTAGGCCCGAAGCCGACAGGGTTTGGGGCAATGCCCCAATTTTTTTTTGTGTGTGGTTTTTGCTATTTTTAGCAGTTTTCTAAATTAATCTCAGATTAAGGGATTAGGGTTTTGGTAGCTACGAAATACCTAAAACATTGTATATATTGTATGGTGAATGGTGAAATTAATACAATGAAGAGTTGAAAGGTGAGACACCAAGGAAGGCTGGTTTTCTCCTGGTTAAGGGTTTCCAATGTAAATCTCTGTGTACAATGTGTATGAGCCATTTATTAATTTTTGTTTTTCTTAAGAATCTGTATGCATTGATTTACTTCATAGGCTTAAAACTTACAACTGTTTTTTCGGTATAGTAGTCGAAACTACCTCTGGTATCCTATAGGGATGACCCTCCAGAGTAACAATGATGCTACGGGGTCGAGACTCATAAATAGCATGACACCTCCACATATATGGATGGCCTAAGAAAACATCACCGAATTCTAGTGGGGAAACATCACATAGTACCTCATCCTTGAAGGGCTTGATGACGCATGACATGCGACACTGCTTGATGACATGAAGATCTCATCCCTGGAGAAGCCATTCGATGTTGTATGGTTGTAGGTGTGGTGTTGTGGGAAAATCCAACTACTTGACGACCTCTATTGAGATGAGGTTCTTCTGGTTTCCACTATCAACATTAAAATGCAGCCGGGTCCCCTTCACCCACATCTATGAATGGAAAAGGCACTCCTCGTCCTCAGGATCCTCTAGTTCTTCTGGTTGGATTGTGGTGGTTGCGACAATAGCAGTGGGTTATGCATCAATGATTTGTCTCCTTTTATTATTGTCTAAATCAGAGTCTGAGTCGGGGTTCGGCCTTTTTTCTTTGAGATCATCCACCAATGACTATTTTGAGTGACATTCATCGGTGTTGTGCCAATGGATTTTATGGTAGTTGCACCACTTCCTAGTGTCCTTCTTCATCTTCCCATTACCCTTCTTTTACTATGGTTTGGACTGGTTGTCTTGAGGTTGACTCTTCTGTGAGTTAGGACTTCCTTTACCATAATTTGGTTGTTGCAAATTTGCAGACCCAAATTCCCTCTTGTTCTATTGCTTAAATTTCTACTTTATTTTGACAACATATCTATAAGCGACTCTTAGTGATGAGATGTACAAAAAATCCATTTTGGTTTGGATGTACCTGTGTAGAGCCTTGCGATATTTCAGAACCAGATACCACTAAGAGTCTTTGATACCCAGATTGGTGCACAAGGTATGGGAGGTTTTTGTGAACTCCAACACTATTTGGTCCCATTTTTGATGTATTGTGGCCCATCTCATGTATTGGTCATCATAGTTTCCCACAAGGTAATATTGTTCCTTGAATGCATCCATACACAAATTCCAAGTGGGCTTTTTTTTAGGGATTTTGTACCCCGCAGGAACTGAGCTCCCTTAGGTTCTACCAACGCCTAAGACATGAATAGAGACATAAACTAAGGATGTTTTTAGATATAATTCATACATGAAAACAACCAAATAATATGAAAACCTCCCAAATATCAAATCAATCATGCATGGATTTCAAACATATATAATAGTATATCATAACACATAATTATACTAATTCTCTACCAATGAATACATAAACTTACATGAACAATTAGATAGAGGGAAACATCCAATATGTCTTCTACTAATCAAAGAAGGAATATTACATCTTAAATATGTAGAATGAAGAGATAGCCTCCTTTCAAGCTCCTTGCCTAAGTCTTGAAACCAAATCACTAGAGTAACTTTGCTAGATATTTCCTCCTCCTTCCCATGGGAAATGGATTGGTTTTTATAGGGCTTTAGGGATAAGGGAATATATTTATTAGGATAAGATTCTCAAGATCATAATGGAATCCTTATCGAGGCTAAACCCCGAGAAATCAGTGGGAAGTCTCATCCATCAAAACCAAATCCAAAAATAGGAGCTTCTAGTCTTGGTCGCTCCCTAGACACATAAACAAAGAGACCGATCTCTCCTTGGTAGGCCAAAAGGAGCGACCATCCCTTTTGGTCACACCCTGAATGAAGGAAAAAGGTGACCAATTTGAAATTTGGCTAGAAACTCAAGGAAGAAGTGGTAGGTTTTAAGGGTTAAAATAAGGGGTTTCTAGAGGATACTGACCTAATGATTAGGTGATATTTAAGTGATAATAACCTAATGATTAGGTGGAAAATAAATCTACAACATATGCTCCCTAAAGTGTTTGGTCAGAAGAGGTGTCTGATGGCCAAAATACTTTATAAGTCAAGTCACATAACTTTGGGAAAATAATCTTGGAGAAGAGCATCGCCAATCCTATAGAAAAAGATCCCTGAGGTGGGCATACTCATGCTCGGTAAGAAAGACAAGAGCATAACTGCCATAAATACACTGTGGATCCATGCATGACACAAGTGATGGGATGATGGCCACAACATAATACACGGTGGATCCATCAAGAACCAATCATGACTCTATCATGGCCACGAAAGTATACACTGCGGATCCATGCAAGATGCAGGTGAAATCAGAGCCATGACCAAGTACAAATGTGGATCTATGTACATCATACAAATCAATGAGATGACTCAATAACTGAGAAATATTTGAAGTGCTCATGAATATTCTCCATCGCATCTTGGGAAATAATATCATCGAAAAAAAGTGTGATCTTTACCAAGGTATTCGTCCTACATCCGGATGGTATGAATCTACAACATGCAAATAAATGAGCTAAAGTCGAGCATGGTAGAAACCGTCTGATTACTAGTCATTAATGTAGACCGTTAACAAACGTGAGTGAGTCCACTGATGATTATGATGGAACCCAAGATACCGAGTAAAATCTATAAAGTTTTGATAAAGGAGTTGACGTCGAACACTCGTATATTCATTCTATAAGAGCCAATGATGTAAACCCACTGTCAAAATGCAAGGAGACCTGCCACTCATGTCTGCAAGTCCCAACGTACTGATGGGTTTCTAGATTTCAATCCTGGATAATGAGCTATAGTCGACAGGGGTGAAATATGTTGAAGGAGGGCCTTGATGTATCCCCCATCAATCAACAGAAAAAATGTAAATATAGATGGTGTGAAAATCATAATAATGTAGAACAATTGACACATGGATGGTTGAGATAAATAGGTGGAAAGGAACTGCAAGTGGCTGACGCAGATAAAATTTTCTTGAACAAGTATGCACAAAAAATAACTTGACTTGGTAGCATTAACTCATACGAAGACCATAATGCTAGTCATGGACCTATTGGTGGAACACGACACACAATGGAAATGGTGGTCAATGAGAGAGAATGGATGACCTGACCGTTATATATGATGATAGAACATGTGCATTTTTCAAGGGCGACTCAAAATAGTAATTGATGCCATATAATTAAGATAACAAGATGGAAAAAACCTCTAAAAATTCCCCACCATGAGTGATGAGTACCTCTTTCTAGTTTTACGAGCTTGAGGAGGATAACAAAGGGTCAATATAGCTCATCTTACGATGACTCCCTCGACGTATTTTTAACGAACCTGAAGAAGGAGGGGTTTGGTCCCATGTGGGTCCTTCAATCTTTGGTTTTACGAGTCCAAAGAAGGTAAAATCAATGCTCTTTTCATGTTTAGAGAGTTTGAAAAGGTTGTAAAGAAGAATCCAAAATGATTTTTTTCATAAAGTTAGTCCCCAGGGTTCGAAAAAGTATAAAACAATGCCTAGGAGAACTCTTCTAATCATGCTTGACTAGAGTATTCCTTTTTCATAATTAGTCTAACGAGGCCAAAAAAGGGGTAAACTATCACTCGAAAGATGCCCTTTCTAACCTTTTAGTGAGTGTGAAAGGAAACAAGCTCACTCAACAATATTTTCATGTTTAGAGAGTCTGAAAAGAGCTTAAAGGAGACTCCAAAGAGATCCTTTTTTGTATAGCTTTTATGAGTCTGAAAAAGAGATAAAAGTAGACTCGGTAACCTATTCTCATGTATTAATGAGCACGAGAAAGAATAAATAATGATCTCGGTAACTTATTCTCATGTATTTACGAGCACGATAAAGAACAAAGACTAAGCTTGGTAACCTATTCTCATGTATTTACGAGCATGAGATTGGTTTCATTTTTACACAAGCTTGAAACAAAGTAAAACTATGCTTGGGTAGGTTTCATTTTTTCACGAGATTGAAACTCGGAAAACTATGCTGAGAACTGGTTTCATTGTTTTAATGAGCTTAAAACCAAAAACTAACTGTGCTTAACACTTCCCAATGTAAAGTCCAAAGGTGGGTGGTTGGTACTTTTCCCCTAGCTTGAGAAGTTAGCAGCTTAACTCCATAATGATTATGAAAGTCTGGATACATTCCCCCCAAGATTCATTTCACCTACCAACTCTTCTCCCGTCACCAATTTCTATGCCAAAGTAGACTGCTGGCTACTGATAGGAAAATGTTCACCACAGGAAGAAAAAGGATCAATTGTCATATGAAGATGAAATGAAGGTTTAGTTACGAGTTCTTGTGAAAGACTCGACTCAATGGGAGAGGCATATTTTTCATTTTTTAACGATATTGACACATGAAAAGAACCGTGCTCATGAGGGTCTGTTTCATTTTTTTAACGAGCTTGACATAGGAAAAGAACTACGCTCGACGATCAATTTAATTTTTTAACGAGCGTGAAATAAAAAATAAAGTATGCTCTTTGTTGGGTTGAATCCCCAAACTCTATTTCATTTTTTAATGAGCTTGACATAGAAATGGGAACCATGCTCATAGTTATCGTCTTGATCATGTCTTCCAAGAGGATAATACTCTGGAAGGAATACATGTCAAGTGACAAACCTCGATCATAGCTTCCAAGAGATCTTCGGTAGACGAAAGAACAACACTCTTGAAGGAATACATGTCGAGGGGCGTGATAGGGATAGGGAGAGTAGGATCTAAAATCTATATCGAAGAGATCACCATGTCAACTACCGGATCTAAGTTAGAATAAGCGAGAGATTCCTTCTCATTCAGAGTTGAATGCATGGGACAGGTTGCCACATAATTGACCTATGACGGGGAAGATGATGTTGGCATATAAGGACCATTCAGGGAATTTGAATGGTTTTCCATCGTATGAGGGCCAATGAATGAAAGATGGTCTATGGTCATTATGCTTCCATTGTGAGAGAAACACATCACTCGAAAGAGTGTGGACACAAAATATTGCATGGCGTAAACATAGTCTTGGCCGAGGAGAAAATTAAATTCCAAGGGTTCATGGACTACCATCACATAAATGTAGACCATTTCCCCCCCAAAGTAACATGAAACTAAGGAAGGATCCCTAAAGGTTGACTACCCTTCTGTTAAAAGCCAACATATTTTGAGTCATCGATGCAAGCTAAGGTGAATGAAGAGCTTGCCAAGAATTTGAGGATAGGATGATAACATAATCTCCTTCATCTATTATAGTTTTATGAATATGCCTACAACAAATGTGGACAACGATTTGAAAATGCATGTAAGAAGGGAGACAAGGTTCTGTTAGAGCATTCCAATCAATGGTAATTGCATTTCTTGGAGGGGGTGCCGTTGGAATGGGTGGAATGAACCCTAGTTTGGACGAATATGTATTAACAAGAAAGATCTGAGTGAAATCTTCACTCTCCAAAGGAGGAGTGGGATCGATCGATGCCGGATATCAAAATCGGTCACTTGATGGACCATATCAACTGAGGAAGTAATCAGATCAATCATTGGGGTTTCTCTCTTCGATGGAAGAGTGGGATCGATCAATGAAAGAATCAAATCGAACACTTTATCAACTAGGTCAACTAAGGATGAAACCAAATTGACCACTTGATCAACTAGAGTAGCTGAGGAGGAACCATATTGACCAGTTCATCAACTAATGGCGGGTTGGGAGATAGTTTACGGTAACCTGTTGGAATGATCCATATTTATGAGAATAATGAAATGAATAACAGATTGAATACAATAAAACATAGATACAGATAACACCAATAGATATCTAGTGAATAATAACTTCTATTTAATAAATAAAATAGGTTGAAACTGTAAAACTATAGAACTGAAAACAACTTGCTTGAATGGTTGTAGCTATCTCTAAGAAGAGATGTGACTTATACACACATTTGTATGAGAAAAATGATTGAAATGAGGCTCCAGAGGCCTTTTTAACATTACTCGGACGTTGTGTAGGGCTTTAAACAACCCCATAAGTGTAGAACCCACAATTACAAATAATTACAGAAGAACCTACTAAACTAAAAATTGTCAAGCGGAGCTAGTTGGAATAGGTGGGTGGCCACCAATATCCACCTGGATCATGGAAGTTGTTGCTGAACATCAACAATATTTTTCAATAGATATGAAGCTTCATCCATGCGGGGACAAAGGTAGGTGCGGTGCATCTCCTTACATAACAAACAAGGAAATTTGACTTTACCCTTCTTATTTCCAACATGATTACTAGTTGATGGGTTGTCACCAACATGACCTGGAACAACTGATGACACGTAATGAGAAGAAACCTGAGACCACACTTCTACGACCTTGGGAATACTAGAGAAATCCTTGAGAAGATGATCACCCTTGAAAATCCTGCAAGGGAATTTGGACTTGTGATTTGTAAACGTGACGACATCATTAAAACTCCCAACATGATTCCTAGAGGCTAGATGAATGCTTCCAACATGTCCTATAGTGGTTGGAAGCATTCCTTATGTCTTGTTTTTCTTCTTCTCAATCTTCCGTTTCTTCTTCTTCTTGTCCACCTAGTTACTAGCTGTAGAGATTTCACTAGGTGAAGGTGAAGAATGAGAAGAAGACCTTATGGGTGAAGAAGGTGGAGGATCGACATGAGGATGATGATCTAGGGGTGGAGTCTTTATATACAAAGCACCAGGAGCATTGGCATTCACCAGAGTGGAAACAACCAAACTGGTAACCCAATCATGAGACCAGGAAGAGTCAAAGTTGCAATGTAAGGTGGACCAACATGTCCTGTAGAAGAACAAACAAGAAATATCCTCGAAAAAGGGATTCCTTCGTTGGTATACCCAGGGACTGATGCCATGGATATAGAATCAACACTAAGGTACACTAAGAAAACAAACAACACGTGCTAGAAAATATAGGAAGCAAACCAAAGAAACCAATAACTTCTCACAATGAATGTACTAGTTGGTGATGAAATCCAACATTGTAAAAACAATATGAGAAGGAGCGGGGATGGAGTGGGTGGACCAGTTACGTTGGTGACCTGCTTAATGGACTTACACCCTGGTGCAAGTCCCCTTACGGTGAGAGCCGTTGGTGACCGTCCAAGGAGCCCGAGTGAGTTTGACCAATGTTTGACCCAGGTACACTGAAGACTCCCCTTAAATGTCACCTTGTGTATAGACCCTAAGGATTATGGACACTAAGGTTACCAACTTACAATCAACCTCCGAGCAGGTACAATCAACAGTCAGGATCGAAAGTTTGGGCAGGAAATCAAGTCCAAAATTCTCCAAGAGGACTGAGAATAAGAGGACCAGAAAAATCTCCAGAGGCCCCTGAACGGATTTAGGATTCACGAAGTTCCAAGACCAAATGAAAAAAACCGATTCTCAAGAAGAACGCCCAATATACTAACATTCCACTACGTTTGGTTAAGCCTCAGAGGGGTAATATCCACTACTTGCCCACACATGACCTCGTGTTTAGCCCTTGTGTGAGACGGGAGTCCCGACTATGCTTATACGAAAATTGGATTTTCTCTCCATATCGCAAGATTCTAAGTTGGTTTTGGATGTTTTGGAGAGTTGACCTCACAACCTATTCCAAATCTCTATCCTGATCTACTATTGATGTACAAGCCCTAAAAAGAAGAGTTGCTAAATCATTTTTATCAAGCGCTTGATTTTATGGTTGTTGGTTTACTCAAGGTTGTAGTAGTGAAACTGCTGATGTTTAAAGGACTCGACTCCAAAAAGGTGCAGAGAATGATGCAATGCATTAATTCCTTTTCGATTAAAGCTAGATAAAGTAGGGAGGGGAGTTCTTTACTCGTTTATAATGACAACTAAGCACTCAACAACATGAAATCTTAATTTTCTTTTCAATGAAACATACAACAATGCCAAACAATGAAATGAAGTTTTTGTAATCTAAAAGAAGACAACTTTCCTAAGCCACTTTTGAAAATACTCCAACAAAAGTTTATGCTTTCTCTTTTTCTTTTCAAGTAAATGCAATTTGAAAGAAATTCCTTCTATTTCTTTTCTATAATGTGTAATGCACTGAAAAGTAGATAAGAAGGAAGAAAGAAAAGATTCCAGATTAAAACACCCAAAACTCAAGGCTTCAAAACTGAAAAGAGTCTTCCAAATGACTGAAAATCAATCAACACTCAAAGCAATCAAAGCAAGAGTGGGAAAACAATCAAAGAGAAATTTCTCCAAACAATCTCTCAAGGAGATGCCAAGGATTTGTGGACTACTTTAGGAGGTCAAGGAAGAGAGGTTTGGTCAAACCAATGCAACAACAAGTTCAATAAGATGATAGATGAGTGGCATATAGAAAGAGAGGAAAACATTTCAAGAAAAATGCAGAATAATTCACAAAAAATTGTAAAATTCACAGCAAGGAATCTAAGGTATATCCAAGGTGGATCTAGAGTGTTGAAGAGGCCACAAAAAATAGTTGAGTTAATTTTTTTAAGGATAACTCTTCAAAAAGGGTTCTCATGATAATGGTCGCTCCCTGAAAAGGGAGACAAAGCGACCTAGTTGCTCCATGTGAAGGGATAAAGGGAGACCAGAAGGTATGGTCGCTCCTGGTAGGCGTAGGAGGATAGATGGTCGCTCCATTATAGATAAAAAAGGGTGACCAAAGGAGGTTTGTCGCTCTGTTTACACAGAGAAAGGGTGACCAAACCTAGGAAATGAAAAAAGGGTGGATCTGGATGAGATCTTACATATCTGGGATATGGGTTTCTTCAACTAGACTCAGAAAAGAGTGGGGAAATGATTGGGATGGAACAAGAGCACTTAAAAGGGCATATATATATCTAGAAAGAATATTGAAAAATTAAACAATATAATGGGATTAATACATGGAGAAAAACTTTCCCAGTATGGTCCCCAATCTATTGTAGGGATTTTGTACCATGCAGGAGCTGAGCTCCCTTAGGTTCTACCAGTACCTAAGACATGAATAGAGACATAAACTAAGGATGTTCCTAGATCTAATTCATACATGAAAACAACCAAATAAGATGAAAACCTCCCAAATATCAAAGCAATCATGCATGGATTGACAACAGATCTAATAGTATATCATAACACATAATTATACTAATTCTCTACCAATTAATACATAAACTTATATGAATAATTACATAGAGGGAAACATCCAGTATGTCTTATATTAATCAAAGAAGCAATATTACAACTTACATATGTAGACTGAAGAGATAACCTCCTTCCAAGTTCCTTGCCCAAGTCTTGCAACCAAATCACCAGAGTAACTTTGCTAGCTCTTTCCTCCTCCTTTCCCATGGGAAATGGATTGGGTTTTATAGGGATTTAGGGATAAGACCATATAGTTATTAGGATAATATTCTCTAGCTCATAATGGAAACCTTCTTGAGGCTAAACCCCGAGAAATCAGTGGGAAGTCTCATCCATCGAAACCAAATCCAAAAATAGGAGCTTCTAGTCTTGGTCGCTCCCTAGACACATAGATAGAGCGATCAATGTAACATCCTGCTCTTGTGAGCACATGCTATTTACTTATTCTTTGATGAAACTTACGTGCAAGTGATCTGGTTATAGTACATGGTTATTTGTTTCACTTATGGTTTCTTATGATGATGTTGATGGATCATGATTTTATGTTATTTTTTATATGCGTATTGACAAATGATATTGACGAGTTTTCCCTGAGTGTGTAGGACATTGGAAAAGTGCAGATGCCGATGGTATCAATGGAACTCCTTGGACTTCAGATTGAGTTAGGGAGTGGATTGTATTGGTTTGAGTATTTTATTTATGCATATGTGACCTATGATTGATTATAATATGATGTTGTATATGGATCGTTTACAATGTTTTGTTAATGAGTGTAGGTTGACGAATGCTTGCTAATATGACTCACATAAGGAGTAAAGGGGACATACACATAGACCAGATATTGAGGGAGAGGTGTGGAAATGTCCCTGTCATAGCCTACTAGCACTCCCGCCGTGGCTCGAATTGTAGGTTAACGATTATCTAGTTCCAGAGGCCCATGATGCCGTGAGGGAAGACTGAGACAGTTGCTGATGAATATTTCTAAGGGGAGTGCAATAAGCAGGGTCCTTATTCCTTAGAAGCCCTTAGTCTCTCACAAGGTCGCCCGAATGGAGTGCTGACTCCAGGGGTTGGACAACTACCAAAACCATTCAAAGGTGAGTGACACCCTTAGAGCACATTGTGTGTCTTGAAGGGCACGTCACATAAATAAAACTTGAGCCAATGAATCTAGATGGCCTAGAAAACCTTGAGCGAATAATTAAGCCATGTAAAATCTTTAAGCATTGATGGATTTAATTTATTTAATGAATTAAGGATTGAATTAACTAATTGCGAATACCCAGATGAAAATCTAAGACTATGGAAAAAATTATGCCTAAGTGTGTAAGAAGACTAAAACTAATTATTAACTAAATCAAATAGGAATGAGGTAAATCAAATTGAGAAATTAAGAAAAACAAAATACCTAAAGCTTGATTTAATACACCTATGTGCAAGAAAATACCAAATTGGAATTTAAGGTAAGAAAGGAATAAAGCTTAAAGAATGTGTATGCATAGAAATGTATCTAGAGTCTAGTTAACACTAGTCTAACTAGAAGAAGATTCATATTTTAACTCAACTTAAATTTAGTAAGGCGTTAGTCATTAAATGGGAATACAGGGAATAAAGAGACAATTAGGAGAGAATTAAGGAGCGCTTTTAGAAAGGGTGAGGGAAATTGACTTTTAAATTAAATTATAATATGTATTTACTTGTGCAACTTGGGGAAAGGGTGACAAGTGTACGGGGGAAATCATTCTAAATTATTTAAATTAAAAAGCGAATTAATTGTGCAAGTGGGGATGTGTTATGGGGAAATTCTATAAAACAAATGGCAGAGATGAGAAATGGATCACATTGGTTATGAGTAAAGTTATGCTGCAGAATTTTTGGCTGGTTTTACTTGTGAGAGTTGGGATACCCAACTTGAGAGAGAGTGGTGGCTCTACCTTGCGAGGCAAGATGGGAGCTAGAAAATTTCTGGTTTTGTGTGTGCATGGCCCCTTTGTAGTTTGGGGGCTAAGGGGGAAGAAGAGTACCCCTAGCGTTGGCTGGGAGGTACCGGTGAAGTCTTGGGATTGGCAAGCGAAGGAGCGGGGCACAAGTCAAGGGGAGTTCATTGGCGATATCAATCCGTGTCGACGTCAGATCATTGGTTATAATATTTAGTCATTTTATTAATAGAGAATCATTCGTCAATTGTAGGTTAAGATGGAGAGAAGATTTTGTTGAAATTCATATGAAAATTTATATATTCAAGTAACTTAAATTACTGATATGAATGAATTGTAACTTTTGTGCAAACATAACTATACTTTTATTGTGATGATTTAAAAAATTATTCGGTAATATGCAATGAGTGTTGGTGTAAATAATGTTCGACCTCATTCCATATTGTTTTCAAAAATTGATGAATAACCACTGATGATGTATAGAATGTTGTGTCGTATCCTCAAAATGGTTAATTGTAAGAAACTATGTAAGTACCTCCCTAGTTTCACGTTTAGGACAATCACGTCTAGTTGTTAAACATTTGACGTACAAAATTTGGTTTTACTGAATTTTTTTCCCTCTCGTTCCTTGCCTTTAGAATTCCCAGAACTCTGGCGAATATACAAATTTAGGTCTATAAATTTTCCTTGCGATAACATTCATCTATTCCCAATCTGGAACCCTCTCGAATGATTGAGCATAGTATATTTCTAGTTGCATTCCAGATCCATAATTAACTCATAGAGTCTCTGTACCATTCTCTCCTGCTCCGAGATTTTCATTGTGGAGGGGAGGGGATGTCTGTTTATCTGAATTTTTCAGTTTCAAAAACTGATTGTGTGAGGTCATTTCCAGTTAATTTTATGACCGAACAAGCCGTCAAGGGTCACTGGTATTTAATCTATAGACTAGGTTGGATGACTTCTTGAGTCACCACCAAAACATTCATCGATCCAGGGATTTCACACTTCAACGATTGCTGTCCCTTGTGAGTTGAACCTAGATTTATCCTCACTCCTTATTCAATGCATACTATCCACAATATATCTCTCCGTGGTGCTTGATGATTAGATTCTTGTGTATTGGAACTGTCGAAAGATGCCTTCCTTAAAATTCGATTAGGTTGAATTTGTTGGGAATTTTTGTTTTCTGCAGACAACGCAAGCTCAAGTCACTAGTGTCTTTTTTGAAGTCAAGTAATAGAGAGATTTAACACCCACTAATTCAAGGAGGAGATTCAATCACTTCGTCTTGACCACTCTGCATCTCTTGGAAGCACACTCTTCACGTCAACACCATCGCAGTTTGCCACTGTCTCCATGAATTAAAAAAAAAACATCTCGGATTTTGCTTGCTGGGACACGCTCGACTCTGGAAAAATGAATTAAGGTATTGGGAACCTTCCCCTGATAGCGAAAAAATTGCTCAGTGTTACCGTTAGTATAATCATGGAGCTTTACCCTGGGATTTTCTCCTCTCTAGCAAATCTTTCCCAATGTAGTTGACAACTACGATTAGGTGTTATTGTCCATATGCGTGGAGTTAAAACCTTGCATTCTTCCCAGTACTGTAAGTAACGGCTACCGCACCCCATCAAAACAAGAACTCAATGGATTAACTTGAATGTATACTTAATGTATGTAAAGCCTCCTATTTCAAGGCCTCAATAATTATATCATTATCTCCTAAAATCTTACTGAAATAAGTAATTTAGTTTAAGGTTTTCTTTCTACAAGTAATAAAATGGTAGATAGATAATATAAAAACAACAACATAATAACAATAAGGGAATAATAACATCATAACAACAACAAAAACAACAACAACAACAACAACAACAACAAAAACAACAACAACAACAACATATTAACGACAACATAATGATAACATACCAACTGGTAAAATACATACCTCCACCTGTAGGTTGGTTGATTTAGTCCCTGGTTCTCTTGTTCTTGAGCTTGCCCAAACTTCCCAACTGAATATTAAACTCCCAACCAACTAGGAACAACCTCTCCAACTCCCTAGCTCCACGAATCTTTGCGGTTTCCTGGCCCCTGAGCCCAAAGTTCCCAACAACAATAGTGCCCTGTGAGAGTTCCCAAAACAAATTGTTCTTCCACTTTCCTCCTCTCTTTCAAAATTTCTTCCCCCTTCTTCTTCCCCCAATTTTTCCCAAAGAAAAGATCCCTCTTCCAAGTCCACTCCTCTCTTCCTTATCCTCCCCTCTCATTTAATTCCCCAACTACCTTATCCCTTCATTAATTACTTCACCTACCTTTTAATAATAAAATAATAAAAAAGACTTATTTATTTTAACAATTTTAATTAAATTTAAATTAACAACTTTGAAAATCAAATAATCAATTTGGGTTGTTACATATACCCACCCTTCAAGAAACTTCGTCCCAAAGTTAGAGTAATTTACAATACAAGAGTAATGACACATGATTCATATGTCCACATACATAAACATAATTGATAAAACTTAAACTCTAATAAAAATATCTACACTTTACTTTCACTAATTTGACAAACCGTCATTTACATAGTATCTCAATTTCCATATTATAAAATCAACATTAACATTGAGTTGAGCATGAAGCTGGAATTTCAATTCCATGTGCACAAAGAAAGTCAAAATGTGTGACAAACCTGTTTGGATTCCTTACATAGCCATTGACAAGAATGGATATTATGCAATATATTTCTAACTTGAAAATTTTGACAATTAAAGTTATTGGTACGTGGATACTGGATTGAGATTATGATTAAATGCATTTACTTGATGATAATGCATGGATATGTATGAGTTTGTGTTATAGACTAATTTGCAGGTCAACGAGTTATGAAATATCCAAGAGATAATGATAATAAAAGGTTGATGTCGTGAACATCGACCGATAAACAATATGGTATGAATCTTTGTATTTGAAATTATGTTGGTTCAAATGTAATGCTATGATATGTGGACAAGTGCAGTTTTTTTGTTTTTGTTTTTGTTTTTGGTTATTTTGTTTTTGTTTTTTGTTTTTTGTTTTTTTTTTCAGGTGGTGAGACTACCTAAAACTAAGTATACGATGACAAAATTCCCAACAACACAACGCCACTGTATGGTCCATGGTAGGGTGTTGACCCTATTTCTATTAGGAGGGGTGGAGGCATTTCCCACCGTGTATCCTCTTTGTAAAGCCTCATGTTTTAGGGCCTCAATAATTATATCATTATCTCCTAAAATCCTACTGAAATAAGTAATTTAGTTTAAGGTTTTATTTCTGCAAGGAATAAACTGGTATATAGACAGTATAACAACAATAACATAATAACAATAGCAACATAATAACAACATAACAACAACAACAACAACAACAACAAAAACAACAACAAAAATAACAACAAAAACAACAAAAACAACAACAACAACAACAACAAAAACAACAAAAACAACAAAAACAATAACAACAAAAACAACAACAAAAACAACAACAAAAACAACAACAAAAACAACAACAACATATTAATGACAACATAATGATAATAAACCAACTGGTAAAATACATACCTCCACCTACAAGTTGGTTGATTTAGTCCCTGGTTCTCTTGTTCTTGAGCTTGCCCAAAATGCCCAACTGAATATTAACCTCCCAACCAACTAGGAACAACCTCTCTGACTCCCTAGCTCCAGGAATCCTTGCAGTTTCTTGGCTCCCGAGCCCAAAGTTCCCAGCAACAACAGTGCCCTGTGAGAGTTCCCAAAACAAACTGTTCTTCCAATTTCCTCATCTCTTTCAAAACTTTTCCCCCTTTTTCTTCCCTTAATTTTTCCCAAAACAAAGATCCCTCTTCCAAGTCCCCTCCTCTCTTTCTTATCCTCCCCTCTCATTCAATTCCCCAACTACCTTATCCCTTCATTAATTACTTCACCTACCTTTTAATAATAAAATAATAAAAATACTTAGTTATTTTAATAATTTAAATTAAATTAAATTTAACAACTATAAAAATCAAATAATCAATTTGGGATGTTACAATGTAATCCTAGAAATTAATGTATATCCTCTTTTTATGCTATGTCTAAAGGATTCTTAAGTTATCAACTTGGAGAAAAAGTAGACCTTAAGTTATAGTGGTATTAAGCTGAAAATTTATCTCTTAATATGGCGATGTTAAGATGTATTTATCCGTGGTCTTGACCTTGCAAGAGTAACTCTACATATTTCCTTGGAATGTTTGTAAGATTTCTCATTTCTATGTTGAATTGGGGTGTAGATTTGGAAGGCGATAATTTTAGTAACCCCCCCTTTTTTGGTGTTGTTGACCGAAATGATCATTGTTTGGATTACATAAGCCACACTTGCTGGGTGAGCTCCATCACTGAGATCATCCCTTGATTGTTAAGTGTTAGTAGATGATGAGTTTTAGACCTCTTACCTTAGTCTTGTTTATGTTGGCAGTATGGATAACTTATAAGAGTGAGGAGTATTATTTACGAATGGAATTACGATAATGTGATAGACCTCTACCTGATGCTAATCTTGTAATTATGTTCTTGTGGTTCTTATCCTTCATTATGTAAATTTTTCTCTTGCTCCTATTTAATTATCAAAGAAGATTTTGAGAGGGTAATTATATTTCTTTGCGAAGAACGATTGGTTGGTCCTTCTTGATGAATCTAGTCCTGAATTACATTTTTTTTCGTTGGGTTGATGGGATTGTTATTTGGATTGTCAACAACTCGATTCCTTATACTTTACTTAAAGGAATCCATTTTAAGAGAAACCTTAGTTGAACCTTGCATAATTGTTACTGGTTACAATATCTCGATGAAATTGATCAAGGATGCTTGACTTAAAGGAATTAACTTAGGCGGGTTCTAAAGATGGGCGCAATTAGGTCTCTACCTAGTAATGGAATATTACTTATGCTTTATGGATTTTATAAGTCCTTAGGTCTTATTCCCTTACTCAATTATGCTAATTATTGACGAATGATGATTGAAGTAAAATGGAATGTTCCTTGCACTGATGAAATTATGTTTAGTTTTGATTGAGTGATTAGATTACTTGCGCGCCTTGAAAATAATGTTAGTTTGTGATTAATTAAGTGATTGGATTGCTTGCGCGCCTTGAAAATAATGTTAATGTATGATTACTTAAGTGATTGGATTGCTTGCGCACCTTGAAAATAATGTTGCTATATGATTGAGTAAATTATATTTTCTTGCGCCATGAAATAATATAGATGTATGACTAATAAATCTAGACTAGAGTTATGAGTTGTGATTGATTACGGGATTTAGACACCTCCTTGTTCCTCAGAACAGTCACCAGCCCTGAGAATTTAAGTGGTCAAAATAAATTGGATGAATCCTGGGCTTGACCGTTACTTATGTGTCCCGGAGGTCCTAACCATGAAGGATAGATTGGGCGGGTAGTAATTTATATTCAATGACGTGGTTGATCATTATTTATATATTTTCTTTAGTTGATTGAGATGTATTGAACTGTGTCATTATTATGTTTATGTGTGATCACGTGTCGCTGTTAATTATGTAAATGTGTTGAATGTGTCATTATTAATTTATGATGATGTGTAGCTTGTGATGTTATTAATCATGTCATGACGATTTTAATTTTCTAACACTTAGCACAATTTTTATTTTTATTTTTATACATAGTTGTTTTTTGTTGTAACGGAGGGGACGTTACATATGGTATCAGAGTGGGTTCAACCATGCGACTATGGATCGTCATGCCTTCCACTATATTAAACACTTGATTAGTAATTTATCACTAACTAAAATTTAAACTTGTCCATGCCGATAATCCCGGATAGAGGATGTCATGGAGGTAGATGACGTGGTGCTAGAGTATGTGGGACTCCTCCAGTAGCATCCATGCCAGAGGGGACTCACCCTGAAGGAGAAGAACAAGTCATTGGGCAGGAGAATATTGTTGTGGTGGATGTGGTTGGTTTGATGAGGTCCTTTCAGAGGATGTCTGAGGCCTTGATTAACCGAATATATAGAGATGAGGCCAGGGCGCTCGTACCCAAGGAGGGTTCATAGTGCACTCTAGTTGCTAGTTGTAGCATTTATAGGGAAATCGAGAAGGTGATTTTTTTCAAGTTCATCGGTGCCACAGATGACTCAGTTGCCGAGGCATGGTTGGAGAACCCAACGATGTGCTTTGCACGTGACTACACCTCCAACATGAAAGTCCACATGGTGGTCTTTCAGTTGAAGGGGAGCGCTCTTCTCTGGTGCAAGACGCTCCTACCTCAACTAAACATGGCTGTTGAATATGTGTCATGGGAACTATTTGAGGAATGGTTTCGGGAGAAGTAATGTTGGAGGAATTTATTGAGCTCCATCTCAATGAGTTCAACGCCTTACGACAGGGTGGGCGTGTTAGAAATAATAGGTGTGCTCGTTTAACCATATACAATATAGAAATATTGTCACCCAACCATAGGCCGAAGCCACCCCTGAGCACCTTGTTGAGGGGTCCTAAATCCCTTTAACTCAACAACAGGAACCAAACCCACCACGAAGGCCCAATTATACTCTGCAACGTTTGATGGTGGAATGGTTCTCCAGATCTTTCGATTTGACCAATTTATCGATGGGATTTACGTAGTGATTGACATGATATATTTTTATGGAAGTTCCTCCAATTTAAATGTTTTCTTTTTGTCTTTTCCTTTATTAGATGGGTCTGATCAAAAGATGTGTGCTGGTATAAACCAGTTGGTAAAGGGGGTTCTTAACTACTGAAGAAGGCTAAGCTTGGGATAACCCTTGTTCTCGAGCATGCAAAAAAAGATATTCACACCTGTGACAAGCTTAGTACTAATACATTAACTTTCCACTATTTCAATTATTGACTAACATACAATTATCGTAAGAAAAAATGCATGCAATAAGATGATGGAATGAAAAATAGTTTCCTTAGCTCTAGAATTAATCACACATTAACACAATCATTTACTTTCATCATTAGAGACAAGAACTACACAAATATTGAAACAACTAACTTATCAATAGATTCATAAACTCTTACTCATTACAACATCCATTAATGAAATGAAGTTGGAAGTAATTCTTCCTCAATCCAATCACATAACGCCTTTGATGAAAAACATAAATTTGTCTCCGGTCCTAAACAAGACTTCTCAATTAAGGTAGTTCAAAAATAGTTCTTTACAATTCCAAAAATGAGGGTCTTTCCCAAAACCATCGAACCTTGCTAAAAGGCCAATCCTCTTATTTATAATGAATCATTAAATAAAAATAGCTATTACAATTGCAAGATAAGTAAAACAAAATATCGCCATGTGGCGCTTTCATCTCTCTGTTCTCTAAGAATCATGAAATAGTTTTACTAAAGTGGATGAATCTTCTCATATTCTGACCATTTGACAAAGATTTCCTCGCATGTGTTGGCATACGGGAACCTGTGCTGGTCCATTGGAGCTGAAATAATTTCTTTCACTTCCACTGCCTGTTCCTTGTACTTGATTATTTTAACACTCAACCGCTACAAAACTACTCGAGGCTTAATCAGATGCTCCATGACCTGTTGTACTCGACGTAAAACAATGCTTGCCACCTTTTCTACTCTGCTGTCCATGCTGAGTCTTGTTCTGCATGTTGCTTGACTATGTCATTTAGGTCGACAAAGTCTTTGGGTGAGCGGAATTCTGGGAGGCCGATACCTTTCATCTCCCAATTAATATTTTCCCAGCTCTTTTTTCACTCGACCCACTTCTCCTGAATCTCCCACTGAGGTTCCTGGGCCATTTTTACCTAGTATTCGGTTGCTTTCCTGATTTGATCTATGCTGCTATCCCTCAACACCTGAATACCATGCTCTTTGGCATCCCGACCCTTTTTTACTGCGCTGATGTAATCTATCCTTTCTACATCTTGATGAGATTTTTCATACCACCTTTCCACATCATTGCAGGTCTCTAGCCATAAGGGTATCCTCTTGGAAATAGGCTATGTTTGTAGTGAAAATGTGTCGTTCATTCGTGAATTTGGCATAGGCATATTGGAACTCACTTCTCAAAAAAACCGTGGCCTGTGTGGAGTCCTAGTAGTATTTTTCCAAATGGCGCAGATGCTCCAACTCCTTAAGTGCATCGGCCAAATCCTTTTCATGTATTCTTTCTCTGTCCAATGTGGCATCCATGATAGCCATCCCTGCGCCGATAAGCTCGAATGTCTTGGCGTGCTCTATACAGAGCAAGTTGTCCTCCATAGTGATGAGAATCGAGCTATATAACGTGAGCCTACTCTTCTTAGTGGTCCTCTTCATGATGAATTTTCTCTTCCTGTCATAGGCGATTGCTTGTATGTCGACGACCTCATCAACATGTTTGGGGATTTGTTGTTCTCCCCAGGTTAGAGTATTTCCCAGGCTCCCAACTGTGTGTATCTGTTCTAGGATGGGTTCCTGAAATTCTTCCATATGTCCTGATGGCTATACCTTCATTTGTTTCTCATCGGCTGGTGAAGTATCGACCAAAACTGAAGAACCAAGGGTAGGTTCTGTACTTAGTTGGTAATCGACTATCGAAGTGCCGATTTCTTGCTGTGGAATTTCCTCTTTCTGGCCACCCGATCCTAGATCATCCCTCGAGCTGTCTGTCGGGGTTCCCAGGAAGTCGAGTAGCTTAGTGTCTAAGACACTTTTGACCTCATGGTCGCTCTGTGGAAGGTTTTGAATTGAAGCATCGAGACCTGGGGTAGATGCTTTCTCTGGTTCCTTTTCCTCTGTGATCTGCCCTGGAGTCCCCAGGGACACTTCCGAACTCTCCTCATCATCATAGATGGTTATTAAGTCAAACAAGGGGTTTGGTACACTTGTCCTACCTAGTGTCCTTGCTATCTAAGGCTGGGTTGAATTCCCCCCGGTGCTTTGATCTGTGGTGGTGGAACTTCAAGGTTTTTTGGTCCAGTGATTTCTTCAAGTTGTATTGGATCTAAGCCACTTGGCTCTCCTCTACTTTTGATTGGGTCATCAACGAGAATCCTCGACATCTCTATGAGATCAAGGTCATTCTGTAGTTGATCAATGATTCTCTATGCCCCTTCTAGCAAGAACAATCCTCTTCTTTGTGCCTCTGTAGTCTTTGTCGCTCTGATTTCTTCCCTAGATTTGAGGGCCTCTTGAGCTGACTACTCTATTGTCTCCACCTATTCATCCATTCTCATAGCTTTAAACCTGGTCATGCTTGGATTGGCCATCCTCTATATCACCTCCTCCCAGTCCTTAGCTCATTATGTGAAAATTACATCTTCAAATTTGTCATGTGCGTATGGCCAACATGATGATACCTGTGAAGCATGTTGGGGAACTAGGCCTCTAGGGTTGTGCTTGTGGAATTGGCCTGTCAGGAACCTGAATTCAAGTTGGCTCAACCATTCTTGTTTGTCTTGAGAACTCTCCTTTACCAAATAAAACCCCACATGGAAACCGTAGGGTATGAAAGCCTGCTTCTTGTGCTTGACTAGTGTGGCGTTATAGACTTGTATGATAGTTTGATAGCATATTTCTACCACAATGAGCCAGTCTGGGACGTGAGAAGGGAGTAGATGCAGTGCTTTGTGGCCCCAAACACCCTGATATAGGTCCTGCATTCATCTAAATACCAATGGCATACCTTCATTACCATTTTCTTGGCTGTTGCGGATAGTTTCGGGCATTCCTTTTTAAATATAATAAAATAAATACGGGCGATGAATTCATCGCAAATGAGTGCGTAGGATTTTTTGTACATGTTCTCCCATAGTATTCCAAAGTAAACATGGAACGGGAGCTCCGCAACATGCCAACTTAAATTCATGCCGGTGAAGAAATTTCTTGCATAGATAACATCGAGAAGGTATGAGGCCATGTGGAAAGTGGGTGCTTCCCCTTCTTTTGGCGTCTGAGCTTGTTGTACACGGATGCTCAATTGCTTGGAAATTATTGCTCCCCAGTTGAAGGTGCTTCCAGAGATCACCACTGTGTATGCCAAGGACATCCATGCTTCCAAAAACTTGGAGTAGTCCTTCTTTCCATACAGTCGACAAATGAGAGCCATCAAGTAGATGTATGGCTCCCTCAAGTTGACTGTCCCATACTAGCCATTGCTCCAATTTGTAATATTCTTGAATTCCTTCCACCATGAGGCCATCAACCGGCTAGTGTAGTGGAATTTGTAGAACTTCACCACGAAGTCTGGGTTTAGCCGCTCCTCCAGATCTCTGAGTTTGTAGTACTTATGGACTTCTGTCAGGAGGAAAGCTCTGAAACACCCACCATTCTCATCGTTTATTAAGCATTTCTGCACGTCTGTATGGTCGATTAGCTACTTCAAAACCTCCATGCAAGGGAAAACCGAGGTTCTGCAGGCTACCATGTGAAAATATGACCATAAGATGTTTGGGAACACCTGGTCGTCAAACGCCCTTACATCCGGGTCGCTGTGTGGGATACATTCCAAGTACTCCTCCCAAATGATTCTGTTGAATAGGTCTCCCCACTATGGGAGCATCACTTTGGATCCAATGTTTTCTTTTGTGTCACTGAAGACTTGAGGTTGAAAAAAATCTTTTTTTGTTTCAGTTTTTATGATCGGCTTTGCCCTGGGAGTGTACTCCAACTGCCTCGCAGTATTAGGAGAAGAACCTTCACATGTTTCTGCTTACTTTAGCTTGGGTGCTCTCGGAAAGCGTCCGATGGTTGGATTTCTCAGAGGAATTTCCCCCGCAGCTTAGAAAATAGTTAGATATTGTGCAAGAAATCAGATGTATATATAACAAATCATGACCACTGAATTGAAAAAATTGAACACATACCTCTACTGCTTGTTTAACCCGGTCTTGATAATCTGAGAATCAACATAGTCTTGAGATGCTTTCTTTGCTTTTTCGGATTCTATGGAATTCAAACTTGTGCGTAGAATAAAATTGTTCAAAGATGCTCTAGAGATTTAAACAGGGATGAACTTACCTTGTCACATCAACCATTTAATTCAAGTTATGAGTGTAGTTTTATTAAATCTACCGCCAGATATTCAAAGACATTTAAAATTAAATTCTATCGTAGGTTGACGACACAGGTGGGGGTTGTAACGTGGCCTATAGGTGATTTCAAATCGTTGTTGTTCAATCGACGTACAGGGTAGCAAAATATTCAGGATAAAGAATTAACTATTCTATCAAATGCTAGAATCCGATCGTATCTTATGCTGAAAACATCCCATCGTTTCACTGGTCTAGCTGGTGAGTCGGGGGTTGGGGTTCTTCTTTGAACACTTTTCATTTATATCTCCTTGCAAAATCTTTGACACCGAACGATCTCGCCGTACAGAGCTGACGTGGAAAGGATGACTAGGAGGTGTGATTAGGACACACAGAACCTTAATATGACTCGAGACGAAACTAGGCCGTGTGACACCCCTACGCGAAAAAGACACATGGCACTTCAATACCGATGTTTTCGTTTACCCTTGTTATTCAGAATTAGGACTTTCCTTAAGCTAAACGTTCTAAAACCTGATCACATCCTACTGACACTGAAAAGTATCAAGGATCGACGATCAATGATAAACCTACCCAAATGTTCCCAGATATACCCTCTCGAAAATCCCCGATGTTGAAAGTGTATCAGGGGTTAGCAATCGAAAATATGTTTATCATAGACAAAATCCATTGTTTTAACCCTTGTAGATGATCAGGGGATCAAATTTTGCTCAATTTTCAAAGTGCTTGGAATGCGACGAAAAAAGTTCCATTGCATCTGTCTCGTCTTCCTGATTCCGGCGGTATATTTACTTTCTCAAACGGAGTCCATATGGAGAAGATATCGCGATCTGTTCACCAAGCCAAACATGAATTTTTTTTGGATGGTGACTGTACCTGTCCGTAAAGTCCGTACAGTCCGTACGGTGACGTGGCAGGATCGTACAGGCCGTACGGTGATGATGTGGCATTTGTTTATTGGTTGGTTGCTGGCAAATCGGGTGGTGACACGTGTCTGGTTGGTGGCAAATAATATGAGGACACGTGGCCCAATCCATGGGCGCCACATGTCCCCCTCATTATTGGTTTATATGTTGTATAAAATTTAATGGGAGTCCGCGGGGTTCGACCCCCGGACCTCCCCCCATATGCAATGAGTTCACAACCGTCCACTAACCACTATGACCGACTTGTTCCTTGTTTCATATAACGAACGCACATATATTTAAACTTACGCGTGTATGCAATGGAAAGGGGGGTCAGGCCGAGGCTTAGCCCCGATCCGTGGTTTCATTTCATAACATATGACCGTTGTATATGCCATATCACGTGCGGGTTGTAAACCATATATTATATATGTGTTATATATTGTATTAACATATGCGTTGGGGTTTGGAACTATAACCAACGGTTAAACACACGGGGGTTATAACCCATGGTTTTATTATATGACTAGTGGTTTAAAACGCGCAGGAGTTGTGCGGTTTTGGAACGGGAATAATGACTTAACCACTCATTTTCC
This sequence comes from Picea engelmannii, assembly GCA_009831015.1. NCBI lineage: Eukaryota > Viridiplantae > Streptophyta > Pinopsida > Pinales > Pinaceae > Picea > Picea engelmannii. The sequence goes on along the minus strand of ML795499.1, from coordinate 451,217 downwards.
TAGCGCACGGTCACATGCGCCATACGCCCAGGTGCCGAGGCGGTTAGGGGCTGGCGCGCCCTTAACTGTCCTATGGTTTGCACCGTTGGTGCGGTTGCATCCGATGCTGGGTTTTTACGCTTAAAAGAGCGTGTGAGCTAGGTTCATTCAAGGAGGGTGCGAATTGTAGAACCAGAGACAACAAGCTTGGAGAAGGAGACTTCCAGGAGGCCTATCTTTCTCATTTTTCAACCGATTGAGGTGTCGAAAGAGCCCAGACAGGGGTTTTGGGACGCTGGGAAGCCATTGGAGCAGTCGGTTTGTCAGTTTGAGCATTGTAAGACATGATTTTGAGCATTTTTTGAGAAACTAATAATAACGATCCATTGGATGCTGGACCAGGAGATGTAGCCCAGAAGAGGGGTGAACTCCTTTATCAATTGCTGTGCACATGTGTTTATGTTCAATGTTTATGCTGCTGTCTATGTATAATTTGCATAAGTAATCCTTAATTTTATGTGTTGCAAACTGATCCTTTTGCTTTAAACACATAACATTCACTTGCAATAATTTTTCAAGTATTTCAAGTCTTCTTCAATTTTTAGATCAGTAGATTTCCCTGACCCCGAGCAAGCGCATTGGTCATCGGATATCGATGGTTTCTTTATGGATTTTGTCAATGTCTATCCCTCCCTTACTTTGGTGACGTCGATGGGGATTGACTATATCTTAAAACTTCGTGGAAAATAACTCATGCAAACCAAATATACCTTTTGCCGATGCCGATGGTTCATCGACGATCGATGATTAGTGTAACTGTATGGCCACTTTACCTGCTTGAATTTTTCCGACGCCGAGCACAAGCACGCTAGTCGAAATATTAGCTGTATATTCTTAGTTAGGATGCCAAGTTCTTTTAGAAACAAGTTTTCATTTAACAAGTTCAAACAAACCCGAATTGATTGATAAGAGTCATGAAAACAAAACAAAATAAACCATCCCCCAAAGTGAACTCAATTTAGACAGAACAAGTGGTACCCAAAAAGTAATAGAATTTCATAAGGCTTTTTAGGGTGTCGTGAGCGCTCAACACACCTTAACCTTGACAAAGAATAATTACGGAAGAAAACCCTAGGCCTAATAGCCAATAAATGTAGCGTACCTCTCTCCAGAGCTAGCACACAAGGCATAAATTCCAAACCATAACCAATAGAAAGTCCAAGCCTAAAACGAGAATACAGGTTGCAGTAGCTACAACTGCAGCTACTCTCCAGACTTGCACACTTACCCAGTTTCTACAGTGCACACTCTTACATTTCTGCAGTTGCAAGACATGTCCTTAAAATGAGCTCTAGTGTCCTGTATTTATATTGTTTCTCCTTAGTTGTCTGGGCCAAATTCTCATTCTGGAGGCTAAACACTCCAATATTAAATATTTCCTTTAGCCTACTTGTCTTCTAGGGTTATGTCCAATGATTTAGGGTTTCTTCTTGCTTCCTAGAATATTCTATTCTTGTTAGGGTTACACGTGGGGCTAATACCTCCTGCAACTACCATAATATCAACACTCCCTCCTAGCTAGGGAGGTATTGAAGGCAATGGTCTTGAGAACAAACAAATGATTCAACCGATAACATCATCATATCCATACATGCTATGTCATGATTAGATCACGAGCACCATCATCACTATCAATATTATCTCATAACATCAACTGCATCATCTCTCGAAGCCACACTCCATTTGAGTAATTAGGCATGATGTTGAATAAGTTACTCACTCCATAGAGTGATACAAGAACCAATATTCTAATCCAGACATATTTCCTAGAATAAAAACTATTCCAACAGATGTTGGAAGTCACGCCATGGGCTACAAGGAATATTATTCTAATCTAGACATACGTCCTAGAAGAATAAATGTCCTAGACCATTTTCCTTCTGGAGAATGTTTGTCCATCAACACACTGACCATCCATCTAGATGATAATCATTTTCAATGCTACCGATAGTCTACATGGAAATCATAACAATGTCATTCAATAGAACACAACTGTGTCTATCCATAGTAGTACACAACTACTATCCAGTGGTGCACAACCACACCAAGTAGCACACAACTACTTAATCAACGACAGATAGTCACAACTAGTGGAACACATCCACCACAGTATCATACATGTAATTTCCATAGACATACAATCTCCATAGCAATCATATCATCTGATATCAACCTGCATAAAACAATATCATGATATAAACTGAGTCATCTGGCCCATTCTTTCACTCACATATGTGAGATATGGAAGAGAATCTGCCCTCATAATGTAAAACATTAGCCATGGGATATATGGAATATTCTTCTCAGGCATAGAAGAATAATCGTTCCTGATTTCTTAGCCTAGACCATTCACCTAACTAGGCCATTCCTCCGGCACTAGTCATAGTGCAGCCTGGAGAGAATGAGTCTGCCGTAGGGAATGCCTGTCCTTGATTGTTGAACCTCGACCATTCAACTAACCGGGCCATTCCTATGGAACTAATCATAGTTCAACCTGGATAGAATGAGTCTGCCCTAGGGAATGAATGTCCGAACCATTTCCTAATGGAAATTCTTGTCCTACACCAACCTCCAAAACAGACCATTCTTCGAAACTACTCACAACTATGAACTTCAAAAGAATGACTTCTTGATTAGACGAACCATTGTAATTGACCACTACTCCAAGTGACTGCCAAGAAGAATGACCTTCCAAGAACATCCCGCCACACTAGCCACAAAGGGAATCATTGTCTATGGTACATCAACATTCTATCGAACCATTTTCATTACGAAAATGACTGTCCAATCTGGACCATTTTCCAAACTGGAAAATGCATGTCCGTCATAAATATCAAACCACTTTCTGAACTAGAAAGGAACTTCTCATCCTGGACCATTTTTCGAGTTGAAAAATGACTGTCTATAAATCAATAACAAATCAGTTCTCCCTCCCAACTTGGGAGTATTCTCTTCCCTTTTCAATAAGGAAGTCATCTCCACGAGCCCCAACTTGCAAACTTTTCATCTTGGACATAGGTTTTACCAAAATATCTTCTATCTTCTCATTTGTGGGGATATATATTGGAGAACCACTTCTGTTTTATGGACTTCATCACAGAGAATGTAATGCTTTATCTCAATGTACATCAGTCTGTCATGGAACAATGGTTTTCTCTGAAGGATTCATATAGCTATGATTATTGCAATATATGATGGTCGAATTCAACACTTCTGTTTACTGCTAGCTCATGACATCGTGGCAAGGCTCAAACTGAAACATATTCAAGTAGCACTTCTTCTTTCATCATGAGAGTTTTCCATGGATCAACAATCCATCATCCCAAACTTTTGAGTAACTATTATGATACACTATCTCTGTCATAGAAAGTTTTCACCACGCTTCTGCTGTATATGAGATACTCTGCATCAAGTCATTTGAATCCATACAAGGTCTTCTTATATCTTCATACATGGGTCTCTTTATGGTATACCTCAAAACTTTGAGATTTATTTACATAAGCTTCTTCCTCAAATTCTCTATTGGGAGAACAATATTTTACAACCAACTAATGTAAACTTCAATCCATGGATACTGCAAGATATATAATAGCTCAGGTAGAGGTATATCTGGTTTACGGGAACAAGTTGTTATCATAGTATTCTCCTCCTTCTGGAAGAACCTCAAGTTATGAATCTCACCATGCTTCCATTCATAAGCCTTTTTCACAATTTCTTACATATACTATTCTTCATCATAACTTCCATTTCTTTTTCTTGATTGCTTCCAGTGGGTTCAAACCAAGCTGTGAGTCTTGTGATTATCGGTGTAATAACTGGTTGTTCTGGCTTTTCTTTCTTTCTTGGAATCTTTACGTTCTTCCTCATGTTTCACTTTAGCTCTCGGGTCCATGGAGTCTTCTATAGATTCCATGCCCTGAAGATTCCAACTTCTTCCTTTCATCATGGGATCATGGATGTAGATGGACAACCAAGGATACTTTGAGGCTTCTTTTCGAAGAAGACTTCTTCTGAACACGTGCTACTTTTCATGGATACTACTTTCAATGGGAACATGGATATATACTTCATAATCCTCAATGGATCATATTATTTATGGTTAGATCCCTCCTAATCCTTGCTTCATGCATGAATGCATGCTCTTCTTTTGGAATACTGTAATCAGCTCCTCAATTTAAGAGAGTCCATGGTTCCGTCTACATCCTTATTTCCTTTTGCAAGGTGTCACAAGTATTTTTCTAATTTCCTCTTGATTTCTAACTTATTTCTATTTTGAATTCTTCTAGGTTTCTACAAGTTTGATTATGATTTCAGCTTATCTTGCAGTTGTTACTTATGCAATAGCTTCCACATGAATTGTTACCAAGGATTGTCAATGTATTTCATCTTTTTATGTGTACTGTTTGACTTGTAGTGATTGTGATAATAATCCTTGTCCTATTATTCTTCCATAGACATTGTTTCACTTGAACATATTATCTTTTAATAAATAGATATGCAATATATGTATAGAAATTATATAAACATGGTATGCACAAGAACTATGAAGAATATTGTTACCTTGTCATAGAAGAAGAAGTCTGTTTTATCTTGCTTGACTTTCTTTGAGGGTTCCCTTTCTTCAACAACTGTTGCTTCATCTATTTCCTTCCTTTTATTTAACTCAGGACAATGGTTCCTGTAGTGACCATATTTTCAATAGTTGAAGCATTGTATCTTTGACATATCCTTTTCTTGATTTTGTTTCTTCCTTGATCCAACCTTCTTCTTATTCCTGTAATTCTTGAACCTTGCTGTGAAAGCTTGATCATTGTATTTTTTTTGGGGTTTCTCTTTTGCATTAATACTTGATTCTTATTGTGCACAACAAGTCCAAAGTTCTTCAAATGTGGGATACTCCTTCCTTGTGTTCATGCTTGCGGAAAATTCATCCCATGTCTTGGGAAGACCATTGAGTACTATATTTACCAGTTCCTTCTCTGAAATGATTTCTTCAATAGATTGTAGTTGATCTCTTAACCGAGATATTCTCACATGGTACAATGTTATGTTGTCATCATCATTCATTTTCATGTCACAAGGCTCATTCTTCAGACTCATTACTTGTCCAATGTTTCTGACTGAGAAGAGGTTAGTTAGGGCACCGTACATCTTCTTAGATGAGTCAAGATGAGAGATGTAGGGTATCAAGTGGTATTTTATAGAGTCCACTATGATACTCATGGCACTGCTATCACCATCTTTGAACTTCTCCATAACTGCAACGTTCTATGGTTCCTTCTCTTTTCCTTCTTCAAACTCTGGTTCCACAATCTTTTCTTTCACGATATCCAACACTTTAATCTTGGAAAGGATGAGGTCAATCCTTGTCTTCCATGCTCTGAATTTAGAAGCCCCTTCTAACTTTTTTTTTGACTTCATAGAGTAAGTCATGACTGCTTTGACTTGGTCAACCTTTGACTTTGACTTGGTCAACCTTTGATTTTGACCAAAAACTCAAACTTGGCATCTTAGTTTGCTGAGAGTACTAGGAGGTGCGCTGGGTTAGGGCGCACTATGATATCCATAAATTAGGTAAATCTCTATACTTAAGGTGCCTCAACAAGATGTTTAGGGTTTTGTTGCTGCAACAAAAAAATTACTGCAACTGCAACGATAACTGAGAAAATCCTCCCAATATATCTTCCAGTGGTTAGACTATCCGAAGATAGTGTGGGCCCATAACCTGTTAGAAATAATGGGTGTTCTCATTTAACCATAGACAATATAGCAATATTGTCACCCAACCATAGGTTGAAGCCACCCCCGAGCACCTTAATCTTGACAGAGAATAATTTCGGATGCAAACCCTAAGCCTAATAGCCAATAAATGTAGCGTACCTCTCTCCAAAGATAGTGCACAAGGAAGAAAGTCCAAACCATAACCAATAGAAATTCCAAGCCTAAATCAAGAATACAGGTTGCAGTGGCTGCAACTGCAGCTACTCTCCAGAATTGCACACTTACCCAATTTCTGTAGTGCACACTCTTACATTTCTACAGTTCCAATATATGTCCTTAAAAATGATCTCTAGTGTCATGTATTTATACTATTTCTCCTTAACTGTCTGGGATGAATTCTCATTCTGAAGGCTAAACACTTAATATTAAATATTTCCATTAGCAGACTTATCTTTTAGGGTTATGTCCAATGTTTTAGGGTTTCTTCTTGCTTCCCAAAATATTCTATTCTTGTTAGGGTTACACATGGAGGTTAATACCTCCTGTAGCTACCATAATATCAACAGGTCATATGATGCTGAAGTATGAGGCCAGATTCATAGAGATGATGCTTCATATCTGAACACAGAGAAGCTAAAGGTCAACAAGTTTGTGTTCGGCCTTAACTTCAACATTCGTGCGAAAGTGGGGATCCTAATGAATCAAACATTGCATGAGGCAGTACAGAAGGCCCCCATAAATGAGGAAGAGTTGACCAGCGGGGGAAATGGCATAACTCCTGCAAGACCGACTGGAAAAATGACGTCAGGTGCGAAGCAACATCAGACACCAGTTTGACATTCATCAAGGTACCATGATACATCGAGAGGATCCACGTTCACGAAACCACGATGACCAAATCCTTAGTGGGGGACTCCCTACAAAGAACCACCGCATCAACAACAATGTCACCCGCAACTGCAATATTTTAGGCCTGTTCAATAGAACAAACCGAGATCTCAGGTTGGTAGGCCCGCAACTTCTACATCCGGGACTAGGAGTACTGGACCGAAGACTGGGTGTTGTACATGTGGAGAGACACATTACTAGCGAGATTGCCCAGTTGAGAAGGCCAGAGTGGCTAGTTCAACATGACACACTATAGTTGGATATTTGGGTAAGGCCCACAGGATCAACACAATGATGAATAACTTCCAGGCTGAGCACCAGTCCACTATGCTCGAGACGTCAAGTAAAATCGTCAACCAAAATTTTAGTATTTTGATAGATCCAGGTGCTACATAGAGATTTATTCTGGTGCATTGCTAAAAATAATTAAGGTAAAGGAAGTCAAGCAGGACGAGTTTAGATACATAGAAATGGATTCAGATGCCAAACAAAAGGATGGAGGAAAGGTTGCAGACTGTCATATTTACTTGGGAGATTTTGTAACGAAGTCTAACCTATATGTCACGATCTTAAGATCTTATGAAATTGTGATCGGTATGGAATGGTTGGAATCACATGATGTGATACTCAACTATAAGATGAAACGATTGAGTTTGAACGATGATGAGGGACAAAGAAGAGTGATCATAGGAAGAAACAACATAGTGTCCTTGAGATTCATTCTTCCCTATAGTTGCAGAAGAGCATGCGCAAGGGATGTAAGTTATATGCAATATTAGCGCTAAACAAAAAGGGCAAGGCAGAAGGACTATAAAACCTTTCGGTAATACGAGAGTTGCTGATGTGTTTCCATAGGAGTTACCGGTTTTACTGCCCGAAAGAGAGTGGGAGTTCACAATCGACTTGGAACCTAAGACTAAACCGATAGCAAGAAAAACTTATCAGATGTCAACGCCTGAGTTACAAGAGTTGAAAACACAATTGAAGGAGTTTTTGGACTTGGGGATTATATGTCCAAGTGTTCCACCTTGGGGTGCACCTGTTATTTTCGTAAGAAAGAAGGATGGGTCGTGGAGAATTTGTATTGACTACCGTCAATTGAACAAGGAAACGATCAAGAACCAATATCCATTTCTAAGAATAGACAATTGGTTTGATCAAATGAAAGGAGCGACGATGTTTCCAAAGGTGGACTTGAGATCAAGTTATCACGAGTTAGAAATTAAAGAGGAATACATTCCTAAGACCGCTTTCAAGACGAGGTTTAGACACTACGAGTTTATCGTTTTACCATTTGGACTGACCAACACCCTGGGGGTATTCATGAGATGATGAATGGGGTGTTTCATGAATGCTTGGAAAATTTTGTTCAAGTATTCATTGATGACATACTGCTATATTCTCGGATGATAGAAGAACATGATGAACATTTGTGCTTAGTACTACAGACTTTACAGGAAACAAATTAAACGGGAAATTGTCGAAATTCTCTTTTTACCAATCAAGGATTCATTACATAGGACATGTTATATCCGATGAAGGCATCACTGTAGATCCAACGAAGGTAGAGGATATTATGGAATGTCTTTGATCGACAAACTTACTGGAAGTACACAACTTTATGGGTTTAGCAGGTTATTGCCGACGGTTCGTCAAAGGTTTTTTAAGATAGAAAATCTGATCACGAAAATTGCAGAAGAAAAACAAGAAGTTTGTATGGACCTTGAAGTGCACAGAAGAATTTCAAAGGCTCAAGGGGATATTGATGAAAACACCGATACTAAAATTCCCCGACACAGACAAGGAATTCTTGGTATGCACATACGCATCCAAGGAAGTCTTAGGCAGAGTCTTGATGCAAGACAGTCAAGTGATTGCTTACATTTCAAGGAAATTGAGAGAGCACGAGGAGAAATACGCCACACATGATTTGGAGTTATTGGATATTGTGTATGCCTTGAGAGTGTGGAGACCCTATCTGATTGGATGTAAATTTGAACTAAAAGCAAATCACTGTGGATTGTGGCACATATTTACGCAGAGTGACCTAAATGCATGACAAAGGCGTTGGTCAGAATTGCTTAGTGAATAGGATTTTGAGATTAATTATTTAAAAGGAACGATGAATAGAGTGGGAGATGCATCGATTTAGAGACCTTTCATATTCTCGGTGATACCTATTGGGCGCAAACCCAATTTTTTGAAAAAAGTAGCACGTGTAAGGCAGACACGCATGTAAGAAAAGCAACACGTGTAAGGCAGACATGCATGCAGGAAAAACAACACGTGCAAGGTAGATGCACATGTAGAAGAGGAAAGCATGCAAGGCATGGATGAAATGAGACCTAGTCATGATAGGGCTAGGGTTTTGTTAAGAATATGTAATGGCTATTAAGCCAAGAACATGTATAAATAGGTACCTAGGATGTCTAGGTCAAGGGGGTCTATTTTTGTTCTTGGGTTTAGAGTTGGTTATTGTGTTTTTGGTCATTGTTACTATGTCGGTCGAAGGCTGAATGTTTGTAACAAATGATCTCGTTTTTGTAATATGTTGAGCCGAGGAGAGGAATTAAGGGAGATCTTAAGGGTTAGATCACAGGCTGAGGATCCTAGTGTGATATAGTCCGCCTCATTGTAGATATTGATCTGTTCTGATGGAGAGTTGTAATGCCTGAGGCACTGTAGTTTTGGAAACATAATAATGAAAGAGTAGAGCAACCAAATATTTGTGGACGTAGCCCAGGAGGGGTGAACCACATTAGATCATGTGTTATGAGATTGAATGTTATGTATCTCCTTTGTTGTTGATGATTAGATGTTAGACAAATGTATGAATGACTTAGTTAGATCTGTTAATTTACATGAACGAGTAAGAATGACAGATTAATCACGATAAGATGAATGTTAGATTAAACAAATGAAGATAAAAGAGGTTAATTCTAGATCCCCACTCATTCCCAGGGTGCACACACCTGAGCGTTGCAACCACCCATAAGAACTATCTCGGGTGAGACTGCGGAGTGCATCCTGTGCACTGTGTTGCCTTCTGGTTTACCAGGAGGGTCGAGTTTTGTTGGAAACCATAATTGGTATGAACTTAGGTCAGCCCCAAAAGGGTAATAATAAGGAAGTCTAACCAATAAATGGTTCCGTTTCTAGTTGGAACAAAATGGGATTGAGTGAATGAGATCTACTGAAGAAGCGTGAAAATAATATCAAATATGGTGACACAATATTAAAAGAATGAGAATATAAAATGGGATGTTGAGATCGTGGAACCCGACGAAGGCAGAGATCGAGAGCTGGTTGAAAACAAAGGAGCTGGAATTTACACAGAAAGATAAAAAAACCCTGAAGTTAACACCGCACAAATATTTGGACAAGTACGTATTTAACGACTTGCATGAAGTATTTTTCTATGATTTCCTGCATGTGTTGCAAGAGTGGATATTGAGGTTGAAAGACAACCACCCTACAAATCAGATCAGACAACTAGAGTGGAATTATGTGGAGATCATGTAGTTACAACAAGTTGATAATAAATTTACGCCCACAGTAAATTTCTGGTTAGACATCATTGTTGCAGGATTTATCATAGAGTTTGTAGTAGATACTGTGAAGTCTTACAACGCAATAGAGAAAGAGTTTATAAAGGGACCTCGAGGTAGGTATATTAGATCACTATATACTTCCATTAAGATGTTACTGTATAACAAAGGTGTAATTAAAATGACCTCAGACATCTAAACTTCTCTACGTGCATGGGGGAAGGGGGGAAGCACTGACAAGAGACGAATAAATGGAGGAAGAGATGAATAAAGGAAAGAATGAGGATGCATTGGATCCAATCATGATGGAGGAAGACCAGATCAAGCAGATCATGGAAACAACTGGAAGAACACACAATGGAGTACCCTACTAATACAATATGAATAATAAGAAGAGAGCCATAGCCGTGGGGGAAGGCTTGGCAAGTGATGAAGAAGAGGTAGATGATCTCCGAGATGTGGAGAAAATTGAGGAAATCCTACCTACAACATAAGAAAGGAAGACAAGAGGTCCAAGAGTAGAAACCAGAGGCATAACTCCTAGCCATATTAGTGTTAGTGTGGAACCCATAAACCCATGTGTGACTAATACATAAAAAAGAACACCATTGTTTAGACAACCAACTTTCAGTTAGCCATCACGTTGAGAGACCGCACAATGGATTGGTACATGAGATTAGCTGCAAACAGTCCACCAGGAACAACCATAACGATTGTGGATATCAAGAAGCTGTTGATAAATGAATTCCAGAAGCCTAGCTCCAAGGATCAATACATAAACAAGATGATATAGATCAGATAGAAACCAAGATAATATGTCTAGGATGTAGACTAGAGATTGAAATGATTGAAGGGAAATATGAAGTATGTCATGAAATATATGAAACATAGGCATCCGTTTGTGAATTCACTACTGCCACACTTGAAATACCCTTTGAGACAAAAGATTTTTCAGGCCCAGGAAGAGGCTCTGCAGGAAGCCTTGCAACTAGAAGAGAACCAATATCAGAAGATAGATCCAACAATAGAGGAGCTCAAGGAGGACTTGAAGAATGTAACATTTCAATTAAACCAAAATAGGAGTAAGGACAAAAGATATTTTTTTTTGTGTAACACATGTAGGACAAAAGGACACCACAAGAATGAATACCCAACTTTTGCGCAGTACATGGCAATAGGACTGCCAAACCCTTTGACATCAGGAGGAATATGGTGTGATATCTATATGACACAGGGGCATGATCCATATCATTGAAAAATTATGTAGAAATAATAGACAATGCCTAAGAGTTCATATTGCAACTTTTGCAAGTCAGTAGGCCATGATGACAAATATTGCACAACAATGGAGTTGATGAGGGAAAAAACATCAGACACTTATAGGGTGTAGGCATAGATGATGACGGGGCAAACTGCACCATATTTTAACCAAGTACCAACCCCATATAACACTGTTCCACAACAATATAACACTGCTCATCCGCAATACAATACTGCGCAACCAGAGTAAAATCTCAAGCAGTATATCTAGGTGCCCTAGTACAATGCACCGCGAGGAGATTGAGCCGGATACAAAGGTGGAGGGTGAGGTAGAGGAGGATTTCGAAGAGGAAGAGGACTGATGGTATTCCATAACTGTAAAAAATCAAGACACTATGCAAGAGAATGTCCACTCCCTCCTGCGACCTGTATGTATTGTCGCGCATCAGATCTAACACAGAAGACTGTCTGTTACTATTGGGGAAGATACATGAAAAGTGAAATAAGAGCAATCATAATGTTCAATGGATTTCTGCAGAAGAGAGGTATGATGGAAGAAATATCAACATAGTTACACGTGGAGGAGCTAATACAGGAGATGACGTAGTAAGACATGATCCAACACAACACCAATGGGTGAAGAAGAATGCCAAACCACAGGAGCAGTTTGATGCGCAGAACGAAAAGGAGATATTCAAGCAAGCCAAACAAGAATTCTTGAAGCTATACATTGCATCTACATCAATTACAAAACACACTCAGAATGTACCAACGTACGATATGCCTTCATCGCTTGATCACACTAATGAAGCATAACCCCTAGGACAAGTAAGTACGATAAAGGATTTCTGCAATCCTGTGTTAAAATACTAAATGAGCCATCATCTGTTAAATTGTTACAAAATATGTTAGAAAGATGTAACATAGACGTAGAGGGAAAGATAGAGAAAAAAACCTTTAATCACTTGCATACAAGAAGGAGGACAAGCAAAGAATGTAGACTGAATTCCAACATTGGAGATTTCAACATGGGGGATATCATACTGGATTTAGGCTCTAAAGTGAATTTACTACCCAAGAAGACATGACAATGTATGGGAGAGCCCACATTAGGATATTCACCTGTTCAATTGAAACTACCAAATCAACACAGGGTTCTGCCAATTGGAAGGCTAAAGGGTGTGACAATAGATCTGGATGGAGTGCGCACTAAAGATGATTTTGAAGTTATAGAAATAGTGGATGGAACAACACCTTATCCGACATTGCTTGGATTGGATTGGGCGTTTGATAACCGTGCCATAATAAATTTCAAGACAAGGAACATGGAATTCGAGTCAGGAGAATACATAATCGTTGCGCCACTAGATCGATCAGAAGGAGAAAGGTTTGTAGAACCCACTTGTTTAGACCTGGAGGAAATTAACCAATTATACAGAACCACCGTGCGAGAAGAAGATTACGTGAATGTAACTGTAGATGGCGTACTAAGTTGGAGAAGCGTCATCTCATGCACGTCAGACTCAGATACAGGGCTGGAGAATTGGCAACAAAGATTACATGAAGCCTCCACATAAAGGTGCATAAGAATAGACCACGCAGTAAGATGGGTATGTATAGAGATAAGAGAACCTCCCAGATTTCATGGGGTAAATGATTTAGAAGAATTCCTTTGAGAAACAAATGTTGAACTTATAACAGAGTATCAACAACAGAGTAAACAAACAGTGAAAGAACTAATGTCATGCTACCATGTGAAGGAAGAAGCACTAGATGAAGATGACCCACACATCATTCAAATTACATAAATTGAAGGAGAAAGAGAGGTGGAAGCTCCATCTCGTGAATCATAAGTATTTACTGTGCCAATTAAAGTGAAGAAAGTAAATATTGGGACAAATGACAATCCCAAAATGACCAATGTTGGGGATTACTGGGATGAACAGACAATAGAAAGAATAACATAGTTACTGCGTGAGTACAGTGACCTGTTCCCAACAACCTTTACAGAGATGAAAGGCATAGCATGAGAGCTAGGAGAGATGAAGATACCCCTCAAACCTGAGGCTAGATCAATTAGACAATGACCATATAGATTGAACCCAATATATAAGTAGAAAGTAAAAGCATAAATTGATAGAATGTTGGAAGTTGGTATCATAGAACCAATGGAGGAATATGAATGGGTAAGCCCATAGGTAGTTCAAGAGAAGAATAAAGGAGGCATAAGGATATGTGTCGATCTGAGGAAGTTGAATGATGCTTTCCTACATGACCATTTTCCCACTCCTTTCACAGATGAAGTATTAGATACTGTAGGAGGTCAGGAAGCATACTCATTTACAGATGGATTCTCAGGCTACCATCAGATCAAGATAGATTTAAAAGATAGGTACAAGACCACTTTTTCCACAAAATGGGGATCCTACCAGTACATAGTCATGACTTTTGGACTGAAGAATGCACCAACAATATTCTCAATAGTAGTCATAGATGCATTCAAAGAATTCATCCATCAGTTTTTAGAAGTATATCTAGATGATTGGAGAGTCTATAGTTTGTTAAAAGATATTGTAGAGGTATTAAAGATGATGTTGGAAAGATGGAGGCAGTGTCAGATATCATTAAATATCAATAAGTGCATCTTTGGGACACCTTTTTGGATACTATTGGGCCATATAGTGTGCAAACAAGGCTTGCTAGTAGATCCTGCCAAGATTGCAGTGATTGTCAATTTACCACCACCAAAATCAGTGCGTCAGTTGAGAGAAACATTGGGACACACATGATACTATAGGAAATTCATAAAAGGGTATGCACAGATCACTACGCCGATGGAGAAACTATTGAGGAAATATAGTAAGTTTCAGTGGAATGAGGACTGTCAGTGAGGGTTGGACACTCTAAAAGAGAAACTGGTAACAACACAAATATTAGTATTCCCATATTGGAAAAAGACATTTCATGTGCATGTAGATGCATCAACCATAACACTTGGAGCTATTCTAGCACAACCAAGAGAAGGAGAGTTAGACCATCCTACAACATTTGCAAGCAGAAAATTGTCAGAGTCAGAGAAGAACTACAATACTATAGAAATAGAAGGCCTAGAAATGCTATATGCACTGTAGAAGTTCATACACTATCTACTTGGAAAACATTTTAAAATGTTCATAGATCATTTTTCCCTCAAATACCTAGTCAATAAGCAAGTGTTTGGGGGGAGGATCTGTAGATGGTTATTGTTGTTTTAGGATTTTGACTTTGAAGTGATAGTCAAGCCAGGGAAGTTGAATGCAGGACTCGACCACTTGTCAAGGATCACCAATGGAGAGGAACCTACAAATTTACAAGACAACTTCCCCGATGCACAATTATTTTCAGTCCAAGTAGCTGATGAATATTTTTCTGACATCATTCAAATATTGAGTACAGGGACTGTGCCACAAGAATTCAACACTGCGTAGAAGAAAAATATGGTAGTCAGAGCTGCATACTATCAATTGATTGGAGGACACTTATACAAGATGGGCACATACAACATCTTGAGAAGATGTGTACTAGAACATGAAAGACCAAGGATTTTAGCAGAGGCTCATGAGGGAATAGCTAGAGGACATTATGCAGGAAAATCTACCACACAAAAGGTATTGCGCACAGGACTATGGTGGCTGACCATCCACATAGATGCAAATGACTATTTCTAAAAATGTGATGTATGTGATAGTGTTGGTAAACCTAATAGACGAGATGAGATTCCCCTAAGACCACAAGTAACCTTGCAAGTGTTCAAAAAATGGGAAATAGATTTTGTGGGACCAATTAATCCAGCAACAAAGAGGTTAGGATCAAGGTATATCATCACTGCGACAAAGTACTTATCGAGATGGGCATAAGCAACACCAGTAAAATATTGTAGCGCAGAGACAACATCACACTTCTTGTTTGAGCAAGTGATCACTAGATTTGGATGCCCAAGGATTTTGATGAGTGACCAAGGGACTCACTTCATCAATAGTACTATCAAGGCTATGACTAAGGAGTTTGAAGTCTATCATCAAAAGAGTACACCATATCACCCTCAAGAAAATGGAATAGTTGATGCCTTTAATAAGATCCAAGAGAATGCATTAACAAAGATATGTAATTTCAACAGGGACGATTGGGAATTGAAGATGCCAATAGTATTATGGGCATACAAGACTACATGCAAAAACTTGACAGGGAAAACACCATTCAGGTTGGTGTATGGACAAGAAGAAATGGTGCCAATAGAATTTTTGGTACCTAGTCTGCATGTAACAACAATCACTAACATGACAGAACGAGGTGTAGTACAAGAAAGGATAAGGCAATTGATGGTGATGAAAGAAGATATGATTCTAGTAGGATTTCACCAAGAAGTACATAAAGCAAGGGACAAATCTTGGCATGATAGACATATTAAAAGGAAGAGTTTCAAGGAGGGAGACCTAGTCTTGGTGTATGATAGTAAATTTCTTCAGCATCTAGGAAAGTTCAGAATGCATTGGTTGGGACCATATGAAGTGCATACTATCACAGAAGGGGGAGTGGTACAGTTGAAAGATATAGGAGGTACATAACTCAGCGTAATGATCAATGGGATTCGACTGAAACTGTATAGGGACAATCGACCTCCTAGTACTTAGAAAGGTACCATGCAGTAACACAATATGTATATAGTGTATTATGGTAGAAGTAAGGGAGAGAAAAAAACCCCAGATAAACTCACATGGAGGGACTTGACAGAATAGAACTGGGTGCTGGAAGAAAACCAGGGTTTGAAAATGTGATGCAAAGAAGAGTAGTGAATGGGTAGAAAGGTATAGTGTGCAGGAAACATAATGAAAATTGAAAAAGTGACAATTATGAGTGCGACACAATTGTCACTTATTTGTCCCGCTATAAAGTCAAAAAAAGGGGGGAAACCGACCCATTGTGTTATTTTCTAAGGAGAAGAACGCAGAGTTGAACATAAGAGTGATAGAGTGTGAATTTGTGCTACCATTTTTCGAGTTGAGAGCCTGTAGTTTGGATTTCATCACCATGTCACCACCGAGGGTTGGAGCACCAAGAAGAACTGGACAAAACACACGAAGTAGCACACGGGTACCACAAATTGAAACCTGTGAGATGCCCACAGTGGTGGATGTGGATGGAATCCACACACCAGAGTATGAGCAGACCACATTGCATGTGGAAGAAGAGAAGGAACCCGCACAGGATCCTGAGTAGACGGAAGAGGACGCTGAATGGACGAAATCCAATGCATCTAGGGGTAAAGGGCCACAACAAGAAGAATCAACCATGGGTTCCATGCAACAGGGCCTAGAGTTGGAACCATAGCTCGAAACAGAGAAAGAGGCCGTACCAGAAGGTGGGGTATTGTATCCACAAGGGAAAAATAAGGTGCAAGCAGAAAGCAGTGCGCAAGGCGTACAACGCCCACAGGTAGAACTAGGTATAGTGTTGCCGAAGATTCCCAAGGGAGTGCAGACCAAAGATAACATGGTAGGAGGAGTCGATAGCCTTAAATACTCTGACCATGATGTCTCTGACGCCATCAAGTTCCCAAAGTTAGCAGCACAAAGCTACTTGGAGAGCAGGAGAGAAGGCCCATCATACGCACCACTATTGGAGCCTTCACCATGGATCCTGGGACTGTACAACACTGAAATCATGAACTTACTAGACATACTGCACTTCAGGAATGAGAAATACCTAAATGGATGTGTCAAATAACTGTTAGCAACGATGCATAGAGGCATCTTGTGGATGGATAGGCCAGTTTTTATCAACATTGATATCATTGCATCAATTACAGGGCTACCCACAAATGGGGAGAAGCCATAACAATACCTAAAAGACAAAACTAAGGAGAAATATATCTCATATGAGATCAAAGAAAAGTATGGCATGAAAAGTGGTAACAGGGGTATTAGGATCAACGACATCAATGATCCTCCGACACAATTTGCAACATGGTTGCTAGGTTGCAAATTAATGCGCAAGTGTTGAAAAGAAGAAGTTCCCACATGAGTAGTAGTAGTTGCAACACAATGCGCAAAGTGGATCTCAATGAGCTGGGTCCCGTATCTACTGAACTCATTCCTTGAATATTGCAAGGATGCACAAGACCAGGGCTCTGAGTTCCACTATTCATGGTTACTTATCCTCATTTCACTTATGGTGTGGAAGGAACCCACATACACTATGTTCCTGCCAAGGACATGAAAATGTGGCACAATGATCTACACATCATTGTGAAGCACACCAGATCCCAAAACAAAGAAAGCCAATGATGACATGTTTTCTCTATACTTAACAGAGATACAGAACAACATGGCAGATACATGGAGGATCTCCCCGGAAGTTGTCCATGAGTTTGGACAGATAGATAATTTCCAGGCATCACACCACATCATGTGGTTGCAGGAAAAGCAGGATCTGACCAAGGAGTGGTTGCAGTTGAAGTACCACGTGACAATGAAGGACATCCACATGGAGGTCTAGGAGTGGCCTGAGGAGAGGAAAGTGCCAACAATCCCAAAGATGGTTCCAGGAGCACAAACGAGAATGTAGGACATAACAATCCCCACGCAATAGAAAACCACAAATGGAGAAAGCACCAAGAAAATATGACACATGGCCAAGAAGGGGGAAAATCTACCATAAAAAAGAAAACTAGAACGAAGAATCCATCCCAACAAGGTGCGACACAGGGATGCTCGCGTGCATAGAAGACAACAAGGGAAACAACAGAACAAGTGCATGCGGAAGAAAGACAGACGGAGACACAAGAAGTTTTAATGTAAGAATAAGAAGTGCAGGAGATAGGCATGGACACATAGATTCCAGATGCATATGAACTAGTAGATGCCCAAAGGAAAAGGATAGGGGAACAAGCAAGTGGCACCAGGAAGAAAGAAAAGTCCCATAGAAAACAAATGGAAACATCACTGACAACATATGACGTAGAGCTGATAGCCATGCCAGTAGAAGGTAAACTGTCAAAAGTATGGGAAAATGCGGAAAACCACCAAGATTCAATTTTGGAACATGTACAAGAGGTAAAAACTAGGCTAGAACAGTTGAGGATCAAGGTGGAACAACAAAAAAAGGAGAAACCGACACTAGTAAGAGAAGGAGCACTTGTTGGAGAGACATTACAAATCACAGTGCAAGGAAGTGCTAACTTTATAATAACACCATATATGTTGTTCATCGATCAGGAAACAACGCAGAAGCCTATGAAGGATATCAAAATTTTGGACTTGGCATTGCCCAAGATCTCAACTAAGGCATTGTCTAAGTTACAGGCTAGAGTCATGTAGGAGATTCAGTCCAGAACAAGGTCTGACATGAAGAATCTAAAAATAGTGCAGGAGGAAAATATAGTAATGAAGGAAGGCATCAACAAGGAAGGGCAGAAGAAAGAAATAGCGCAACAAAAAGTGGATGAGATGGAGACCCAGATAAACACAGTCTTTCAATCCATCTCAGATGACACAACATCAGAGGAAGCAACTTCGGAGGAGAAGATAACAAAGATATCACATACTCTGAAACAATATAAAGAGAAGATCAAGGAACTGGAGGAGCACGCAGTAACTACTAAAATCCTCTATCATTCCAAGCGCAAAGATACCAAGACGCGACAACAACTGTAGAAAACATCATGCAAAACATACATATAGTGGTACAACTGCTAGAAAAGAGCAGACATCTATGGACACAACTTTTAGAGGATGGGAGCCTACAAGAGTTGCAAGGAAAGGAAGATAAATTGCATGCATCAATGGCGGATTTCAAGTAGCGACAAAGGAAAATGTCATCACCGGAGAAGATCAAGACGACAATAGAAATGAAGAACCTTCGGGAAGAAGAAAAAGTGGTGCAAGAACAAAAGATCGCACGACAGGCTGAGTTGGAGCCTTGATAAGAAAAAGAATAACAATTGGTAGTGGAAATCAATGCAACAAAAGTATGCCTTGAACATATAGGCTTCGAGGGGGGCGAGATATTATGACCACCAATCACCGCACATGTGGTCGAAGCAATGTCAGCAAGGAGCAACCAGGCTCAAGAGCAATGCCAAAGGGTAGCAGGTATGTATGAAGCACTGGCACAAGCAATGACAGATGCTGGAGTTAGGAAGTGACTCGAGATGAGTCACGATGTCAGTGTTGGGGGCATGTTGGGAACAAGCCCATTTTTGGGGGAAAAACAACACATGTAAGGAAAATTCACATGCAGGAAAAACAACACGTGTAAGGTAGACACAGATGCAATAAAAGAAGCACGTGCAAGACATACATGCATGCAGAAGAGGAATGCATGCAAGGCACACATGGAAGGAGACCTAGTCATGATAGGGTTAGGGTTTTGGTAAGAAGATGTAATGGCTAGTAAGCCAAGAACATGTATAAATAGGTACCTAGGAGGTCTAGGTTGAGGGGGTTTGTTGTTGTTCTTGGGTTCATAGTTGGTTATTGTGTTTTTGGTCATTGTTACTATGTTGACCGAAGACTGAATGTTTGTAACATCCGATCCCATTTTTGTAATATGTTGAGATGAGGATATGAAATAAGGGAGATATTGAGGGTTAGATCACAAGCTTAGGAGCATGGTGTGATCTAGTATGCCTCATTGTAGATCTCAAACTGTTAATTTTTTGGGGAAAAGCAGCACATGTAAGGCATACGTGCATGCAAGAAATGTAGCACGTGTAAGGCATACGTGCATGTAGGAAAAGCAACATGTGCAATACATACACACATGTAGAAGAGGAAAGCATGCGCGGCACACATGCAAGGAGACCTATTCATGATAGGGTTAGGGTTTTGGTAAGAATATGTAATGGCTATTAAGCCAAGAACATGTATAAATAGGTACCTAGGAGGTCTAGATCGAGGGGGTTTGTTGTTGTTCTTGGGTTTGGAGTTGGTTATTGTGTTTTTTTTATCATTGTTACTATGCTGACCGAAGAATGAATGTATGTAACATCCGATCCCATTTTTGTAAGCTGTTGAGCCGAGGAGAGGAAATAAGGGAGATATTGAGGGTTAGATCACAGGTTGAGGAGCCTGGTGTGATCTAGTCTACCTCATTGTAGATCTCAACCTGTTCTGATGGAGAGTTGTAATGTGCGAGGCGCTGTAGTTTTGGAAACATAATAGTGAAAGAGCAGTGCATCCAAATCTTTGTGGATGTAGCCTAGGAGGGGTGAACCACAATAGATCATGTTTTATGTGATTGAATATTATGTATCTCCTTTGTTGTTGATGATTATATGTTAGACAAATGTATGAATGACTTAGTTAGATTTGTTAATTTACATGCATGAGTAATAATGAAAGATTAATCATGATAAGATGAACGTTAGATTAAACAAATGAAGATAACAAAGGTCTATTCTAGATCCCCACTCATTCCCAGGTTGAAAGCACTAGATCATTGCAACCACCCATAAGAACTATCTTAGGTGAGACTCCAGAGTGCATCCTGTGCACTGCGTTGCCTTCTAGTTTACCAAGAGGGCCAATAGTCTTAGGGGAGTTTTGTTGGAAACCATAGTAGGTCTGAACCTCAGTCAACCCCAAAAGGGTAGCAAGAAGGAAGTCTAACAAAAAATACCTCTTCAGACGAATCTTCAAGAAAATATTCAAACTATACAGTTTGATGATGACTGGTATAAGGAGGTTAAGGAAAATATCGAACAAGACACTATGATGGTACCAAATTTGGAAGGATATGCATTGGACAACAACAGATTGATGAGGTATAATAACTAGATCTATGTACCTCCTAACGACGAATTGAGAAGTTTGATCTTAAGCGAAGCTCATAGAGAAATGCACATGGCTCATCCAGGAGTAAAAAAGATGAGGGCAGACCTTAAGCCCTTATTCTTCTGGAAAGGAATGAAGGTGGATATAGTTATATATGTGGTGAGATGTCTAGAATGTCTGCAAGTTAAGGCTGAACATAGACATCTGAACGAATTACTACAACCACATGCTGTTCCAGAATCGAAATGGGAGGTCATTTTGATGGACTTTATTGTTGGATTGCCACTGACGGTAAGGAGGCACGACTTGATTTTCATGGTAGTTGACACTCATACAAAGAGTGCACATTTTATCCTTGTGTGTACGACGTACCAGGCGCTAGACAGAGCTAGATTTTTTATCAACAAGATTGTGAGATTTCATGGTGTGCCTAAACAGATCATATCTGATAGAGGATCGATGTTTACCAGGTGTTTTTGGACCAGTTTCCAAGAGGCCTTGGGGAAAAAAATGAAATTTAGTACAACGTATCACCCTGAGAAAAGAAGGAAGACATAAAGAATGAACTGAATTTTGGAAGATATGTTGCGTGTGTACATGATGGACCAACATAAGTGTTGGGAAGAGTTCCTGCCACTGGTAGAGTTTGCGTACAACCGCAACTATCAAAGTACAATTAAGATGACACCATTTGAGTTTCTTTACGGGTGACCATGTCAGACACCGTTGAGGAGGGATTGACTTGAGGAAAGGGGCCTGGTAGGACCATAAGTGATCCAGGAAATGGAAGAAAAAATGAAATCGATAAGGCAAAGGATTAAGGAAGAACAATATTGACATAAGAGTTATGCCAATGCGTATCGCATTGACTGCAATTATGAAGTTGGCGACTGATTTTTCCTACTGGTGAAACTACCCAAGAATCTGATCAAGTTTGGAGGGGGTGCTAAACTCTCTCCTAGGTTTGTGGGACCTTTCTAAGTTGTGGAAATGAAGGGACCCGTGGCCTATTGACTAGCCTTGCCTGATTCTTTGAGGCATATGCACGATGTTTTTCATGTATCTATAGACATTATGTTAGTGATCCTACATATGTGATTGACATGAGTTCCTTGCAGGTGTCAGATGAGGGTGCACTCACAGTGGAGCCAATCCACATTTGGGACCATCGCATTCGACAACTACGACGTCTAATAGTCAATCAGGTCAAGGTCCAGTGGGACAATTATAGTCCACACTCGACTACCTGGGAGGACACATATGTTATGCGTTAAAAGTTTCCTTATCTATTTGATAGACTAGACATATATAACTTGTCAGTTACTTTTATTACTACTTATATATATATTGTACAACTTCGGGACAAAGTTTAAAACAAGAGGGAGTGTATGTAACATCCCGCTTTTGTGAGCACATCTTATTTACTTATTCTTTGAGGACACTTGCATGCAAGTGATCCAGTTATAGTACATAGTTATTTTTTTCGCTTATGGGTTCTTCTGATGATGTTGATGGATCATGATTTTATGTTATTTGTTATATGCGTATTGACATATGCTATTGACGAGTTTTCCTTGAGTGTGCAGAAAATTGACAGAGTGTGGATTCCGATGGCATCAATGGACCTCCTTGGACTCCGAATTGAGTCAGGGAGTGGTTTGTATTGGTTTGAGTATTTCATTTATGGATATGTGATCTATGATCGATTATATTATGATGTTGTATATGGATTGTTGATAGCATTTTGTTAATATATGCAGGATGATGAATGCTTGCTAATATGATTTAGATAAGGAGTAAAGGGGCCATGTACATAGACTAGATATTGAGGGATAGGTGTGGCAATGTCCCTGTCACAGCCTACTAGCACTCCCGCCGTGGCTCGAATTGTAGGTTAATGATTACCTAGTTTGAGAGGTCCACGATGCCATGAGGGAATACTGAGACAGTCACTCACAAATATTTCTAAGGGGTGCACAATAAGGAAGGGTCCTTATTCCTTAGAAGCACTTAGTCTCTCATAAGGTCGCCCGAATGGAGTGCTGACTCCAGGCGTTGAACAACTACCAAAACCAATCAAAGGCGAGTGACACCCTTGGAGAACGATGTGCATATTGAAGGACACGTCATGAAAATAAGACTTGAGTCAATGAATCTAGGTGGCCTAGAAAACCTTGAGCGAATAATTAAACCCTGTAAAATATTTAAGCATTGTTGGCTTTAATTTATTTAATGAATTAAGAATTGAATTAATTAATTGCGAATCCACAAATGAAAATATAAGACTATGCAAAAAGTTATGCCTAAGTCGGTAAGAATACTAAAACTAATTATTAACTAAATCAAATAGGAATGAGGTAAATCAAATTGAGAAATTAAAAAAAATAAAATAAACATAAAGATTTATTTAATACACCTATGTGCAAGAAAATACCAAATTGGAATTCAAGGTAAGAAAGGAATACAACTGAAAGAATGTGTAGGCATAGAAAGGTATCTAGAGTCTATTTAACACTACTCTAACTAGAAGAATATTCGTATTTTAACTCAACTCAGATTTAGTAAGGTGTTAGTCATTAAATGGGAATAAAAAGAATAAAGAGACAAGTAGGAGAGAATTAAGGAGCACTTTTAGGAAGGGTGAGGGAAATTGACTTTTAAATTAAATTATAATATGTATTTACTTGTGCAAGTTGGGGAAAGGTTGACAAGTGTACGAGGGAAATGATTCTAAATTATTTAAATTAAAAGGAAAATTAATTGTGCAAGTGGGGATGTGTTATGGGGAAATTCTATAAAACAAATGGCTAAGATGAGAAATGGATCACACTCATTATGAGTAAAGTTATGCTGCAAAATTTTTGACTGGTTTTACTTGGGAGAGTTGGGATACCCATCCTGAGAGAGAGTGGTGGCTCTACCTTGCGAGGCAAGCTGGGAGTTGGAGAATTTCTGGTTGTGTGTGCATGGCCCCTTTGTGGCTCTGGGGGATAAGGGGGAAGAAGAGTAGCCCTAGTGTTGGTTGGGAGGTACTAATGAAGTCTTAGGATTGGAAAGCGAAGGAGCGAGGCATAAGTCGAGGGGAGTTCGTCAACAATATCAATCCACATTGACGTCAGATCATTGGCTACAATATTTAGTCATTGTATTATTAGAGAATCATTCATCAATTGTAGGTTAAGATGGAGAGAAGGTTTTTTTGAAATTCGTATGAAAATTTATTTTTTCAAGTGACTTAAATTAATGATATGAACAAATTGTAACTTTTATGCAAACAAAACTATACTTTTATTGTGATGATTTCAAAATTTATCCGGTAAGATGCAATGAGTGTTGGTGTAAATAATGTTCGGCCTCATTGCAGGTTGTTTTCAAAAATTGATGAATAACCAGTGATGATGTATATAATGTTGTGTCGTATCCTCAAGATGTTTAATTGTAAGAAACTATGTAAGTACCTCCCTGATGTTGTGTTTAGCATAGTCATGTCTAGTTGTTAAACCTTTGATGTGCGAAATTAGGTTTTACTGAAATTTTTCCCTCTCGTTTCTTGTCTTTGAGCTTCATCACTGAGATCATCCCCTAATTGTTAAGTGTTAGTAGATGATGGGTTTTAGACCTCTTACCTTAGTCTTGTTTATGTTGGTAGTATGGATATCTTATAAGAGTGAGGGGTATTATTGACGAATGGAATTACGATAATGTGATAGATCTCTACCTGATGCTAATCTTGTAATTATGTTATCGTGGTTCTTATCCTTCGTTATGTAAAATTTTCTCTTGCTCATGTTTAATTATCAAAGAATATTTTGAGAGGGTAATTATATTGCTTCGCGAAGAATGATTGGTTGGTCCTTCTTGATGAATCTAGTTCTGAATTTCATTTCTTTTCATTGGGTTGATGGGATTGTTTTTTGGAGTGTCATCAAGTCGATTCCTTATAATTTACTTAAGGGAATCCCTTTTAAAAGAAAGATCAGTTGAACCTTGCATAGTTGTTACTGATTACAATAGCTCGATGAAATTGATCAAGGATGCTTGAATTAAAGGAATTAACTTAGGCGAGGTTCTAAAGATGGGAGCAATTAGGTCTCTTCCTAGTAATGTAATCTTACTTATGCTTTATGGATTTTATAAGTCCCCAGGTCTTATTCCCTTACTCAATTATGCTAATTATTGACGAATGATGATTGAAGTAAAATGGAATGTTCCTTGCACTGATGAAACACTGTTTAGTTTTGAATGAGTGATTAGATTACTTGCGCGCCTTGAAAATAATGTTAATGTATGATTAATTAAGTGATTGGATTGCTTGCGTGCCTTGAAGATAATGTTAATGCATGATTAATTAAGTGATTGGATTGCCCGCGCACCTTGAAAATAATGTTAATGTATGATTAATTAAGTGATTGGATTGCTTGCACGCCTTGAAAATAATGTTGATATATGATAGAGTAAATTAGATTTGCTTGCGCCATGAAATAATGTAGATGTATGACTGATAAATCTAGACTGGAGTTATGAGTTGTGATTGATTACAAGATTTAGACACCTCCTTGTTCCTTAGAACAATCGTCATCCCTGAGACCTTAAGTGGTCAAAATCAATCAGATGAATCCCAGGCTTGAGATTTTCTTATGTGTCTTGGAGGTCCTAACCATGCATGATAGGTTGGACGTGTAGTAATTTATATTCAATGACATGGTTGATCATTATTTATATATTTTCTTCAGTTGATTGAGATGTATTGAACTGCATCATTATTTATGTTTATGTGTGATCACGTGTCACTGTCAATTATGTAAATGCATAGAATGTGCCGTTTTTAATTTATGATGATGTGTAGCTTGTAATGTTATTAATCATGTCATGACGATTTTATTTTTCTAACGCTTAGCACAATTTTTTTTTATACATTGCTGTTTGTTGTCGTAACAAAGGGGACATTACAACCAATCACTCCTTGGCATGCCAGAAGGAGTGACCAACCCTTTTGGTTGCACCCTCAATGAAAGGAAAAGGTGACTGAGTTAGAATTTAGTTGGAAACTCAGGGAATAAGTGGTAGGTTTTAAGGGTTAAAATAAGGGGGTTCTAGGGGATAATGACCTAGTGATTAGGTGAACTTTAAGTGATAATGAACTGATGATTAGGTGGAAAATAACTATATAAAAGGTTTGGCCCCAAATATTCTAGAATCCTCTTTGGAATTTTTCTCCCAGTAAGTTTCCCACCAATGTTCGACACAGGGGAGAGCCTTAAGGAGAACCAATGTGATCTTTTATTTGTTAGAAAAATTGTGAAAAGATAAATAACTTGTAGTAAATTTGACCATTTTTCCAAAGCATCTGTATCGATATGACCTTAAAATATGGGAATATTAAAATTAACTTGTACCTTTAATGGGGTAGATTGATCCGGATTATTTTTGGCACGAAATGAGAGCAGAGATATAACACATAAATATTTAGAGATATTGCAAGAGAGACAACAATATAATAGAGATATAGCGGAAATAAAACAAGAGTCACAGATATACAGTAATACACGATTTCTATTAACGAAATAAATGTACAGAGACTGTAAAATACAGAGTGAAAGACTCTCTAGAATGGTGGTAGCTTATCTCTGAGAAGAGATGTGACGACTACTTGCATCTGTGAGAAGATGATTATTACAATTAGGCTCTAAGGGACTTTTTAACATAAGTAAAATCCAAAACCCTAATCCCGAAAGATGAAAATCCAAAAGGTTTGTGGGCCCCGATGGGGGTTGTTGATACGTCAACTTCCCATGGGCGCAACTTTTGCATATGATCTCCATTTGGGGCGCTCAATAGCTCGTTGGAAAGATCTATCTGAGAAATACAACTTTTGGGTGAGCAACATGATCTATTATCCATGTTGCTTCCCATTTTCTCAAAAAACATCGTTTAGGGCCTCAAAATGGCCCCGGAAGTTAAAAACTGCTAAAAATAGTAAATTACCAAAATT
>ML795499.1:396066-423459 GCA_009831015.1 Picea engelmannii | reverse complement strand
ATGACTGTTTTGAGCGACATTCATCGGTGTTGTGCCAGGGGATTTTGTGGAAATCGCACCATTTTCTGGTGTCCTTCTTTGTCTTCCCATGACCCTTCTTTTCCTGTGGCTTGGACTGGTTTTCGGGAGACTGTTTGTTAGAGCTGTCTTTGTCATACTTTGGTTGTTGTGGATTTGCAGACTCGAACTCCCATTTGTTCTGGTGCTTAAATTTCTGCTCGATTTTAATAGCATATCGATAGGTAGCACCGAATGATGAGATGTCCAGGAAATCCATTTCAGTTTGAATGTATCTGTGTAGAGCCCCACGGTATTTCAGAACCAAATGTCGTTCAGAGTATTTGATACCCAGCTTGGTGCGCAAGGTATGGAAGCTATCAGTGAACTCCAAAACTGATTGGCCCCTCTCTTGCCACAATGTGGTCCATGTATTGGTCCTCATAGTTTCCAACAGGGTAATACTGTTCCTTTGCCGCATCCACAAAAAAATCCCAACAGGGTAATTATGAACAGAGAAATAACCTTCTAGGAGATTTAACCATTTATCTAGGGCATATGCATCTATTTGACCTTCAAACATAGGAATATCAAAATTAACCTGTACCTTGAAAGTCGAGGTGCCTCCAAATTGGCCGCTTGATGAAGATGCGTCTGATACTATCGACAGGCATTGAAGGATGTGGGAAAAATTCTCCATAATTTCGTCCCTCTGTCGCGTGAGAGCTTGCTCAAGCAACAGATTGATAGGATCATCTGCTCCGTCGTTTTTCTTTTCTTTCGCCATTGAGGGCTTCTTGGGTGTGCAAGAGTGACTGTCCTCAAGAGAGACAAGCTCAAGACCCAACTTGCTATACTCGGACCTCATCGGGAACATGCACTAAAAAACGATCAAGAGCAGCCTGCTCTGATACCACTGATTTGGATTATTTTCGGCACGAAATGAGAGCGGAGATATAACACATAAATATTTAGAGATATTGCAAGAGAGACAAAAATATAATAGAGATATAGTAGAAATAAAACAAGAGTCACAGATATACAGTAATACATGATTTCTATTAACGAAATAAATGTACAGAGACTGTAAAATACAGAGTGAAAGACTCGCTAGAATGGTGGTAACTTATCTCTGAGAAGAGATGTGACAGCTACTCGCATCCATGAGAAGATTATTATTAAAATGAGGCTCTTAGGGCCTTTTTAAGATAAGTAAAATCCAAAACCCTAATCCGGGAAGATGAAAATCCAAAAGGTTTGTGGGCCCCGATGGGGGTAGTTGATACGTCAACTTCCCAGGGGCGTAACTTTTGCATATGATCTCCGTTTAGGGCGCTCAATAGATCATTGGAAAGATCTATCTGAGAACTACAACTTTTGGGTGAGCAACATGATCTACGATCCATTTTGCTCCCCATTTTCTCAAAAAACATCGTTTAGGGCCTCAAAATGGCCCCGGAAGTTAAAAACTGCTAAAAATAGTAAATTACCAAAATTGCTAGAAACATGTTTTGGGCCAGTTGGAGAAGGTGGGTGGCCACCGATATCCACCTGGATCATAGATTCTCCAAAGCAACCGCTTGACGAAGACACACTTGTTATTGTCAGTAATCATTGAATAATTTGGGAAAAATTCTCCAACATCTCGTTCCTCTGTTGCGCAAAGAATTCCACAAGCTATAGCTTGATGGGATATTTTTCTCCTGCGTCTCTCTTTGCTTCTGCCATGGGAGGCTGCTTGGGTTGGAAAGAGCAATTTTCCTCAAGAGAAACTAGCTCGAGACCCAACTCTCTATACCCTAAGTGTAGTATACATAGGAAGGTAATATGGGGTACCTAGGGAGGTGCCCAATGGGAATGTGGTTATGTATTATTAGTGGAAGTCATTTAATATATGAGAATTTGGTCATTCAATGTAAGGTGGAATAGGTATACTATATCAATAAAGGCCCACTATGGTATTTATATGTAATAAATGTGAGAAGGCTCTCTTGAATTTTCCTAGGAGATATATAGAGATATATAAAGAAGTGTAAGCAATGTAATGAAACCTAGTGAAGAATATCATAATTGTAACAAACAAGTATTGCTTGAGGAGTGCATTCCTTCCACAAGGAATAATATATGGTGTTACCATACCTCAAGGGTTTTATCTATTTATTGTGTTCAATATTTGGTGAACGGTTTGTTTGATTGTTGTTGATATTAAGAGTCTATCTGAAGTTATATTTGTAGATATACTCAGGTACTTAACATTGAGCTCGTCGGGGACATGCACTAAGAAACGACAAGGAGTAGCCTGATCTGATACCACTGATTTAGATTATTTTGAGAACGAAATGAAGGAAAATATATAACAATAAATATACAAGGATATTACAATAAACAAAAAAACATAGTAATGCACAATTTTTATTAATGAGAGAATGTACATAAACTGTAAAATTATAGAGTGAATGATTCGCTAGAAATGTGGCAGCTTATCTTTGAGAAGAGATGTGATGCCTATGCTCATTCACAAGAAGACGATGATGGTTAAAATGAGGCTCTAGTGGCCTTTTTAACATAAAGAAAGTCCAAAACCCTAACCCCGGAGGATGAAACACCAAAAGGTTTGCAGGCCCTAATGGGATTAGTTGGTATGCCAACTTCCCAAGGGCATAACTTTTGTATACAATCTCCGTTTGGGGCGCATGATATATCGTTTGAAAGGTCTATCCGAGGATTACACATTTTATTTTCACAATACAAATAAATCATATCATGTGACTGTGGCAGGCCCAAAAAAGCTTTTTAGGGCCTCAAAATGACCCCAAACGTTTAGGATCCAAAAAGTTGTAGAAAAACTGCCAAGGTGGAAACCCATGTTTTGAGCCAGTGGAATAGGTGGGTGGACACCAATTTCCACCTGGATTAGATCTGGAGAAGGAAAAGAAGGGATGCTAAATTTTGGATCATTTTGGGAGCTTAATACTAAATAGGAAAAATTTCAGTCTTGCAGAGGAACCAGGTTGTCAGGCCCAAAGAGTGAAGTTTTGTGTGAGTTGCACTATAACAAAAAGTTATTGGTAGTTTTTCCTAGTAGTGAGTTCCCTTGAGTTACCAATAGTGAGATTCCTGGTTACCCATGTGAGATAGACCCTGATAAAATAATGGGATTCTTGATGGAATGAGAGTAGTGAAGGGGTGCATTCCTTGGGTTGGGCAGGTTAAGAGGAAGAGATCTTGTGGAAACTAGGATAGTTGTAGGAGAATGCCAATGGGTTGTGGGATATCTAAGCTATGAATGGATTGTGAGAGACACACCATTTTGTGGATTCCTAGCCCCATCTTGGGGGTGACTTGTAGTTGATACCTAGAATAGTAAGTGTATGGTTGGGTGGAATGTCCGTCCCAAGTAGCTAGTTGCACAATTGTTTTAAAAAGATAAATGTTTATCTGTTTTTTTGAGTTATTTTATGAGTTTAACTGCTGTGCATTTTACTCTGTGTATGAGATTGAATTATTAGCTACATTCATGTTTATTTATAATGTTTTAGATGAATTTAATTAATGGTATTAGAAAATGATTGATTTTTTGTGTATTACGGTAGCTGGTAAGCTACATGATTAGTTAGCAGAAAAATTTCATTTTATGGGACATTCCTTATAGTAATGTTCTTTAGTTAAGTCAGATACGTTACCAATTATCTTACATGCCTTTAATATACATTAAGAACCATATGTCCTTTTCATTCATATGGGTTAGAGTGACAATAAGGATTTGTAGAGTAAGAATTTTGCAAAATTTCTTATTTAGGGGAGCTCCAAAATGGATGTAGTTCATTAGAATCACCTTCTTGGAGTCATCCTTTGTAGCACATGAACAATCCATTTGGAACCAAGTGGTTAGGTATCTGTTTTGATAACTCCCATGCCTCTCAATTATTTGGTAGTGCAACATAAATTCTAGTTAAAATGATGGAAAAATTTTCCTTCATATATGCTGATCTAGATAAAGTTGCTAAGGGATTTTACAAGTTGTTGGTAGGAACTGACAAAATCTATCCAATAAGAAGAGTAGTAAACATTAATGGTATCCAAGGCCTTAATGCACATTCTGCATATTTTCAATTTAATAACAAAACACCATGGGTTTGTCTACCAATTATCAATCTCCTTTTCTAGTCACTAAATAACCATATCCCAAAGGTCCATGGGTAATATTAGAAATGCGAAAAAAATGACAAGGAACTCAAAATAACTTGCTAGGATATATATAAGTCCAACCTTCACTTACAAGACAAGTATGAAATCATTTCAAGCTTTGTCTATAACATTCTATTTCAGTCTACTATATCTTGAACCCTAAGGCATCACATAATAATATGAAGGAGTCACCCATGAAATGTTCATTTACAATTATCTAGTTCCTTTTTTTTGGAGGGGGATACATTTGATAGTATCTTGATTAACCATATGATAGAAAAGATAACATAAGGATTATGTTTCCATAACATAAAGGGTTGGGGTGAATGGATACCCTTATCAGATGGACAGGGACAACCCAACATTTCTCCAATATCACCTATTGATGGATATGTAGGTTGAGGATTTTGAGAAAAGTGTCTCAGTAGATATAGGGAAAGCTTGCTCAAATGTCCTTAAGCATTTCCAAAATAAAGGGCCATTCAATATTGGTTGGCCTATAAATTTCCTTGGATATTCCAAATGGCATCTTGTAAAAAAATATTCTAAACTAGTTTTTACTATAGTGATTAGCCTATGCTCAACTATGCTACTATTCTTTTTGTTTTTTTAGTGAACTAACAAAATAAAACACTCCTTTTAGATTCTTTAGCTATTGTGACATAAAAATATAACTACAATAGAGAAGAAACACAATGGAACATGATATTTTATCCTAGTAAATTCAATGTGGGAAAATCTATAAAGAAATGAAGGAATGTGCCTTTTGTCTTATATAAAATGGAGATTATAATACATATTAAAAATATTTCCAAGATTTTTATGAAGCTACGAGACACTATGCTATTCTATAATTGTCTACAATTTTCTTCTCTCAGTCTATTGTACTGATATCTCCTCCACATTTACTGCTCATACTATGAAACAACAAAAGGAATGAAAGTTAGTGAACCCATTCTTGTCCCTCTGCTAGGTTTTTGATAGCTAGAATAAGGGTTTCAGAACCCTCTCAGAATCTTCAAAATTCTTCTAGAAGTATCCAATGGAATCCAATACATTACTAAATCCACATGGGTGAATCATGGTGGTTTGATGTGGCTACCACTTAGACCCTTCAAATATAATTGGACTGTTAGCTTGTCGAGGCCATAACTTTTGCACATAGACTCCATATGTCAAAAGAAAACCATTTTTGGAAATATAGTGACCCGTAGAATGAAATAAGGACCTTTGAGAAATTGTCCTTGAGTTTAGAGACCCTAAAATTCCAATTTTGTGACCCTAAACCAAAGGAATTTTAATTCTTGTCTATTATTGTGGTTTGTAGGATCTGACTTAAACCAACACTTCTAGCTGCTAATGGATAGTGCATGACAACATGTAAATCCCAACATACCATGAGTATTTGACCCAAAATGACACTTTTGGGTGCTAAGGGATAATGCATGATAACATGTAAGTCCCAACATACCATGATCCTTATGAAAATGGGGGAATCCACAAGGGAGTGGTGTCTCCTACTAACATAATGGTTGATTGGTTACAGGGTAAGTATGCTTGCTTTCTCATCCTTCCTCTCCTCCTCTAAGTAACATGTTGTGTGGGTGCATGTGTGTGAAACAATAGTTAGATATGCCTATATTGTAGCATCTTTGAATAACTTCTATGACTATAAAATCTACTATCCTCTTCCGTGTTATCCCACATTCATTGTGAGGGTTGGTTTGTATAACCAACTTATCTAGGTTATCCAACTAAATGTTGGTTTACAATTTTCCTGTAGACACCCCATCTTGAAGTTGGGCATAAAAATGTCTCTAACAATGTTGATGTCTCTCATGATAATCTCAAGGAAGAGAACCAAGTAGTTTCATAAAATGGCTCAACACCCATAATAATAACCTTACCTAAAAATTTATAAATAACTTGACCAATACCATCTAAGTGTCAAAAGTGAAGTATTACAATGACTTTCTAGGATATAGAGGCAAGGAAGAGTTGGCCATGGAATGACCAAGTTCGAGGTGGACTTGGCATATGTATAATACCATAAAATACATTTAAGTGTTTTAGGTGTACCACATAAGATAATTTAGATTAGTGGATTCCTAGGTGAGTCAATATACTAGCGAAACCCCCAAGAATAAGGGACCATGTGAATAAGGCCTTTTGGGGTTCACCCAATGGATCTTGGACACCACACTTAGAAAATCCAAGTTATTCACTTATACTTAGGCATATAAAGCTTATGCAATCTACCATCTAAGATATAATTTTGACAAACATATTTGTAGACATCAATAGGCTTGCATATCTTAAATTAGGCCTTGGTTTTATTCTATTTCTAGTCTTTCCACTAGGTTTTAAGAGATCGTCATCCCAACTTAATGTGAAGAGAGTCAGTGATAATTTTATTGACATGATCAAACACAAATATCCTATAGGGGTTATCCAACTAAAATTTGGTTTCTAACTCTAGGAAAGGCATCCAATATTGAGCTTGTGAATAAAAATATCTTGATGATTGTTGATGCCTTTCTTGAGAATCTCAAGTTTGAGAACCAAGTAGTTTGATCTAGAAACGTTCCTTCATTCAACAAAATAGTAAACCAACTATAATAAATGGTTGTTAAAATATAACCCATACCTAATTGATTAGCCTTTCTAACTAAAACAGGGTTTGATTACCTTACATGCCTTCCATGAACATTGAGAAACATAAGTCCTTTTCAGTGACATGGGTTAGAGTGCCAATTTATTTTTGTAGATTAAGACTTTTCTAGTATTTCTTTTTAAGGGGAGGTTCAATATGGATGTAGTTCATTAGAGGTACCTTCTAGGAGTCGTCCTTTATAGTGCATGAATAATATATTGACATTAAGTGACTAAGATTAGGTATGTGTTTTAATAACTTCCATGCCTCCCAAGTCTTTGGTAGTGCAATATAAATTCTAGCTGACATCATGGAAATATTTTCATTCATTTATCTTGGTCTAGTTAAACTTGTTAAGGTATTTTATAAGTTTTTCGTAGACATTATAAAAATATATCCAAGAAGAAGAATAGAAAAACATGGGTGGATTCCAAGGCTTTTGTGCATATTTGGAATTTTGGAAACACCATGGGTTTTGTCTGCCAATTCTCAATCTTATTTTCCACTCACTAAATAAACATATCCTAAAGGTATGCACATTATGCTTGAAAAGAAAAAATAACGAAAAGTTATAACTCAAAATAAATTGCTAGGCTATATCCAAGTCCAACCTTTATCAACAAACCAAGTAGGGAAGTTTTTCAAGATCTGTCTATATCATTCTATTTTATCCCACTAGATCTTGACCTTGGCACATTACATAATATCTGAAGGTAGTTCTGACAGGGTCCTACCCTAGCCCCCTTACTTAGGATACTTTATTAATGTATGAGGCCACCTTCCTTGAATAAGGCCCACTAAATAATAGTCACTCATTGTAAGAAGGGTCTTGTTTATTAATAAGGCCCAAGTTAGTTAGTAGGCCCTCATTATAAGTGGGCCCATAGGTAGTTAATATTTTCTATGGATGATTAGAAGGTCACATAATGTTTTTTCAAGAATTGTTATTGTATTTGAGAGATTTTCTCTAGGGTGTTTCCCCCTTGAAGAGGTATTGATATTTAGATTGGTTAAGATCCAAACAAAAATGTAACACCCTGTTCCCACAGTCTGTAAATATAAATTTATTGGCCAAGAACTATGGAAAACTCAAAGTGTGAATGTTTGATTTGGTGGACCTTTGTATGAAGGTCGATGAATGTAAACCCTGTTATTTTAATAGATAATGGAAACGTGTTGCATGACTGCTGAGAAGGGGATGTGATAAGAGAGACCATGATTGCTAATAAAAATACAGTGGAGGGGACCCGCAATGGTTGCGTTAACCTCCACCAAACCAGTACTATGCTGGTTTTAATTGCTCAAGATCAGAACAACCCTATGACCTGAAATGAATTACAGTCAGAATGGTAGGTGGGAAGGCCTCCTCAAGAGTTAATGAGGGGATGGGGTAGACTGCCCATCTGTAAGGCTTTTGGACTTGACCACGGACTGGGATTTCAAGCCACACACAATCTTGCTGAGGAAGGCAAGAAAGGAAGCATGGTGTGGGTAGGGGGAGGGCCTGTGAAGAATGCAGAGACAAGAGAATAAACTCTTGTGTCTGAGGAAGGATTGAAAGAAAAAGTGAGTTTTGATCACAGAGAATAGACACTGAGTCAGGAGAAGGAGGGTAACCATCATCCTCATC
Organism: Picea engelmannii; assembly: GCA_009831015.1. Taxonomy (NCBI): domain Eukaryota; kingdom Viridiplantae; phylum Streptophyta; class Pinopsida; order Pinales; family Pinaceae; genus Picea; species Picea engelmannii. Next base: position 414,991 of record ML795499.1, on the reverse strand, counting down.
TATTCCTATATAGGGAGAAGGAGAATAACCTTCGTCCCTAACTTCCGTTGATCTAGAAGTGAGAGATTGAATCTCAAAGCATCGTGGCCTAAGCTCGGGGGTGGCCAGTGATAAATATATTGGGAGTGACTGAGCCTATGGTTGGGTGGAAACGAGCACCCCTCTCAACAATCACATCATGCCTTATGGTTCTGATAAGTGTTTTTATGCCTTGTTCTTTGAATTGGAAATAATGAATTGTATTTATATGCCCATAATGGTTTATGTATTGAATGATTAAGTTATAAGTATGCGTTCGTTCCTTGAGAAATTTCATATCTACTTGATTTCCTTATGCTCTAGTTTAATTCCCTGGAAGCACTTTCCTAGAGAATTTCGTCACCATCCTAGAGTCGCGTGAGTACTTCCTTGATTGCGGAGGTTGAACCCCACAATCATTGCGAGGACAGAGTCTAATAAGATCAGGAGAGGTAGTGCAGGTATGCACCGAGTCTCTGCAAGGTGGGAAGAGACTGAGACCATCTTAAGTCCTAGATTTAAGGAGTGAACGTAAGGAGTGCGCGAAAGAACGCTTCCAAGCATTACGTTCAAAAGAAAGAGTGCAAAAATATTAAGTCCTTCAGAGCCAAGAAAGCTCAGGAATTATAGTGAGGTTCAAGTATCGAAAGGGAATATCCTTTCGTTTAGAATATGAACATATGATGTCCGTTTGGGAGAACCCAGGGTTTGTCACGACCGTTAGATTTGAAGAAGGGGTGCAGGCATTAACGCCTCGATTCCTCCAGTCTTCGCAAATTCAAACATCGGGAGATTCACACATTGGCGCAATTAAACTCCCAAAACCCGAAGTTGCGATGTGATCTGGACCGTATATCTAAGATCTTTCAGGACCCTCCTTGACCGTCATATTGGCGAGATCGGGGATTCACACGTTGGGAGATTCGCACGTTGGCGCGACTAAACTCCCGAAACCCAAAGTTGCGATGTGATTTGGACCATAGATATAAGGATCTATTGGGACCCTCCTTGAAAATCGGATTGGCAAGATCGGGGATTCTCACATCGGGAGATCCGCACGTTGGCATGACTAAACTTCCGAAACCGAAAGTTGCGATGTGATCTGGACCGTTGTATCAAGGAAGTTCATGGACCGTCGATCTGACGCGAGCAAATTAAGGCAAGAGTATGTGGGAATTCAAAATCCCCTAAGAACCAATCTCATAAGAGATAAGAGTTTTTTAAGAGCACAGATGAGGTCCAAGAGGCAAACTTGTTTCAAGTTCGTAAGCTCCGAAAGGAAAGAAGAAGTAGAGACCCATATATCAGGGCTCACAGGAGGTAGATCAAGGGCCGAGGCCTTCGAAACATATGAAATATTCCAAGTTAGGGAAGAAAGGGAAAGCTCAGAAGAAGGAGCAGTAGTGACCGTTGGATCGAGCACTGTGAGAGATATGGATCATGGGAATTCACGTCCAGGAAATTAGAAGAGTGCGCAGGAGGAGATCAAATCTAGTCCGTCAAATATGAGTGCGAGGACCAATAGCCGTTGGATCCAGGAAAGGTTCACGAGGGTTAAACCCTTCAAAAGTATACAGGAGAATGGAATTTGCCAAGTCCTGAAGTTATGAAATCATCAGAACCATCCATCGTCAGGGTAGACAGATGGCAACAGATCCGAGAGTTCGAGGATTCATACTTCGAAATATTTGCAAGGGAAATAATGGAGCTGATCCTAGTCATTGGTGGTGGGAAGGACACATGGAGGAAAATCAAAATTTCACTGACTCACACATCGATAAAGTCAAAGGAAAGAATTGTGACGACTCAAAAAACACGAGCTTGAGATTTGATTACAGCCATTGGATCACAAAGGATTGCAGACCATTGATTTGACGCATGTAAATTTCAAAAAATCGGGGATCGGGAAAGACCTGATTCATGAGAACGGATCTGGACCATTGGATCATGGGAAATCATGGACTGTTTATCTAACACTGTCGGGATTTTGGGGATCGAAAGAGTCAGGGTTGACTCACATCCAAATACCTGATACACGAAGCCACGATTTGATCCTAGCCATCCATCGAGAAGAGACGCGTGGCAAGAAGTCAACGTTTTGCGGACTCACAACTCGCGAAGTCTGAGTTCACAAAAGGATCACAATCGTTGATCAAAGGAGGGATCCAGACCATTCATCTAGAAAGCGAATATCGGGAAATTGGGAATCGGGGAAACAAAGGTAAGCCAACCTCCAAAGTTGTGAAACGTGAAATCCTGATTCGCGAGAGAGGAGATCAAGACTGTTGGATTGCAGGAGAGTGTGGTCACAACTTGAGGACATATAAAGGAAGGGTCTAGCATGGAAATCTAGCACCTATTTCTCAAACCCTTCAAAAGGGGGCTTAGGAAAGAGTCGCAGACTGGAAGAACCTGCAAAAAAATAAAGGGGAAACTAAAGAGAGTTAAGAAAAAGAGAAATTTATTTATGCCCCATTGTGGGTGTGTGAAAAAATGGTATCAGAGCATGGTTACAAAACTTGTCCTTCTTGGGCTTACAGACGAGTCACTTAAAAACGCTATTTGGAGTACTTTTAAAGGAGTCACACCCTACCTTGCCTCTTTCTTAAAAGTCTGGTTAAAAATGTTATTAAAGAAAAGAGTGAAAGTTTCTACTGTGTGTATGCATTTAAGAAATTGAACCATGTATTTTTCATAAACTGATATAATGTAAGCTAACAATAAGTGTTTTTTTCAACACTCAAGCAGTCAATGAATCATGGGAAAACTCCAATACTAAAGGATTGTGATGTGTCATGAAGTGGGGGATGTCTTCCATAATAGAGACGAAGAATATGACTAAAGGAGGGTAGTGGAAACCCCTCCAGATCTAGCTGAAACTGTAAGGAGCCTCAGGGCCGAGTTAGAGAGTTTCAAGGCTGGCAATGAGAGATTGATAAAGGAGCAAGAGAAACAAACAAAAATTAACGCAGTCTTGCTACAGAGCTTATCCGACATACAGAGGAAACTGCAGCATGAACCTGCAACCAGTCATGTGGACCGATGACACAAGAAGATAATTTAGAGTCCACCTGAGATCCAAAAACATGACTCCCTAAGTGACCCCACTGGGAGAAGTACTGCGAAGAAGGTCCAACCTAGAGGCAGGGGACACTCATCGGGAGAGTTCGCTGGAAAGGAAGCTGACAACTCCGAAGGATCTTCTAGTAGTAGGGCTGGCTCACATCCTCACTGGAAAGGAAAGAAATGGAAGCGTTCCAAAACCCATATTCCCAAAGAGTTCAAGAAATCCAAACCACCCTCTTTCGATGGAGAGATTAAGAAGGGAGAAGAGGAAAAATCTTGGCTACTTGGTTTAAAGAAGTATTTCAGAGTCCATGATTACTCTGAAAACTTGAAGGCTCGAATATCCATTTTCAACCTAAATGGAAAGGCTTCCATATGGTGGGAAGACCTTAGGAACGTGAAAGGAGTCCATGAGAAGGAATTTTCATGGAAACAGTTTGAGAAATACTTTAGGAAGCAATATCTGTCAAAAAAATACATGGATGGGAAAACTAAGGAATTCTATGAGCTCCGACTGGGACAACTCACCATAGATGAATTTGTCAATAAATTCCTTGAACTACTGAGGTATGTACCCTACATAAAATACAAAAAAGAAAAAATTCAGCGGTTCATTAGTGGGTTACCTCATACCTACTGGGATAACATTGAGTTCAACGAACCAAATACCTTAGAAGAAGCTATTCGGAAGGTGAGGTATTGTTATGAATAGTTTGGGAGTAGGACAAGACCCCATGAGGAATGGAAGAAGAAGAATAGTCTGGGATTCCAGAAGAAAGGGTTTAAATCCTTAAGATTTAATAACTATGGAAAAGATTCTAGAGGGAGCCTTCCTGCTAGAAGTGTATATCAACAAAATTTCCCCTCTCAAAGTGGAAATAAACCTTTTAAGATAGTCCCAAAAAATATCGATAACCTCAAGAAGGAACCCTTAAAATGCTGGGGTTGTGGAGAAGATCATAAATTGAGGGGCTTCCCACACAGACAACATAACAGTAAGAGAGTCTACAATATCCAAGAATCTACCACCGTCAATGATGTGTCTAGGAGCATGCCACAAATCTATGCAGCCTTGGACAATAATCAAGCCGACCACCAAGCTTCAATAGTGGAACTAGAAGGTATGATCACGAACCATCTAGTTTCTATTCTATTTGATTCAGGTTCTAATTTGAGTTATGTGTCCCCTCAGGCTGTTGATAAGTGTAAACTGCAACCAATTAGACATGTTAAACCGTGGTTGGTGCAATTAGCCATTGGGACCAAAAGAAAGGTGGAAGAAGCCATACCATCCTGTCAATTCATCATGGGTGGATTGCCCTCCCGAGTGACCCTTAACGTACTTCCCCTAGGTTTGTATGAATTGTTTATTGGTATGGATTGGTTGGATTCTTATAAAACTAAAGTGGACTGTTATCATAAAACTTTAGAATGTGTAAACAAAGAAGGGAGAACAATGACCCTCCAAGGGATTCAGAAGCCTATCTCAGTGAGACAAATATCGATCCTTCAAATGAAGAAGTATTATAGAAAAGGGTGTTCCTTATATGCAATACAGGTGTTGGAATCCATTGAGGACAACAAACCAAACCTAGAGGACCACCCCATATTACTAGAATACAAGGATGTGTTCCCCGAATAAGTACCAGGTATACCTCCGAGAAGGGGTATTGATTTCTTGATAGAGCTTACACCAGGATCAATACCGACATCTAGAACGCCATATAGGATGGGCACGCTAGAGATGGTTGAGCTCAAGCTACATCTAAAGGAGATGATGGACAAAGGTTACATCCAACCCAATGTATCTCCATGGGGAGCGCCTGTGTTGTTTGTGAAAAAGAAAGATGGCACACTCCGACTGTGCATAGATTAAAGACAACTCAATAAGACAGCCATAAAGAACAAGTGCCCTTACCAAGAATTGATGACCTGTTCGATCAATTGGGAGGTGATTCCATCTTCTCGAAGATCGACTTAAGGATTGGATACCACCAAGTCCAAATTAAGGATGAAGAAATCCACAAAACAACCTTCAGAAGGAGGTATCGTCACTATGAATTCGTGGTGGTGCCATTTGGGTTAACCAATGCCCCCACCACTTTTATGTGCTTGATGAATAATGTACTCAACAAATTTCTGGAAAAATTTGTATTGGTTTTCATTGATGATATCTTAATATACTCCAAGAACATGGAGGAGCACGAAGAACATATTAGACTTGTACTTCAAGTACTAAGAGAGAATCAACTCTATGCTAAGTTTAGAAAGTGCGACTTCTTTCAGAAGCAAGTCCATTATTTAGGCCATGTCATTTCTAAGGAAGGGGTGGCAGTGGACCCTGATAAGATCAGATCTATTATGGAATGGACTACCCCAAAGGATGAATCAGACATCAAATCCTTCATGGGCTTAGCAGGATACTATAGAAGGTTCATAAAAGGATATTCCAAGATTGGCTATCCAATCACTGTTCTTTAGAAAAAGGGGATCAAATTCATTTGGACATCAAAATGTGAAGAAAGATTTTAGGAACTGAAATACCTCCTAACCCACGCACCCGTGATGAAAATTGCAGACCCGGATAATGATTTCCTTATGTGTATAGATGCCTGCAAGGAAGGACTCGAAGGAGTCCTTATGCAATAGGGTCATGTAATTTTCTACGCGTCCCAAAAATGAAACGAACATGAGATCAATTATGTGACACATGACCTAGAGTTGGTTTCCATATTACATGATTTAAAAATGTGGAGGCACTACCTCCTGGGAAGGAGATTTGTGCTTATGACAGACCATTGTGGGTTGAGGCACCTGTTTGATCAACCAAATCTCAATGCCAGGCAAGCTAGGTGGATGGATCTTCTTAGTGATTTTGATTTCGAAATCAAACACATCAAAGGAAAGGAAAATAGGGTGGCTAATGCCCTTAGCAGAAGCATAAAAATGATTCATTTAGCAGTAGTAAGCACCTGTGTAACAGATATCAGGGAAAGAGTCATAAATGCACAAAATACATATGCATTCTTCAAGACTGCGACCTCATACCTAAGACAAGATCCTACATGACTAAAGTATGAAGGCTAGCAAATGCTCGAGAAAGGGTTGCTAACTTACATAAACAGATTGTATATTCCACACCGTGATGACTTGAAGAGGTTCATAATGGATGAACTGCATAAGAGACCATATATTGGTCACCCAGGATATAAGAAGATGATCACGACCACTAAGAAACAATTCTATTGGCCTGGGTTAAAGAAGGACATAGCTAACTATCTATCTACGTGCCTAGAATTCCAACAATTTAAGGTAGAGCACTGACATCCAACAAGATTATTATATCCCCTACCAATCCCAGAATGGAAATGGGAAACCATCTCCATGGATGTCATCACCGGAATACCAAAGTTGACCAAGCAAAATGATTCCATATTTGTCGTGGTGGACAAACTGAGTAAGTCTGCTCATTTCATTCCTGTCAAATCAACTTGCAAGGCCATAGATATTTCCAACATCTTCATGAAGGAGATATTTAGAATGCATGGCATGCCCAAGGAAATTGTATCTGTCCGAGATACCAAGTTCACTTCAAACTTTTGGAAATCCCTAATGGCCGGTCTAGAGACAAAATTACTATTCAACACAACTTATCACCCTCAAAACGATGGATAGACAGAAAGAGTGAACCAAATATTAGAGGACATGCTAAAGATGCATGTAATGCATCAACCTAAGAAGTGGAAAGACTACCTACCATTTGTAGAGTTTGCCTACAACAATGGTTATCAAGGATCCTCGAAGATGATCCCTTTTGAAGTCCTCTATGGTAGATAGTGAAAGATTCCAATCAGCTGGAGTAATCCAGTGGACAAAATTACAATCGAACCCGACATGCTGAAAGAAATGGAACAACAAGTGGTGCAGATAAGGAAAAATCCGAAAATTGCTCAGGACCGACAAAAAATTTACGCCGATAGAAAGAGAACTCCTTGAGAGTTCAAAGACGAAGACCATGTCTATCTCAGAGTTAGACCCTGGAAGAGTTCTCTGAGAATGGGAGCTTGTGCCAAGTTGGCACCTCAGTATTGTGGACCCTTTGAAGTCTTAGATAGTGTGGGACCTATAGCCTATAGGATAACACTTCCTCCCACAGTAAAGGCACATAATGTTTTCCATGTTTCAATATCGAAGAAATATGTACATGATGCTAATCATATAATTGACTGGTCTGTGATATAGGTGGAAGCGGAGGGAGAATTCCTACCAGAACCCCAATGCATACTAGACATGAAGGAAACATCACTCAAGAGTCGAACCATTTCACAGGTCAAGGTGCAATGGAAACACTTTGGCCCAGATGAGGCTTCGTGGGAAATGGAAGATGCCATGAGACATGCATATCCAATTTTGTTTACTTCTGTACATACCTATCATGTTGATAGATAGAACATCAAGGACGATGATTCCTTTAAGGGGGAGGGAATTGTAACACCCTGTTTCCCCCTGTCTGTAAATATAAATTTATTGGCTAGGAACTGTGGCAAACTCAAAGTGTGAGTGTTTGATTTGGTGGACCTTTGTATGAAGGTCGATGAATGTAAAACCTGTTATTTTAATAGATAATGGAAATGTGTTGCATGACTGCTGATAAGGGGATGTGCTAAGAGAGACCATGATTTCTAATGAAAATACGGTGGAGGGGACCCAGAATGGTTGTGTTAACCTCCACCGAACCAGTATTATGTTGGTTTTAATTGCTCAAGATCAGAACAACCCTCTGACCCGAAATGAATTACAGTCAGGTTGGTAGGTGGGAAGGCATCCTCAAGAGTAAATGAGGGGATGGGGAAGACAACCCATCTGTAATGATTTTGGACCTGACCACAGACTGGGATTTCGAGCCACACACAATCTTGCTGAGGAAGGAAAGAAAGGAAGCGTGGTGTGGGTAGGGGGAGGGCTTGCGAAGAATGCAGAGATGAGAGCGGAAAATCTCAGGTCTGAGGAAGGATTGAAAGAAAAAGTGAGTTTTGATCACAGAGAATAGAGACTGAGTCAAGAGAAGGAGAGTAACCTTCGTCCTCATCTATTCCTGTATAGGGAGAAGGAGAGTAACCTTCGTCCCTAACTTCTGTTGAGTTGGAAGTGAGAGATTGAATCTCAAATCATCATGGCCTAAACTTGGGGGTGGCCAGTGATAAATCCATTGGGAGTGACTGAGCCTATGGTTGGGTGGAAATGAACACCCCTCTCAACAGTCGCATCATGCCTTATGGTTCTGATAAGTGTTTTTATGTCTTGTGATTTGAATTGGAAATAATGAATGGATGACTTGTATTTATATGCCCATAATGGTTTCTGTATTGAATGACTAAGTTAAAAGTATGCGTTCATTCCTTGAGAACTTTCATATTTGCTTGATTTCCTTATTCTCTAGTTTAATTCCTCGTAAGCACTTTCTTAGAGAATTTTGTCACCATCCTAGAGTCGCGTGAGTACTTCCCTGATTGCGGAGGTTGAACCTCATAATCACTGCGCGAATGAAGTCTAATAAGCTCAGGAGAGGTAGTGCAGGTATGCATCGAGTCTCTGCAAGGTGGGCAAAGACCGAGAGCATATTAAGTCCTAGAGTTGAGGAATGAACATAAGGAGTGCACAGAAGAACACTTCCAAGTGTTACTTTCAAAAGAAAGAGTGTAAAACTCTTATGTCCTTCAGAGCCAACAAAGCTCAGGAAGAATAGTGAGGTTCAAGTATCGAAAGGGAATATCCTTTCGTTTAGAATATGAACGGATGATGTCCATTCGGAAGAACCCAGGGTCTGTTGCGACTATTAGATTTGAAGAAGGGGCACATGCGTTAACGCCTCGACTCCTTCAGTCTTTGCAAACTCACACATCGGGAGATTCACATGTTTGCGTGACTAAAATATCTAAACTCGATGTTATGATATGATCGGGACCATAGATCTAGGATATATCGGGACCCTCCTTGATTTTCGGATTGGCGAGATCAGGGATTTTCACGTCGGGAGATTCGCACGTTGGTGCGACTAAACTCCCGAAACCCGAAGTTGTGATGTGATCTGGACCATAGATCTAAGGATCTATCGGGATGCTCCTTGATTGTCAAATTGGTGATATCGGGGATTCTCACATCGAGAGATCTGCACGTTGGCACGACTAAACTTCCGAAACCCGAAGTTGTGATGTGATCTAGACCGTTGTATCAAGGAAGGTCATGGACTGTTGATCTGACATGAGAAGATTAATGCAAGAGTATGTGGGAATTCAAAATCCCCTAAGAACCAATCTCAGAAGAGATAAGCGCTTTTTAAGAGCGCAGGCGAGGTCCAAGAGGTGAACTTGTTTCAAGTTCGTAAGCTCTGGAAGGAAAGCGGAAGTAGAGACCCATATATTAGGGATCACAGGAGGTAGATCGAGGGCTAAGGCCTTTGGAACATCTGAAATGTTCCAAGTCAGGGAAGAAAGGGAAATCTCATGAGGAGGAGCATCAGTGACCCGTGGATTGAGCACTATGAGAGATATGGACCATGGGAATTCACGTCAAACAATTAGAAGAGCGTGCAAGAGGAGATCGGATCTGGGCCGTTAGATCTGAGTGCGAGGACCAACAACTGTTGGATCTAGGAAAGGTGCATGAGGGTTAAACTCTTTGAAAGTGTACAGGAGAATGGAATTTTCCAAGTCCCGAAGTTCCAAAATCATCGGGACCATCCATCATCAGGGTAGACATATGGCAACAGATCCGGGAGTTCGAGGATTCATAATTCAGAAGATTCGCAAGGGAAAGAGTGGAGATGATCCTATCTATTGGTGCTGGGAAGAACACGTGGCAAAATATCAACATTTTTTTGACTCGCACATCAAGAAAGTCAAAGGCAAGAGTTGTGATGACTTGCAAAACATGAGATTGCGATTTGATCACAACCATTGGATCACAAAGGATTGTAGACCGTTGATTTGACTTGGGTGAATTTCAAGAAATTCGGGGATCAGGAAAGACCTGATTCGTGAGAAATCATCTAGACCATCCGATCACGAGAGATCATGAACCGTTGATCTAACACCGTCAGGAGTTCAGGGATCAGAAGAGTCAGGGTTGACTCACATCCAAATACCCAATACACGAAGCCGTGATTTGATCCTAGCCGTCCATCGAAAAGGGACGCATGGAGAGAAGTCAATGTTTCATTGACTCGCAATTCGTGAAGTCTGAGTTCGCGAAAGGATCACAGTCGTTGATTGAAGGATGGATGCAGACCGTTCATCTAGAAAGTGAATATTGGGAAATCGAGAATCGGGGAAACAGAGGTAAGTTGAGCTCCAAAGTCGCGAAATGCGAAATCCTGATTTGCGAGAGAGGAGATCAGGACTGTTGGATCGTGGGAGAATTTGGTCATAGCTAGAGGACATATGAAGGAAGGGGCTAGCATGGAAATCTAGCACCTGCTTCTCAAACCCTTCAAAATGGTTCTCAGGAAAGAGTCACGGATTGGAAGAACTTGCAACAGAAGAAAGGGGAAACTAAAGAGAGTTAAGAAAAAGAGAAATTTATTTATACCGCATTGTGGGTGTGTGAAAAAAAACCTCACGAGGATATGAATCCCCTTGTGTTTTTATAGAGGCAGTATTCCTCTGTCATAATTTGAAAGATAGTTTTTATGCTCTTGGATTGGGAATAATGCTAGATAACAAACCCCAAAGTATTTATTGCTTAGTTTTATATGAAATGTAACGTCCCCGACCCTCAAACCTCTGATGGGAAATGTTAACTAAACAACTATTTCTTTGTTTTTATTCTCTGATACCATTTTGTGACTATTCTCGGCCTTAAACCAACAGGCCATGCCATGCCACCGAATAACTTTGCGGAAATATTCACATATAAAACTTAACAAGAAAAAATAGATATAACATCTGATATTTATGTATATTTATATACATATCTATCTAATGCAATTTAAACAATTATAACATTCTTTTCATGCACCTTTTCATGCGGAAAAAACATTAAAACATACATGCAATATATACAAACAATTCTGATAACATTATAATTTGATTTCAAGATACACATCATACAAAGAACGAAATTTGGTACTTATCTTTTAATAGATGACCACCAATTGCATGTAGACCTTCCATGAACCTCCCAGACTTATACCACATTGCTCATCACGCTCAGCAGTGGGTCACCCCCAAGCTGGGACTAAACTCCATCAGGCAAGGGATTCCTAGGCTTGGAAAGGACAACATGAAAGTCACATAGATCAACATGAAGGATTTTCTCTTAGGAGCCACTTACCCCCACAACCCACAAACCCTTGGTTCCCACATGCCTGTCCCACCCCAGGAGTGTACACCTTCACTATCACAAGTCCATCGACTGTCCACCTCCCTTCCAGGGCTTCAACAACAGGCTAGACCAAAAGTATCAGAGTGCTATAGTTGCGACGAGACTCCCTCTAGGAGATCTCACTTCCTCATCACACTCTCTCACATGGAGAGAGTTTCTCATAGGCCTGTCAACCTGCCTCTTCTATCCAGATCCTAAGTCCAGCAGGTAATCTCCGCAACAAAATTTGGATAAGGGCTCTGGTAATGAAAATAAGCCACACTAGTCTAGAGAAAACTTGGGTAGAAACAACAAAGTCTAAGGAGCGATATGGCTCAGACACTACGCAGTCATGCTGTGCATAACAGGAAACACGGTTAGCTTCATTACACGGGGATGCGGGTTTTTGAAATTGCAGAGATCGATGATGAAGGCAATGAATGTTTGTGTCAAGGCTCTCCCTGTTTATGTGTGTGCATCAGTGGGGATTATGGCTTACCTGCAGAGCGGTGACCATCGTGAGAATGCTGAGGGAACCCCCAACAAGATGACTTTCCCACCTAAAATTTCATGCGCCCAGGTTGACACATGTCTCCCTAAAGCTACATGTGCTCCACTTAACACTCGTCCCTTTTCCCTAGGAACTTAGGACAACATGGTTATGTCAAACCTTAGCCTATGGGAAATAATAATATAATATTATTCCTTTAGAGGTAATCCCTCTAGCTTAGCCCCTATTCCTATACACACTCCCCTTCCCTTTCCATTCCTAGTGGAGCTTAGTCCCCCATAACTCTTTCTTCATGGTCGGTCTACATGAAATGATGTAATTTTATTAATGATGTGAGTATTTACATATACAAAATAAGGCTCATTGGCCTTAGCATCTGGGCTTTCCGACATAATAAACACATAAGTCTTCCAACTTATAAACACTTGGATCACCAACCTATAAACATAAATACAATTCAGCAGGGGCTCGGCCTTGGGGTGTTACAATCCCCTTCCCTTATTTTTTCACTGTCCTCAGTGAAAATTATTTACACAACAACAACAAGATTTTCAAAATATTCAAAAATATGTGGGTACTCTGCTCGCATAGCATATCCATTCTCCCATGTTGCATCCTTTGGACCATACCAGGTCCACTGAACCTTTATAATCTTTAGGAATCGATTCCAGAGTTGCTTTCTCTTCTAGTCCAGTATGTGCACATGCTACACTTTCAAAGGTCCTTCTTGCTCCACCTGAATCACATTCAAATCAATCACATGATTAGCATCAGGTATATACTTCTTAAGCAATGATACATGAAATACATTATGAATAGTCATGGATGCAGGAAATGAAAGCATATAAGCTACTGATCCAATCCTTTCTAGAATTTCAAACGATCCACAATATCTGGCTGCCAACTTGGAACAACTTCCCAACTTCAGGGAACTTCTATTGGCTTTCACCTTCAGGAAAACATGATCACCCAGTTTAAACTCCTTATGGGTTCTGCCTTTGTCTGCATAGATTTTCTTCCTGTCTTGGGAAACCTTCAAATTCAACTTTATCTTTAACAATTTTTCTTCCATTTCCCTGAGAAACTTTGGCCCACCCACTGCGCTATCAACTAGGTTGTAGTAGCTTACTGGGGTGTTGCACTTTCTGCTATAAAGTGCTTTAAAAGAGCTCATCTTCAGTGATGCTTGATACCCATTGTTGTAGGAAAATTATACCAAGTGTAGATAATCTTCACATTTAGATGGTTATTCCATCACATACATTCATAACATATATTCTGTAACTTGATTAACTCTTTCTGTTTGTCCATCAGACACCGGATGATAAGCTTTGCTGAAGATTAGGTTCATTCCGAACCCCTTGAATAATCCTCTCCAAAAATTTGAGGTAAACTTTGGGTCTCTGTTAGACATAATTGTCTTGGGAATGCCATGCAAGTGTGCTACTTCCCTCATATAAATATCAACAACATAATTTTCCTTGTGAGTAGTCTTCAATGGAATAAAATGGGCAACTTTAGTAATCTTTTCCACCACCACCATTATTGCATCATGTTGCTTGCTTGTTCTGGGAAATCCTGTGATGAAATCCATTGTCAACACTTCCCACTTCCACTGAGGAATGGGTAATGGCTGCAGCAACCCAGTTGGGTGTCTATGCTCAGCTTTGAACCTTTGACACTCCATACATCTGGAAATGTGCTCTGCAATTTCTTTCTTCATACCTGGCCAATGGTAATGGCTCTTGACTTCTTAAAATGTTTTGTGATATCCTAGGTGTCCCACATAAGGTATATTATGCATCTCTTTTAAAATTTCACTCCTCAATTCAGGAGAATTGGGTACATAAAATCTGTTTCTGTACAAGAGAATTCCATCAATTCCCAGTTCGTAATCTTCAACTTTCTGATGCATTTTACCTTGCTACAATTTAGTTACTAATTCCATGTATTGCAAATAAAATTTTGAAGCCTCATAAATTCTTCCTTTAAGATCCTTCTGATACATGCTAATGGATATAACATGCATTTCATGCACTCTCCTATTGAGTGCATCAACCACTTTGTTCTCCTTTCCTTTGATATGCTTGATATCAAAGTCATATTCAGAGAGGAATTCCAACCATCTACTCTGCATAGCATTCAAAGTAGGCTGATTAAACAGGTATTTCAGACCATTATGGTCTGTCCTCAACTCAAACCTCTTTCCCATGAGGTAGTGACTCCATTTCTTCAAAGTGTGCACTATGGATGCCAACTCCAAATCATGAGTGGCATAGAGCCTTTCATGCTCTTTCAATTTTATGGACTCGAAACATATCACAAATCCTTTCTTACTAAGGACTCCTCCTAGTACTTCTTTGCATGCTTCTGTGCAAACCATGGAATCTTCATTCAGATCTGTGATCTTCAAAATTGGAGCACTGGTTAATAACTGCTTCAATTGCTGGAAGCTCTTTTCACATTCTTTTATCCATTGAAACTTCTTCCCCTTCCTTTGCAAGGAATTGATGGGGTGAGCTAGTCTTGAAAACCCTGCAATGAACCTTTTGTAGCAGCCAACTAGACCCATGAAGGATCTGACTTCTGTCACATTTTTAGGTGTTTTCCACCCTTTAATGGCCTCAATATTTTTAGGGTCCACTGCTATCCCTTCTTCAGATATGATATTCCCCAAATAGTGAATTCTGTTTTGATAAAATGAGCACTTGCTCAATTTGGCATACAACTGATGCTATCTTATCACTTGCAACACCATCCTCAAATGATTCTCATGCTCTTCTTCTGACTTGGAATATCCAAGGATGTCATCCAAAAAGACAATGACAAACGTTTCTAAATATTCTTGGAAAACGCAATTCATTAAGCACATGAAAATAGCTGGCGCATTTGATAACCCAAATGGCACCACTGTGAACTCATAATGACCATACCTTGTCCTGAAGGCAGTCTTGATGATGCCTTCCTCTTTAATCCTTACATGATGGTATCCTAACATGAGATCTATCTTTGAAAATATCCTAGCATCCTTCAACTGATTGAAGAGATCATCAATCCTGGGTAGAGGATACTTGTTCTTTATAGTCACTTTGTTCAACTGTCTGAAATCGATGCACAATCTCAATGTCCCATATTTCTTCTTCACGAACAAGACTGGGGCACATGAAGGTGACACACTTGGGCGTATATACCCCTTCTTTAGAATTTCTTCAATATGCATTTGCAGTTCCTTCAGTTATGGTGTACTCATTCTGTAAGGATTTTTTGATACTGGAGCTGATCTAGGCATTAAATTTATAGAGAAATCAATATCTTTCTTTGGGGGTAGTCCTGGTACCTCCTTGAACACATCTTCAAAATCTTCCAGGACTGCATGATCCTCCATATTTGGAACCTTATCCTTAGATGCTTTCTCCATATGGGATGTAAATATTTGACAACCCTTCCTATAACACTTCTTCAACTGCATTGCTGAGATTTTTTGGAGAGTAAATGCCTTGGGAATTCCTTGGACTGGTCTCTGATTTCCTTCCTCATCCAAGAAAGTGAATGCTTTGTTATGACAGTCTAATATGGCATGGTGTTGGTCCAACCAATCCATACCAATTAGGTAATCATATGATCCCAAAGGAAAGATGGTCAGATCTGCCTTGGTACTTAGTCCATTCATGCCCACTGGACATGATTTAACCAACTCAACAACTTTCCTCTTGGCTCCTGTAGCCAACTGTACCAACCAAAATTTCCCATGGTTGCTTCTTGGAAATTGAAATATTTCCACTACCTTAGGATCTACATAGCTATGACTAGCCCCTGAATCAATTAAAATAGTGAGGGCATCATTATTGATCATACCTTCGACTTCAACCATGTGTGATTTAAACTCAACTTGCTTGTTGTCCAGAGATGCATAGATCCTTGGTACTCTTATGCCCATGTCCTCTACCGTTTCTACTTGTTGAACATTGTGAACAACTCTCACTTTGTCACTACTGTGAGGAAAATATCTATACCTATGATCTCCTTTATAACCCCAACATTCCATAGGTGTCTACCTTGGCCTTTTCCCACATACTTCATCCATCTTGGGCTCTCTCAAAAATGGTTGTCCTTGAGAACTATTTATGAAAAATGGTGGCTTGTTCCCCTTCTGCCTCTGATCCCTTTTAAACTTCTTCTTGTCTTCCCAAGCCTTCTGGAAAATAGGTTTCCCTTTTGCTAATCAAATAAACATTTTTCTCTCCTTATGGTTTCTTCCATAGTTTTAGGATCATCATACTGGATCTTGTCACTGATGAAAGATGGCAGCTCACTCAGATACCTTTGAATATTAACTGTCTCATCCTTGATGAAGGGGACATACTTCAACAAATCCAAGAATCTTCTTTCATACCCATCGATGTACATACTTCCCAGCTTGAGTTCAAAGAAATATTTCATTTTCTTTTCATAATACCTCTTAGTTAAGTACTTATTTTCAAAATGTCTCTTGAATTCCCTTCATGTAACAATATTCTCTCTGACATGATGCACTTGCACATGCTGATCCCACCATATGGAAGCCTTTCCTTTTAGATGATAGATGGCAATTCTTCCTTCTGCATGAGAAGAGTAATTCTGCAGTTGGAAATATTTCCTCATGCCCATCAACCATGTCTCAACATCTTCATCTTTCTTGTGCTCTCCATGAAAATTAGGAGGTTTTATCTTATTCATTTTACCCTTCAATTCATCCACTTCAGATCTCCTATGCTTCATGATAGGGGATGGACTTGAGCTACTGTGTGCTCTCTTATGAGAATGCTTTTGGAAGTGCTGGTGATGTCTGCTACCACTTATTCCTCTTCTTTCCTCATCAGGGGTCCTGTGTCTTCCTGATTTACTGGATCCACTTTCCTTATCTAATTTATTTTCAATTCTTTCTAGGCTACACATCAACTTCATATTGAAGTCTCTCTGGCTCTCATAAGACTTTTGTTATCTTCCTGGTGAATTTGGACATCTTTTTGCAAATTCTTATTGATTTTCATCATGCTCACTTCTTTATCTATTTCTTCTCCATGCTCATTGGAGTTCATTCCTTCAACTCCCAAATGGACAACCATTCCTCTAACTTCATCTTCCAAACTGTAAGCATCCTGTGCTTCCTCCATTTCTCTTCACTAGGTGACAATTTTGTTTGGTTCTGACAATTGGTAATGCTGAAAAATGTGCAGACAACTGAATTTTGTCAGGCTATCAGTATTTAATAATTTTCCAGAGTAACTTAAACAATTTGATTCAATCAAAATAATATCAGACTCTATTTTCAGTGGTTCTGTGTCGATCAAGAACCCCTCAGGCTTCTATCTCTAAGACCCGCTCTGTTAAGAACCAAATATCAATATAACATTGAAAAACCTCAGAAAAAGTACTCAAAGCCTTGAAAAAGAGAGAATTTAAGGTAACAAGACTCTTCGATGGGGAAACCTCATACCCCACATAAATGTCCAAATAAAAGATGATTCCAAATGAAAATGTCTCCTTGGTATATATAGGAGACTAGGAGGTATAATTACAACTAATGGACTAAAGCTGACATAAATAAAATAACATAACTAATGTAATATTCCCCAATTAAGGGGCAATGAGCCACTATTTAGGGCTTAACATGCCCCTCCCCTTGAGACAAGTGTTGTCCGCACCACCTGAGTAACTATGTATGATTCTGTATAAAAGACTTATCTTTCCAAGTGGAATCTTCAGCCGACAGTTTTCTCCATTTAATGAGATACTCTAAAATGGATCTATTCCTCAGCTGGCGAACTCTTGTGTCAGTGATGGCTTCAGTATCCAATATTATTTTTACTTCCTCGTCAAGTTCTAGAAATATAGTTTGAATTGGGATTTTGTCACCTATAACCTTCTTTAAGCATGAAACATGGAAAAATGGGTGTACTCGTGAAGATGCAGGCAACTCCAATTTGTATGCCATAGTATCAATCTTTTGCAACACCTTATAAGGGACATAGTACTTTGGTGATAATTTATTATCCTTCTTGGATTACTTGAGGGACATCTATTTGTATGGTTGTAGTCTTAAAAACACCCAATCCCCTACTTCAAAACTTCTTTCACTACAATGTTGATCTGCTTGTTGTTTCATGCGATTCTGTGCCATGGTCAGGTTGTCCTTTAAGATTTGGAGAACTTGTTGTTGATGCTCGATGTGATCTTCCACTGCTTGAACCTTAGATTTTTATTTTAGAGAAGAAGTGATGGAAGGAGGGTGGTGGCATCTGTAGAGTGCCATAAATGGTGTCATTTTTGTTGTAGTATACAAGGAAGTGTTATACCACCATTCTGCCAAGGGTAACCATTTGAACTATTGTGTTTGTTTATCAGAGACAAAGCA
The DNA here is from genome assembly GCA_009831015.1 of Picea engelmannii. Lineage (NCBI taxonomy): Eukaryota > Viridiplantae > Streptophyta > Pinopsida > Pinales > Pinaceae > Picea > Picea engelmannii. The sequence goes on along the minus strand of ML795499.1, from coordinate 396,641 downwards.
ACGAAGGTAGCCTTCCATGCATTTGTTCACTATCTCGGTTTGTCCATCAGATTGAGGATGATAGGATGAGATATGATCCAATTGAGTACCCAAACAAGAAAATAATTCTATCCAAAAATTTCCAGTGAATATGGGATCTCTGTCACTTACAATAATCTTTGGGCTGCCATGTAGCTTTTGAACTGTCTCCATGAATGCAGTTTCAATTGTACTGGATTTGAAGGGATGAGAGAGTGCACAAAAGTGTGTGTATTTGGTGTGTCTATCAACAATCACCATGATGAAACTCTTTCCTTCAGAATTTGGTAACTCTGTTATGGAATCCATGGAAGCCTCCTCCCAATGCTGACTTGGGATGGCTAACGGTTGTAAAACACCTGGGGTCTTAATTGTTTCCACCTTATTTTGTTGGCAAACCAAACATTCTACGAAAAACCTTTGAACATTAGTTTTAAGGCCATCCCAAAAAAATTCCTTCTTGACCCTATGGTAGGTTTTCAAAAATCCCGAGTGCCCTCCTACTGGAGAGGTGTGCAATTCCAATAGTACCTTTTGTTTGAGTTGGGAGTTCTTAC
>ML795499.1:368917-395726 GCA_009831015.1 Picea engelmannii | reverse complement strand
TTTGTGAAGTCTGGAGTGGTCAAGACAGGAGCTTTGCACATCACCTCTTTAAGTTGTTCAAAATATTTAGTTGCCTCTGGAGTCCATGAAAATGCATCCTTCTTAGTTAGTGCCGTTAAAGGTGCTGCTATTCTTCCATAGTGCTGAACAAACTTGTGGTAATAACCTGTCAAACCCAAAAATCCTCTAATATTCTTCAATGTCTTGGGAATTGACCAGTCCATCATGGCCTTAATCTTTTTAGGGTCTACCTTGACACCTTCATGAGATACAATATGACCCAAATAATCTACCTCATTCACCCCAAAGAAACATTTGGATGGTTTGGCATATAGTTGTTACTCCTTTAGTAGTTGTAGCGCCTTGTCAACATGTCACACATGATCCTCACAATACTTGCTATAGATTAGTATATCATCTAAAAATACGAACACAAATTTTCTAAAGAAGGGATTGAAAATGGAATTCATCAACCCTTGGAATGTGGAAGGTGCATTTGTAAGGCCAAAAGGCATGACCGAAATTTCATAATGGCCTTCATGAGTTCAGAATGTTGCTTTTGGGATATCTTCTTCCTTCATTCTAATCTAATGATACCCTGAACGAAGATCCAACTCTGTGAAATAGATTTCTCCATGTAGTTCATCTAACAATCCATCAATGTCGAGAATGGGAAACTTATCTTTAATAGTGATGTTGTTGAGCTCTCTATAATCTGGACACATATGCCATGAACCATCTTTCTTGAATACCATTGCCACCGGTGCAGAGTAAGAACTTTGGCTAGGTCTAATAATGCTAGCCTCTAACATTTCTTCATCCATGCACTCAATTTCACTCTTCTGGGAATAAGGGTATCTGTATGGCCTAATGTTAGGAGGAACACTCCCAGGAATTAGGTGAATATCATGATCATGATTTCGAGTGGGTGGAAGACCTTTGGGAATATCGTCAAATACTTTGGAATGATTATCAATGATCCCTTGGAGATCTAGGGGAATAGATGGCCTAGATGTTTGAACATATAGTGAGCATAGTTTTGCAATTACACCTTGATGCCCCTTTTTCGATATTTTTTTCATGCCATTGGAGCTTATCACCTTACTGAGTTTCCCTGTGATACCTGTTAACTCAATTTATTTTCCATCCAATGAAAATTTCATGAAAAGTTCTTGAAAATTAAAAGTCACTATTCCTAATGATTATAACCATTGGATTCCTAATATGACACCAACACCACCCATGGGTATAGAAATCATTGTACTATTCATTACATATTCACCCATAGTAAGATTGATCTTATTGCATTTTCTTGAGCAATTGATAGTTCCTCCATCTGCAATCATTACCTGGAACTCTGGTGCTGGATATACAAAGCAATTGAGAGCTTTGTATAATTTATAGTGAATGGAATTATGAGTACTACCAGAATCAATTAGGACTATTACCTTTTTCTTTTTGATATATCCTTCGATCTCGAGGGTTGTTGAGGATAAGATATGAATTGATCTTACTCAAGCATTTTCATACTTTACTTGGCTAAAGTAAAGTAGACGGGAATATCACCCTATGTTTATAGCCAACAAAAATATATATCCCAACTCACAAGTATTAATTACAAGTGCTTAGGCCAGTCTTTTATCAACAAAAAGCTTGCTAGAAGTTTACATTTTATGTATTTTTCTGAACATATCACTTGCTCAAATAAATGTAAGAACATAAGTAGAGACACCAAGATCATAATCAATGTAGATGAGACATAAAGCAATCCCTTATTTCATTCCAATTCACCAAATATTCATTGTCTTTACAAAACTTCACACATAAATCTTGGACCAAAGTCAAACTTAGAAATCCCCGATGGAACATACAAAAACCTTTGACAAAAAACCAAAACTAAACTCTAAAATATGGATCAACTTGCCCCAGATTGCTTCCCACTCGACTCTGCCCAATAGCCTTTATCAGTAATGAAATTTAATTCACAAACAAACAAGCCTACACAGACTATCAAAGATAGATCAACACCTCTGAATAACAAGTGTATGAATGATTTGATTCAGCCCTGAATGTTGCTGTCTACAATAATACCCTACTATCACAAAAGAGAATTACTCTATGATGAATATATGAATGAATGAAAACTAAACTATCTCAACATAACTCAAAGATCAAACCTTAACATCCTTTGTGCTTCTATCCTCCTCTTGTTCCTCCCCTTGGTTCAACTTTTAACAATTTAGAATCGGTTAGAGTAGTTGAACTAACTTATTAGTTAAGCTAACATAAATCCTTAACTAACTTTAGTTAAGGAAGGGGGGAAAATAATAATCATAATAGGGTCATAATTAAATAATAAATAATAGGTGGGACCCCCTTGTGACTCCTTTAGTGAATAACAATCATCACATCATAACATAATCCATTTGTTAAGCAAACACATCCCTTGTGTCTCCCTTCAAAACATAATTTCCTTTGACAATTTTAGCTCATAAAAATTGAAAATAATTCAGACTAATACTCATATATCCAAAATAAGACCCATGTCCAACATGAAACATGTTGTCCAAAATAAAACATGTTGTCCAAACTCCATGGAGGCCACTATCATAAAACAATAAATGACATAAAAATTAAAACCCATATTTTCTAGTATGTGAAGCGACGCTTCCTTCGTTGCTGCTATCACCTCCTGATTTCCCTGAAATTGCCTTGAGATGGTTAGAGAATTTAGGCTTTATCTCACTAATCACATGGGAACAATCATCCCTCAGATGCATATGTGAATACACAGATTTGTTAGAGTCGTCGGAGGGTGAGGAAGGGGCAGCAACGACTTTTCCTTTATCTAATGCATGGAGGGATTCATTTTTTAACCTCTTGATGGCGTGGGAAGATTGCACTGGCGAATGGTTAGGGGCATCTTGGACAATGGGGTTTAAAGGTGGGGGGGCAGGCAAGGTTAAGTTTGGCCAGCCACGGTGTTGGGACACTGTTGGGTGGATAATCTCCTGCCACCCATCATTTTCTGAAACTTCAGGCTGTAAAGAGACATGAGGAGGCATTGGTATACTCAGGGCTTAAGGGGCTTGGAAGGGAGGCCTTTCAGGACTCGGTTTGACTATTCCCTGTCCAATCCAATTAAAGAATTCAGCATGGAACAATTAGCCCATCTCTTCAGAATCAACATCAAAATGTATTGAGAACCTAGGCCTCCTTGGGCATCGATTCCAGTTACCTCTACCTCTGTTTCCTCATCCATGGCTTCCCTGAGTAAAAAAACTCATCCTGCATATGTTAACAATTAGCAAATAGTCTTTTAAATTACCATGCATGAAAAATCTTAAAAATACGAAATAAACTTGGCTCATAATGTATCAGGCTCATGCAATCCAATCCATACAAATTGTTCTAATGTTAATCAATGAGCAAGGGGGTGGAAAAAATGTTCAGGGATACATGGGGGGTTTGTAATTAGCGAAAATGTGATATAATGAAAGGGGAGAGAAATGGTCACTGCTCAATGATAACAAAAATCAACTATAAGCAAACCAATAAACTTCACTGCGACCCACACAAAAATCTGCCACTTTTTCCCAATCTTAACACATAAATTCTCCTAGTTGTGATCAATATCGGAACAAGAGGTGAATAAAATGAATATGGGATATGTGAGGGGAATGTAATTAGCGGAAAATGAGGTAATGAAAGGGGAGAAAACGTTTACTGTTCATAAGATTAATCAAGCAACCAATAACATATTTTGCAGTGAGAAAAATATGCATCAATCAACAATCAGATGGTTGAGTAATAATTCCTGTGTATTTAACTAGTTCACTGTCCAATAATAATATATCCAACACAGTCCCATCATTAAAGGTAAATATTTCACAAAATTTGTAAGAGGTTTTGTCCCCTTTGTTCGCACATTCTGCATGTTATAACAATCAACAACATCACTCATTCCCATTCTGTAATCATTAACATCCATTACTGCCATACATTTCTCCAATCTATATTTAAAAGTCATAATTCCAAAATAATAATGAAGTCACTATTTCTGCAATAGAGCCAATCAAGGACTGTAGTGATATTCGCTCCCACATATATATGTAAAAATAATTAAGATAATAAAAAACTCACATGCCATGACTGAAGTGATAATTGAATATGCAACCCAACAACCACTACTTAGACACAGGCTAGGCATGAGTAAATTTCCAAGGCAATGTAACCATGCCACTGTGAAACAAATATCTCAGTGTGAATTAAAACTGAGCCAAACACCCCACACAACTGATATCAACAGTGATCAATTTGAAAAAGATGAACGCAGTTAGAAATTAGGAGTATCATTGGGCATACAAAACAAGCCATCCATATTATACGCGGTGCACAACTGAGAGAATTCCACGGTGTCATAATTCTCATAACCACACAAAAATATATAACCACGATATAACTCAAAAAAACTTCATTCTGGGCCATTTATCAAGTGTATTCTACTAATGACAAGAGATGTAGTAAACATATCCAATCCAAACTTCTAATTCTCAGAACATCACCTATAGGACGCGACATGCGTGAACCACACCAACCCCTGTGACTAATTCCAACCACCATTTGAACATCATAAGCACCACTCTAACGACTATATAATAACCAACAATTTGATACTGTGGTGAGGGAAGAAATAGACCAAACAGGCGTGATAATGGTGTGTAACCATGAACCAAAAAAAAAATGATAGAGGCCCTTTCATAACAAAAAACTGATTCTTTGACAACAGGCTGGCGACTGTGACCCTTCGAAGTGCAATTGGAAATACGGGGCTCATTCCATTATCATAGAGGTAGTGACGAGAAACTAAACCAACATGATGGCTATACGACCCACGGGTGAGCCTGTATTCAAGGTAATAGACCACGGTGACTAGAATCCATTTAACAGGCTCGATAGTTTCCCTATGCAACCCCAGCTTTGAGGGTTAAGGGTTTTCATAATAGCCTTCACAAAAGGAATGAAACTAACTTCAGTGAGACTTCAAGGCCGAAGGTGTACGCGAAAGGGGCTGTGATTCTTGTGGACGGGAGACAGTCCCTTGACCAGGCCGAATAAAGAAACAAGGCTCTTAATCAAACCCAATGACCATGAAGAAAATCATCCAGCCATGATTTTAAACAAAACCCTTCAACCAACATGTAGTGGTAATAAAGAAATATCACCCAGGAAGACTAACAATCCAACGAATTTAAACTGGTACAAGCTAAACCATCTATTTTCATTCGATTCCAAAATTCCACAGTTGCAACACTTAGGACAAACACAAACCCACAACTGAGACAAAATCATTTCATAACTAGAGTGAAGTCAAGAATGGCCAAAATAGACATACCTGTTAATCGAAATCCTTAAGACGAGAGGTGGTCGAGCGGTTTCACCCTGCTAAAAATCTGGAGCGTGAACACAACAACAAGATCAAACAACAATCCGACTATGGTGGTGACCAACAGGAAGGGTAAAGGTGACGTGCAATAAATGCACATCACCTCCACCCATATGTCATTTATTCCATAGTACATGCCAACGAGCATTCCATTAACACCATTAATCAACCAAGGCATCGATAGTATCAACAAATTTAAACCATAGCATAATCCTAATCCACATAATAATTCAACCATTTGCATTCACTTTGCCAAATGCGCCACCCATGTTTACATTCCCGATATAACTCAAATAGATCGCTCGATCACTACACAATCTAAACGATCATGTATAACATCATCATCAAACATTTAACTGAAACATAGCATAATCACCATAAAAACTCAAGTCATCACTTCCATGAGCCACCAACGTTATAAAATATGTAAGTCAGCCACCGATTCCATTAATCAACACATAACCATTGAATTGTCACCTTGCCAAAGTGTGCCACCAAAAATTCCACCATATACATATATAAAAATGTGATTAAACAATATTTCATAGACATTTCTTTGTTAGCTAGGACTTAACCACTATAAACAAGTATTTCCATGCATATAGTATTGTAGAGCTAGGTCTCTTTTTTTTTGCATTAGATATAGTATTTATTTTTCCTTAAAATGCCTTTCTGTAATTTTTACTAACATTTTTTTTGTACAAGCGAGATGAACAAATACCATAAACGCATAGCAGGCTGTAGAATCACGAAGGAACAATATCTCAAAACTTAACTGATATCAACAACAACCATATTCTCATCAACCATGTAACTTTGTAGCGCATCATCGTGACATTGAAAATGAACATAACTGATCTTCAAAAGTTCAAGCGGGTCCCACCTACTATCATTATTTAGTCTTATATAATAATAGGCTTAGCAACACTTTGCAAGGGAAATTACGTTGATGTTTTCAATTGTCAACAAACTGGCGACTCCACAACAAAATTTGTTTTTAACAAATTAGAACTCAGAACTCATGGTTTTGCAGACCAAGAATTGTAATCTCAAGAAGACGTGACTCGAATGATTATGCAACATGGGGAAGTGAGCGGATTTAATGGAAATATTATCGGGAATTTGGGAATAACTCATGAAAAGTGTTAAGTATGAGGGGTTTTACCACTGTATTGTTGATTAAGGTTGGTTGTCATTGATGTCAGCCCTTGAAGAAATCCCCGTAGCACAAAGGTTGGGTAATGGACCCAAGATTGTTTGATGCAAAGATGACTCATTATTGTCTTGACATGGTTGATAATAAGTAGAAATGGATGAACTCCAAAGTGGTCCCCTTATGGTGAAAGCCCTCATGTCAAGACACTTTGGGGATTGAGTTATCTTAGAAGTATGGTTAGAGAACCCATGATTATTTGTGGAATAATGAGATGAACACTAGTGAATTTGTCAGTGAAACTATCCTATATGGATAGTTCTTGTCATGCCATTTCCGGTGTTATGTGGAACGTTACATAACTCCTCACGGTTAGAGAGTTATGGTCATGAGAAGTTGGAGAACCTAGGTTTGGGTAATGGACCCAAATTTGTTTGATGAATAATGGTATGAGTTTTGATATATTTTTAGGTAATACTATTATATATGGATAGTACATATCATTCCATTTCTGGTGGTATGTGGAACGTCACATAAATCCTCACGATTCGAGAGTTATGGCCTTACGAAGTTGGAGGACCCTCGTATGTCATCTAGAAGCCCCAAAAGGTCAAAGTAGTCAAAGTGGTTTAAGAGATTTTAAAAGGTAAATAATAAAGTGAAGTGATGAGTTTACTATAATTCAAAGTGAATACAAAATAAATTAATTCAATAATAAATTTAATGGAGAAATTAGAAGTGGGTTAACCCTAAATTAAGGAAAGTGGGCAATGTGACCTAGAAGATGTTTTTAAGGAAGCTACTTAGAGAGTATAAATAAGAGGAAAGACTCTCTCATTTAAGAAAAACTTGAGCATATTGAATACATATAGGTGTCTAAGGTAACCAAAGGATATGTAAGCCTAATTTCTGAGGCAAGTGAAGAAAAGAAGGCCGAAATTCAAGGAAGGATAAATTCTTTTGATGATGCTTTCTAAGGTATGTTTTTTTTTCTTCAGGGTATCTCACCATTTTCGCAATAAATTATTTTCTATAATGATTCAGATTGTGAAATTTATATTCCATTAAGGAAACATATCCAAGTATTTGTGCTATTAAAATCAGCTTGTGGGTCGTTTTATTTTTGGAGTTACACTCCGTGGAGAATAGGGTTTGTGGCTAGTTTTGAAACTAGTCAAAAATAGGTGTTTCGGGTAAAAACATCATAACTTCTTCATAACAGATCCAAATTAATTAAGACCAAATGCGTTGGTTAGAGTACACTATGTAGTATGTTTTTTAATAGTTTCATATCAATTCAACAAATATTCCGCGCGGGGCATTATCTACAAGGTCGCTCTCTAGAATAAGCCAAAATTCAACAAGGTGTGCCATTTTTGCCATAAATCCTTTTCTGAGAGGTTCCAAGTAGTGACACTTGGATGAATTGCATAAAAAACACTGAAGACAATTTTATATCAGTTTTAGATCTTTATTCATTACAGGTACACAGTTATGATTATTTCAAGTTAGGGTTGTTGACTAATCCAAAACTAGTCTTGTGAGACTAAAGAAACATTTGATGAAAATACTAGTCTCTTGTTAAAATTAAGGAAGGTTTGCAGGTATGTGATCATATACACCAAGTCTATTATAGAATTACAAATCATATTTGTATGATGAAATTGATGAGGGATTTTGGTTGAGGTACAAGTTGGGTACATGGTTGAGACACGTAGTTGATGAGTTGGCACATACATGAGGTGTATAGTTGATGATGTTGGTACATATTGATGAGTACTTGACACATGATTGGTACATACTTGGTACATGGTTGGTTTCACTTGTTTATGGTACAGGTTTATTATAGATTGTTTGGTACAGCTTGGTGCATGGTTGATGCACTTGTTTATGGTATAGGTTGAGGTACAGGTTGATGCATGGTTCAGGTTATTGGTACAGGTTGTTTGGTACAGGTTTACAGAGATATATCTCACAATGATAGTGTGACAATGGTTCCATCATTCTACTTCTACTTCAGGGTGGTTGGACAGGGCAAGGATAGGTGGTTGTATCCACCTTCTGGTTGTAGCCAGAGAACATAAGGGGTTGTAGCCTCCTTCTGGTTGTAGCCAGAGGATTGGGGAGTTGAAGATTCCCTCAGGTTGTAGCCTGAGAAAATAGGGGGTTGGAGCCTCCTTCCAATTGCAGCTGGAAAACAAAGGAAGTTGGTGCTTCCAATGAATGTAATTCTTCAAGACATATAAGATAAAACATTCCATGGTTTTCTCCCGATTTGGGTTTCCACATAAAACAATGGTGTACTGTGTATGTGTGTGATTGTTAATTTCTTATTGCTCATTATTGGATAATAATTCTACATTGATATAACACTTGCATTATTTGGAGAAAAATGATTATAATTACGCTATTATTAATTCACCCCCCCTCTTAGTAATCCAACATGTATTCATAATCATAAGCTCTTAACTTGAAAGAGGAAGCTTATAGTTTTTCTCTTAATATCTTGATGGATGAAGAAATGGCAGGTAGAAGCGGGAAACAACCAATTCCCCGTAAGATAGCAGTGGAAATATGTAAAAAATTCAAGGGCCCTTCAGTGTAGAGATCATAACAGATGTGCAAGCTTGATTGTTATTGAATAACAATGCCTTGCAGGAGTGTCACTGTGGAAGAATTGATCCAACAATATAACCTGACCGAATACTAACAGATGATAGAGACAAAAATTGCAACAGAAGTAATAATGCATAAATTAATACAATATCAGTAAAAGACAAAAATAAAACGCAGCAAGAAAAAAACAACAACTCAGAAGCAAAAACCAAAGTGTTGTAAAGAAGAAAAAGAAGCACAAAAATTGAAAACAAGCTAAACTACTAGTATACAGAAGATTCAATCAACAGGGAAAACTTTTCACGCTAGTCCCTCACAATATTTCAAACAAGGGCTGCAAATGGTGTGGGAAAACCATTGTCTCTGCAATTCCTTTAAAATTTCTAAGTTAGTGTCCAAGACAAAATTAATTTGGAAATGGCCCAACACTTGAAATCCTGATGTAGCTATCAACCCTTTGATGGATATGATTAAATCATCAAGATAAGCATGGAGATTGACCGACTCATCGAAAGTTGTGTGTATAGTCCTTCTCAAGGCAATACTTGTATCAAATAATCTAGAGGACAGGCAATTGCAAGACATAGTATCACGATTAGTAGTGGAAATGGTGTTGTGATAATTTCCCCTTCTACCTTGATTTTATTGTAACCAAACAAACTGTCAAGTAAGGGCTCCGAGTGTAAATCTACAACTTGTTGTAGAAACATTCTCATATTGAGAGGAGGGAAAGGATTTCTTATAATTTCTTTCCTGAAAGTTTGAAGACTAATGCAGGTTCTGAAATTGTCAGGGTCTTCAAAACAAGTTCCCAATTTGAAACCCCTTCAGGGTGGACAAAAGAAAACATTTCAGTTCTTAAGGAATTCCTCAACTCCTCCCGAAAGGTTTCTTCCAGTGAAAATTTCACAAGTCTTTGTTTTTGCCTGGTTATTTTCGTAATGTGCTGAAGAAGACCTAGATCAAAACCACGAAGACCCGCATTAAACCAAGCAAAAACCCTTCTAAATACACTAAGTAATTCAACATATTTCATTTCTTCTTTATCTGAATCCTGGATATTGATTTTAATGTTTGAGGATGTTCCAGTTGTCCTAATGTTCATGGAGATGGTTTCAATCACCTTCAGTTGCGACTCCTCTTCCTTTTCTTTATTTCCTCCAACACTCAAGGAAAACAAAACCTCGAGAGGAGTCAAGCCTTTAGGAATTTCATTATTTTCTACAGATATAATCTTCTCAGGCTTGAGAGGTTCATTTTGACTGACATCACAAATGATTTCATTGTTAGGGATGGCCTTCCAGAATTTTTCATTCTTAGAAATGTATGAATGACATAGAGATTAGAGAGCACAATTAGGCCAGTGAGGCGAGAGTTGCTGAGTAGGAGAGGCTGTGAAGACAACTAATCGATCAGCTATTGAATTCAAATCCTTCCTAACATGAGTGATATTAAAAGATAAGAGATTCAAGACAAGTGCCCAAACAATTTGGCATTATTGTTCCATCATCTTGTTGCTAGGAGAGCATGTCTTACATGTCAGGTTCACAACAAGCTTGAAATTTACGAACACCGAAAGGTGACCACAACCAAGATTAAGTGAGTTCTCGATGCCTAACAACAAAGATTCGAATTCAACAACATTGTTTGAGCACGCAAATGCCAACCTGTATGACAGATTATGGATCTTTCTTGCAGGGGAAACCAAGATAATACCAACCCCGTTACCCTCATCTGAGTGTGAACCATCAAAGTGCATATGCCACAATTCATCGTCTAAATCAATTCTTTCCAGAGGAATATCATCATCTTTAATGAATATGGAATACACTCCTAGGTCTTCTTTGATATAGTTTACACTAGACCGCCGAACATTTTCTATGTAGGGTGAGATTCTTCCTTCTCTAAGGACTATGATATTCTTTCCATTTTGAGGAACGAATAGATGTGTCTAGTCGAGCGAGAGGCATCCACCTGTTAGGGCTTGCCAATATCTCCCCAATATAATTGAGTAATTGCTTACAGGCATATCAATCACCTGAATGCCGGGGGTTGTCCTTATCTCAGGATGAGCACATAAAACCAAGGTTACATTCTTAATCTCGCCTATGGTAATTTGTTGCAGACTATTATAGGAAAGCATGCTTTTGGCATTTTCGTTTGTACAAGATAAGCCTAGATCTTCCATAATAATATTCGACATGACACTTGGGCTTGAACCACCATCAATGAGGCAACAATGGGCGATTTTATCCATTATATTTACAAAAATATAAAAAGGGGGATTTTTTACAGGGCATCTGAAGTTATGTACACCTACTTTATTTACAGAAGAATACTCTTCACTTACCTCTTCAGAAAGATTGACTACAATGGAAGATTTTCCTTCCATGAATTGTTTCAGATGCATCTATTGTTCATTGATGACAACCATGTCTAGGAGGGTTGCATCTACCTTGATGTTGGCCAATTGATTCAAGATATTGTATTTGGAAGAGGGGGGAGGAGGAGTGATTCCTTGACTCTCAAGAACTTTGGGAACCTGGGGCGTACCAACAGTTGAAGATGAAATCGGGTTAGAAGAACTGCGAGGAGGGTCAAATTTGCCTCTTGGGGCATAGGCTTTGTTCCTAGTATTGATGACCATGACATCTTATGGCTAAGAAAAATCTAGGACAACTATAGTCGCTTCGGGTCATTTACCAAAGATCTTGTCTTTGGCACTCTTCCTTACCTCACATGTGGTTTCTTAGTGGTGTTGCTCACAAAAGTTACACCAACTCTAAGGTAGGATAGCCTTTGGCTAGAAATTATTTTCAACTGGACCTCTAAAAGGAGGAGAAAAATAGGATGAAGGTTCAGGGGTGAGTGGGTTGACAGTACCTTTCCGCTCAAAATCTATCATACAGTTGGTCATATCTTGTACTAGTTGTAAGAGAGCGGACATATCTATCTGTCTAACTGACTCTCCCTGGGGTAGACCAGTTTGTTCAAGCTGTTCCTCATACTTTGAAAAAGTTTGTAGAGAAGAACCTATATTATCAATGGCCTTTTCTTCAAGACTGTGACAGTAAGGAGAAGGAAATGCATTGTAGTAATGCATGAAGGCATATTGGTTCTGGGGGCGGATAAGTTTAGGGATTTGATTATACAGCTTGGTGAAACACAAGTTGAAGGACCTGATGGTCTCACCATGTTTGTAAGTGACGTTTTTGTACTCCCTTAACTTCTCAATAGGGCTTTTGGATTGTCTGTAAGTGGATTAGAACCAATAAATTAGCTCCTCCCAAGTAGACAAGATCTTAAGAGGAAGGTCAAAGAAATCAGTTGTAGCCTTTCCTTCTAAGGAATTGACAAATAGGCACATGCAAGTGTCATTATCGTTAGCCCCTATATTATGAAAAGCATTTGAAAATTCCACTAGGTGTTCATTAGTATTGATAATGTTATTTCCTGAAAACTTAGGCAAATTCTCTTTAAACTTCGGAAGCAGGTGAGTAGCAGGTGCTAGGTTAAGAGGAGAAGACACATGCCATGGTGTGGTCATGGAATCTTCTTCGAACTGAAAAAGGCCATACTTTTTAATGACTTTGGTGGGGTTTGTAGTAGATTGGACCGAGATATGGTGGCTATACAAGCTACCAATTACCGATGACGATGAAGATTGGGAAGGTGGAGCACTTCCAGTGCCACCAGAGCCACCACTAGATGCCATTCTGTGGATGATAGGTGAGGGAAAGAAAGACGATCCGAATGGATCAGATAAATTTCTCCTTAGAGAACTTTGTTGGGCATATAACACAACGTTTCTCCTTCCTATTTCAGCAATAGGATTGATTTCAAGTGACAAGCCTCTTTTTCTTCTAGAAGAACGAGAATCTAAGGACATGAAAGAAAGGCCATAACGGAAGAAACAAAAGGTTATTGCTGATTTTTGGGCTGCCTATGTCTAGCTTCCAATTATTCTTGGACACTAATATCTCTTTCAATTGCTGCCCAAGAACGGTTAAGCTCATCATAGGTCCTAACAATGTCTAAAATAGTATGAAACAGGTTCAAAGCAATGTTGGTTTGGTCTTGGAGATCGAGCTCAAGATTGGGATGTCTTGCAACAAGAACAATCATGAATAGAAAAACAATCAAGGAATCAAAAAAGAAAATTAATATGTATTGATGAAAAATCGAGTATAGAATTTAACCAGAGAGATATCAAAGGTCTCCCCAATATGGTCGCCAAATAAATGTTGAGGATAAGATATGAGTTGATCTTACTCAAGAATTTTCAGAATTTACTTGGCTAAAGTAAAGTAGATGGGGATATCAACCTATGTTTATAGCCAACAAAAATATATATCCTAACTCACAAGTATTAATTACAAGTGCTTAGGCTAGTATTTTATCAACAAAAATCTTGCAGGAAATTTACTTTTTATGTATTTTTTTGAAAATATCAGTTGCTGAAATAAATGTAAGAACAAAAGTAAAGACACCAAGATCATAATCAATGTAGATAAGACATAAAACAATCCCTTATTTCATTCCAATTCACCAAAGAGTCATTGTCTTTACAAAACTTCACACATAAATATTGGACCAAAGTCAAACTTAGAAATCCCCGATGGAACATACAAAAGGACCTCTAACAGAAAACCAAAACTGAACTCTAAAAGCTGGATCAACTTGCCATAGATTGCTACCCACTCGACTCTGCACAATAGCCTTTATCAGCGATGAAAGTGAATTCACAAACAAACAAGCCTACACAGACTATCAAACATAGATCAACACCTCTAAAGAACAAGTGTCTGAATGATTTGATTCAGCCCTGAATGTTGTTGTCTACAAAAAGACCCTACTATCACAAAAGAGAATTAGGCTATGATGAATATATGAATGAATGAAAACTGAACTATCTCAACATAACTCAAAGAGAAAACCTTAACATCCTTTGTGCTTCTATCCTCCTTTTGTTCCTCCCCTTAGTTCATCTTTTAACAATTTATAATTGGTTAGAGTAGTTGAACTAACTTATTAGTTAAGCTAACATAAAGCCTTAACTAACTTTAGTTAAGGAAGGGGGGAAAATTAATAATCATAATAGGGTCATAATTAAATAATAAATAATAGGTGGGACCCCCTTGTGACTCCTTTAGTGAATAAAAATCATCACATCATAACATAATCCATTTGTTAAGCAAACACACCCCTTGTGTCTCCCTTCAAAACATATTTTCCTTTGACAATTTCAGCTCATAAAACTTGAAAATAATTCAGACTAATACTCATATATCCAAAATAAGACCTGCTGTCCGACATGAAACATGCTATCCAAAATAAAACATGCTGTCCAAAATCCATGGAGACCACTGTCATAAAACAATAAATGACATAAAAATTAAAACCCATATTTTCCAGTCTATGAAGCGACCCTTCCTTGGTTGCTGCCGTCACCTCCTGATTTCCCTAAAATTGCCTTGAGCTGGTTAGAGCCTTTAGGATTTATCTCACTAATCACATGGGAACAATCATCCCTCAGATGCATCCGTGAAGACACAGATTTGTCAGAGTCATTGGAGGGTGAGGAAGGGGCAACGACGACTTTTCCTTTATCTAAAGCATAGTGGTCTTCAATATTTAACCTATTGCTGGTGTTGGAAGATTGAACTGGTGAATGGTTAGGGGGAGCTTGGATAATGGGGTTTAAAGGTGGGGGAGTAGGCAAGGTTAAGTTTGGTCAGCCATGGTGTTAGGAGACTGCTGGGTGGAAAATCTCCTGCCACCCATCATTTTTCGGAACTTCAGGCTATAAAGAGACATGAGGAGGCACTGGTATACTGGGGGCTTGAGGGGCTTGGAAGGGAGTCCTTTCAGGCCTCGGTTGGATTATTCCCTTTCCAATCCAATTAAAGAATCCAACATGGAACAATTGGCCCAACCCTTCAGAATCAACATCAAAATGTATTGAGAACCTAGGCCTCCTTGGGCCTCGGTTCTAGTTACCTCTACCTCTGTTTCCTCAGCCATGGCTTCCCTGACTGAAAAAATTCATCCTGCATATGTTAACAATTAGAAAACAGTCTTTTAAATCACCATGCATGACAACTCTTAAAAATACAAAATATACTTGGATCAGAATGTATCAGGCTCATGCAATCCAATCCATACAAATTTTTCTAATGTTAATCAATGAGTAGGAGGGTGGAAAAAATGTTCAGGGATACATGAGGGGTTTGTAATTAGAGAAAATATGATATAATGAAAGGGGAGAGAAATGGTCACTACTCAATTATAACAACAATCAAATGTAAGCAAACCAATAAACTTCATTGTGACCCACACAGAAATATGCCACTTTTTCCCAATCTTAACACAAAAATTCTCCTAGCTGTGATCAATATCGGAACAGGGGGTGAATAAAATGAATATGGGATATCTAAGGGGGCTGTAATTAGCGGAAAATGAGGTAATGAAAGGGGATAAAACATTTACTTTTCATAAGATTAATCAAGCAATCCATAACATATTTTGCAGTGAGAAAAATATGCATCAATCAACAATCAGATGTCTGAGTAATAATTCATGTGTATTTAACTAGTTCACTGTCCAATAATAAGATATCCAACACAATGGCATCATTAAAGTTAAATATTTCACAAAATTTGTAAGAGGTTCTTTCCCCTTTGTTCTCACATTCTGCATGTTATAACAATCAACAACAACACTCATTCCCATTCTGTAATCATTAACATCCATTACTGCCATACATTTCTCCAATCTGTATTTAAAAGTCATAATTCCAAAATAATAATGAAGTCACTATTTCTGCAATAGAGTCAATCAAGGACTGTAGTGATATTTTCTCCCACATATATATGTAAAAATAATCAATATAATCAAAACCTCACATGCCACGACTGAAGTGATAATTGACTATGCAACCCAACAATTACTACTTATACACAGGCTATGCAAGAGTAAATTTCCAAGGCAATGTAACCATTCCACTATGAAACAAATATCTCAGTGCAACTTAAAACCGAGCCAAACACCCCACATAACTGATATCAACAATGATCAATTTGCAAAAGATGGACGCACTTAGAAATAAAGAGTATCATTGGGCATACAAAATAAGCCATCCATATTATATGCGGTGCACAAATGAGAGGATTCCACGGTGCTATAATTCCCATAACCACAAAACAATATATAACCACGATATAACTCAAAAAAACTTCAGTATGGGCCATTTATTAAGTCACCTGTGAGTGACCAGGCCGCACACATTCAAGTGTATTCTACCAATGACAAGAGATTAAGTAAACATATCCAATCCAAACTTCTAATTATCATAACATCACCTACAGGACGCGACATGCGTAAACCACACCAACCCCTGTGACTAATCCCAACCACCATCCGAACATTATAAGCACCACTCTAATGGCTGTATAATAACCAACAATTCGACACTGTGGTGAGGGAAGCAATAGACCAAAAAAGCATGATAACGATGTGTACCCACAAACCAAAACAAAAATGACAGAGGCCCTTTCATAACAAAAAATTGATTCTTTGACATTAGACTGGCGATTGTGACCCTTAGAAGTGAAATTGGTAATGCGGGGATCATGCCATTATCACAGAGGTAGTGACAAGAAATTAAACCAACATGATGGCTATACAACCCATGGGTGAGCCTGTATTCAAGATAATAGACCACAGTGAATGGAATCCACTTGACATGTTCGACAGTTTTCCTATGCAACCCCGACCTGGAGGGTTAAGGGTTTTCATAGTACCTTCATATGAGGAATGAAACTAACTTCAGTGAGACTTTGAGGCTGAAGGTGTATGCGCAAGGGGCTGTGATGCTTGTGGACGAGAGACAGTCCCTTAACCAGGCCGAATAAAGAAACAAGGCTCTTAATCAAACCCAATAACCGTGAAGGCAATCATCCAGCCATGATTTTAAACAAAACCCTTCAACCAACACACAGTGGTAATAAATAATTATCACCCATGAAGACTAACAATCCAACGAACTTAAACTGATACAAGCCGAACCATCTATTTTCATTCGAATAAAAAATTCCACACAGTTGCTACACTTAGGACAAACACAAAGCCACACAAATGAGCCAAAATCATTTCATAACTAGAGTGAAGTCAAGAATGGCCAAAAGAGACATACCTGTTAATCGAAATCCTTAAGACGAGAGGTGGCTGAGCGGTTTCACCCTACTAAAAATCTGGAGCGTGAACACAACAGCAAGATCAAACAACAGTTTGATTAGGGTGGCGACCAATGGGAAGGGTAAAGGTGATGTGCAGTAAATGCATGTCGCCTCCACCCATATCTCATTTATTCCACAGTACATGCCAATGAGCCTTCCATTAAAACCATTAATCAACCAAGGCATCGATAGTATCAACACATTTAAACCATAGCATAATCCTAAACCACATAATAATTCAACCATTTTCATTCACTTTGCCAAATGCGCCACCCATGTTTACATTCCCGATATAACTCAAATAAATCGCTTGATCACTACACAATCTAAATGATGATGTATAGCATCATCATCAAACATTTAACCGAAACATAGCATAATCACCATAAAAACGCAAGCCATCAGTTCCATGAGCTACCAATGTTATAACATATGTAAGTCAACCATCGATTCCATTAATCAACACATAACCATTGAATTGTCACCTTGCCAAAGTGCGCCACCAAAAATTCCACCATATGCATATATAAAAATGTAATTAAACAATATTTCATATCCATTTCTTTGTTAGCTAGGACTTAACCACTATCAACAAGTATTTCCATGCATATAGTATCGTAGAGCTAAGTCTCTATTTTTTTGCATTAGATATAGTATTTATTTTTCCTCAAAATGCCTTTCTGTAATTTTCACTAACTTTTTTGTTGTACAGGCGAGACGAAAAAATACCATAATCAAATAGAAGGTTGTAGAATCATGAAGGAACAATATCTCAAAACTTAACTGATATCAACGACAACCATATTCTCATCAATCATGTAACTTTGTAGCGCATCATCGTGACATTGAAAATGAACAGACCTGATCTTCAAAAGTTCAAGGGGTCCCACCTACTAACATTATTTAGTCTTATATAATAATAGTCTTAGCAACACTTTGCGGGTGAAATTACGTTGACGTTTTCAATCGTCAACAAGGGTTTGAGGAGTGCTAATTCTAGCCAATGCATTACACGATATCGTTTAGTCAACTCTTTAGAAGAAATCGCGTCTACATTTTCATCTTGAGATGGTTCCTGTTCTTCTTCCTCTTCACAATCTATGTAAAATAATTTCTTCTCACCACACTTATGTCCCTTACTGTACTTGCTATCACAATTAAAGCATAAACCTTTTGCTTTTCTTTCCTGCAATTGTTGAGGTGTCAACCTGGAAGGTTGAGGTGTTTTAGAAGAAGGAACATTATTCTCTCGATAGATGTTAGGACTGGTCTTTCTAGTAGCAATAGCCATATTTTTAGTTCCAACATTTCTTGCCACCCTAAATGCATTCTCCAATGATTTGGGTTCCCAAATACGAACCTCATGTTGAATGTTATCCCTTAAAGTTCCTATGAATACATCAATCAAGTGCTCATCTGGAATATCTGTTACCTTTATATTCAATCTTTGGAAGTTCTCAATGTGCTCTGTAACTAAACCCTTTTGCTTGATATTTATCAATTGGCCAAAGAAGGCATTGCTCCTTGTATCCTCACAGTGTTCTATCGTTTCTTCCGTGAAAATTTTCCAAGTGATGAGCGATTTGCGAGAAAAAAGACATCGATACCACACAAATTGATTGGGTTCTAAATATAAATAAGCAATCCATACTTTTTGTGTATGTGGCACATTATGTAGATCAAAGAATTGCTCCATCTAAAGTATCCATGTGATTGGGTCCTTGCCATCAAAATTCCTCATATCGATCTTAGGAAATTGATTGGTAATCAACCCAAAGTTAGGGTTTCTCCATTCTCGATTCATCTTCCTTGTGTCCTCATCGTGAATTTCATGGGATGCATTTTCACTTTCAGGTGTCCTCTATATTAGGATTTTTTTCAATCCTTCCATGATATCCCCTTTTAAACCATCCATCTTAGTATTTATTGAATCCCTCATCTCTTGTAGTTGATATTTTTTTACTGTCTTATTTTGTAAATAATTTATGTCCCTACACATTTCTTCACCTTCATCAAGAGTCCAAGTAGGATTGTCTGGAGGCTTATTTGCTGTAGAATTTCCCTTTTTTGGTGACATGTTGGCCAAGTATCACTTTAAACCTTGATTTTGAGGAGGTTCTACTAGACAATCTTCATTTTATTGTATATCCAAATTTTCGGCCCTTATGGGTATGGAATTTTCTTTTTTGTAGTTCTCTGATATTTCTTCTCTGCAATGCCACAGGTCTGATCAAAACTGGATGTGCCAAGTGGAATTTACGGTAACTTCCCCACAACTTGCTAATTTTTGGTCTTTCCAGGAGATATCTCTTGTATAGCATGCCCCGCAAAAAATAATTGATATAAATTCTAAAAATCATACCAAAACTACTACGGATTGTCCACTTGTAATGATCCCAAGCCATTATGTAAGGATCATCACTGTTTTGGTGTCTTTTTAAAACTTTTTCTGGTTGTGGTATTTCGTCAAATAGTTTACTGATCTATTTGTTTACTTAGGTTTATATGTGTGTATGCAACAAATAACAAGAATAGTCAACCATGAAACATACCTCAACCATATGCAATATGATAGACAAGCCAAAACATCACAAATCTTCTTTATTCAAATAGAAGAACCTGCTACAATGGAGATGCCGATCTGGAATGCTCAACAGATGGCCAAGATGATAGATAATAGATAAAAAGTATGAGCTGCTACAAAATTCTCCCGACAATACAAAATAAGCCTCCAAAGGCCTAACCCCTCATTGCTGGAAGATGCCACGCTCTACTGGATAACTGAAGCTCCTCAAAAATTCGGCCTTGGTGCCAAAGATGTCCAATCACCTCCAGAAAGATGCCAAATAGTAGATCGGGTGATGGTGAGAACAACCTAGGTGCCCGAATCTCCAAGATCCCTCTCAAACTTTGTAGATCTGAACTCCTCCACTGAATGGTGTGTCCCACTGGATGACTAAAGCCCTAGATAATTCGGCCCTGATGAAGGAGGCCTCCAAACGCTCTGAAACTCTCCACAATGATAGATCAGGATGCTTTAATGAGAACCCAAGTGCTCAAATACTCAAATACCTTCTAGATCCTTAGATCTAGCTACCTTCCAAATAATGGTGTGCCCTCCTCTTGGGAAAATGTCGCACTCTCAATACAAATCGATCCTCCACTAAAAGACTCCGGAAAACCACCAAGAATGATTCCAAGACACCTGCAAAGGAAACCCAATACCTGGAATTCCCGGAATTCCTTCTCCTCAACTAGGACGAATCCCTCCTCAATGAATGGTGCACCCCCCTTGCTGGAAACCCCCAACTGGTGCACCCTCTCTCTATCTGCACAAGCAACTGATGTGGAATCCTCCTGCAACTGAGTAGATATGGAACTAGAATGGTGTGGGAGAGTATTGCATCTCCGAGACCAAGATTGGGACAAGCTAGGTGGAATCTTTCACCATTGAATCGTCCTCTAGGGTTTGTTATGTCAAAACCCTCAAAACCCCCAATGTTGGGCTCACTAGCTAAAAGCCAGAAATCCAAAAGATAAACATACATGAATGAATGAGAAGAGGCCTTTGCCTTTTCTTTATACTTTTGGCTCACCTTTTCTCTCCAAAGTGACTTTCATTTTATTAATATTTAATTAATTAATTAAATCACTTTAATTAATCAATAACCTTTTTACCTTTGAAAAGATCCTTATCTCTCCTTGTGGCTTCCCTGGACACTGAAAGTCACTTCTAGCCATCCCATCCTGTAGTGTTGCTTCTCCCAATTCCAATGAGCTATTACACTAAGAGGTTCCTCCAAGTAATGTGCCCAAAATGACCTCTTCAGTGATTTCAATTAACTTATAGCTCAAAATAGTCAAAATCATGGAAATCGTCGGAATGCAACGAAACCAAATCCAACCTATGGGGAATGGCTCATAATGATGGAATATGATGATCAATGCAAGATGGACCCCATAATACCTCTCAAATACCCCTGTAGTCACTATAACATTCATCTGGCTACTCTGGTCATCATAAATCTTTGTACTGTGATGATGTCCCAAAGTAGGGACATTACAGTCCCCTCTGCTAGAAAATTGCTTGTCCTCAAGCAATACCCAAATACCTCCAAGTAAAATACCAGGATCCCATGTCCACCTGTGGGGTACATGGTAGAACCCATCCAAGGACAAACAATAGTACACTCTACCCCCTGGATCCCATATCAGGAAGTGAACTGCGATACTCTACAAAGCATAGTCCTGAAAGATATCGGCCCTGTGAACCTCCTGCACATGACACATGGCCTCATCTCAGAATGAGTCCATCCTCCAAATCTCTACCAAGATCCACACGGTCTCCATCAACTGCACATGATGATGCCAGAATGAGGTACTGCAAGATCTCCGTGAGGCACCCTCAAGCACTGTGCTCCCCTCAACACTGAAGCTAAATGGAAAGTTCGAATAAATTTCCCCTGCAATGGTCCACTCTCCCCTGTCGGTCAATGAATTGCTCAATCCTGCAATCCATGGGTCCCATGCTAACCTCTATCGACGATCCTCCAGCTGATACTGCACTACTCTGTCCACGACTGTCTGTCCCCTGCATACATACAAGATCCTCCTTGCCTGGATCCTCAAGGTGAAATACCTGTGCCCACCGAACCTGTTGCCCAGAAACTGTATCAACATAGACACCTCTATAGAAGAAGTACCTGTCCAGGCATCTCCATGCCCTATCATGATGATCAAGAGGAAGAAAAGGTCTCGCCCCATAGGACAAGTACCTACCGTCCCACTCCAAACCAACCCAAGGTGGAGTGTGTGGCTCTTTGGTGCCACCTAGGTCATCATGTAGTGAAACATCCTGCTAACTAAGTGAACTCCTGGATCCCATGGCAGAATTGGAAGTTTATCACTTCCAGTCTCCGCTAGCTGCTCCTATGCTGGACTGATCATTGTCAGAATCCCTCTACGCTTATCTGTCATCACCTGGTCTATGATGCTCATCATCACACACCAAGTCTCAACTTTCTGTCTAACACAGTCCACCTCTGACCTGCCGTATGCCGTAAAAGTACTCCTATCATGTAGTCTCGACCTACTCACTCTCCATGCCCCCAACCACGACCTATCCCTCCTCATGTTGCTGTCTATGATAAAAGTGTCAGTACAGGCTAACAGAAACATCTGCAGCTGACTGTAGGATTGGGAGGTGTCACATGCTTTGGTCAATCCCAAGGATTTGACCAGAAGCTCGTCCATCGATATCCATGAAAGATTCTCTTCTATGGTCATCACCGAATCCCAACCATCCAATATAACCGGAAGTAACCCCTCCGACTACTGGTCAACCAACTACCATCTCTCCTCTCCCATGCAATTGCTGAAATGGTGAAGGTGATCCCCCACAACTATGTGTTGCTACAAATGAGTGACATCTGCATACTCCCCTAAGTGCGTCTCCTTCCTACAAGTCAATACACCCGTCTGAACCTGACTTTATATCTTGACATGTCTCTGTGCATTGTCACTCCTCACTGTATGCTCTGGCATACTCATGTCATCTCCCGTAGACTCACGCTGCATCACAGATACTCTCTCCCCGAGAGTATGAAAATCATCCATGGAAATCCCCTCATCTGAACTACCATATGCCACTGATGCTCTCCAACAGTAATCTGCCATCACTTCATGCATGTCATCAATACATCTAGTGGCTGCCATGATCATAGCCTCATTAACTCTCAATTGTGCTGTCGAGTGGTGTGACCCCTGATCATGGTCATGCTGAGGTGCCACCTCATATCCCTCACTGCCATTGTTAGTCTCACTAATGTCAACTCTAGAGTCCCCATAGACACTCTCTGCATAAGATAATGTGCTCAACTGCCCATTGTCTATGGTGCTACTGGGTTTTTCCATATGTAACTGCACATCATCCTCATCTGCTAGCTCCCTATGAATCATACTGTATCCGGTGTGAGCAGTTGTATCCTCCTGTACACTCAACCTGCTACTATCATCTGCGCCTGGATCCCATATAGATGTATCCAGACACATGCTATGGTCATCCTGGATACTAAAGAGTGCATCCTTGTCACTGCAAGCCGATCCTAGAAGTAACTGCAGACAACCAAATTTTGTCAGGCTATCAGTATTTAATAATTTTCTAAAGTAACTTAAACAATCTGATTCAATCAAAATAATATCAGACTCTATTTTCGATGATTCTATGTCGATCAAGAACCCCTCAGGCTTCTATCTCTAAGCCCTACTTTGTTCTGCAAATTTTTTTGGGCACTAGCCCCTTTCCTTTAGTACTTAACTCGCATATGACCACGATTGTGACCAAGTGCTAAACCAATAGGCGCTTACTCCGCACTTCGGAGTTTTGGGCTTTTGGTGTTTTCAACTCAGCACAATTCCAATCTCCCGAACTCTAACTTGCGAAGTTTGTAACTAACGTGAGAGGAATCAACGATCCCCGCTCTTTACTCAAATCAACGACCACAAATAGCTTCAAGACTCTGTGCTTCATGGTTTCCAAAACCTTCAATTCCACAAACCTCCAGAGTGACAAATATCAAGAGTGTTAGATCTTCTAACACACATCCACAACTATTAATGGTCACAATGAACTACGAGACTTCGGCCTTTGGGGGTTATGAACCCCTGCGACCCCACTTTCCTCCCAAGTGTCTATCCTCCGAAGTGCAGTATATGGTGCCACCCATCCCCTACCACCATTAGGGGTCCCACTAACCATGCTCAAGAAGAGTGCCACGTGGAAGAATACTAGAAGCAGACACACAGTTCAATATGATGGGTGACATGTGTCATGTTCTGACTGGCATTTCTATTCTCCAAAGGTCCTTTACTCAATGACATGTGGCACACAACCCATTTCACGTCACTTCGATACTTCGAGCTTCAAAAGACCTTACACTTGCATTACTCAAATCTCTCGATCTCCGAATTTCCGAACTACTTTAACCTTCTGCAGTATCCTTGCTAACAGAACCTAAAACTTAATACATTTAAACATAAAATTTATATCATAAATTTATTTTATGATTCTATATTCAACAACTAACAAACTAACAGTTCATGGTTCAACAAATTATAATTGAGCAACCTGATATACAAATCATATATATAAAATTAAACATACACAACTTAGTAAAATAGTGAACCATCATATCGATAATTACATAAATACCTCTCAGTGATGTTGTTTCCCCAACTCCGTCTATCCTTGCTGCTCTGCCCAAAACTGAATCTTTCCTCCCTGCCAGCTAGGAACAGAGCCTATCCGGCTCCCTAGCTCCAGGATTCCTGGCCCCCGATCCCAAAACTCCCAACAACCGATGCTCCCCTGTAAGAGTCCAACAAATTCCTCAAGCCAAACCAGAATTATAGTTTTCCCATCCCTCCCCTGGAAAAATGCTCCAATACAATCTCCTCCCAATCTCTAGAAATTCTCCCTGCCTCCCCCCTAAATCCAAATTTCCCTCTCGAATGTCTTTTCCCCCTCATATCCCCCCATCCATTAACCGCCTCTCCCTTCAATGCCAACCACCTTATCCCTCCATTCAATGCCATCCCTCCAATACGTTAAGTTTTCTTTTCATAAATTAAAATTTATTAGACTTTAATTCATTCCCCAAATATTTAATGAGTTAATTAATTAATTAATCGATTAATTAATATACATTAAACAATAAATAAATAAATAATTAATTATTATTAATAATAAATAATAAATAAATAATTAATATACATTAGGACAATTAATTATTTAATTAATTAAACTTAATAAATCTTAAGCAATTATTTAACTTTGACAATTAGTTATTTAACTAGGGTTGTTACATACACCCACCCTTCAGGAAACTTCGTTCCGAAGTTAAAGTATTTTATGATACAAGGGAAAATAAACAAGGTTCACACATTCATAACAAATAACTGACATTATTAGTAAGTAAGCCAAGAAAACTCATGCATACTAGTGTACATGTGCAAGAAATGCATGTGTAGCGAGTACATACAAGTCTCGTGCATGTACTAATAACAATAACTATCATCTCTATAGTAATTTCCATATGCATCCAATCCATTCAACAAGACTATTCATTTTATAAAAGACAATAAACCAATAAAATGTTTGCGAAATCCTTTAATTACAATTATCTAGCTCAACATGTTGGCAAATTCAGTGGATAGAATGCAGTGATGATTGTTGTCATTAATGGAAACAGTAGAGACAGTAGGATAAGAAGGATAAAATCTCAGGAGGAATAGCCTTGAAGAAAATGCGCACAGCAAGAGCTTACAGAGGAAAAAGGAAGAAGAGTCAGTGACCGTTGGATCCCATCCAAATCTCCCGAAAGAACCAGGACCGTCAGATCTGTAGAAGCTGCGAGAGAGATAAATTCATCGGAGAATTGGGGATCGCGATTTCAAAATTCAAAGAACACTTGACAACGAAAACCCTGAAATCTCGATATGATCGCGACCGTTAAATCAAGAATGATATCTGGACCGTTGATTTCATTCATCGGACAATCGGGGATCGCGAGTTCAAAGTGCAAAGAACACTTAACATTGAAAACCCCAAAATCGCGATATGCGATTTCGCGATTTAATCGCAGCCGTTAAAACCAAGCAGGGATATGGACCATTCATTTGTATGGACACGTGGCAGCCAGGAGGCCTTATCGGCAATTCGGGGATCAGGATTTCATAATGCAAAGTTCACTCTACAACGTAATCTTCGATTTCGCGATATGCGAAATTTCGACTGAATCTGAACTGTCAGATCAACATATGATCTAGACCGTTGATCCAACTCACGTCGGTAGACCACGTCACCCAGGGACACGTGGCACAATCAGAGGATGACAGGTGTTAGGCAGATCTAACACTTTAGGCTCATCCAATTCACGAATCAGAGTGACACGTGGCAGGACCTAACACGTGTCAAACCACGTGTGACATCACCAGAGACATCGACGATCGAGACTTTGATATGTCAAGAACTCACTGCAATAGAAACTCCGAAATCGCGATGTAATCACAACCGTTGGATAAGAATGAGATCTGGACCGTTGATTTCCCTCATCGGAGTATCGGGGATCGGGATTCGACACTTTGCAATGTCAAAATCTCTTGACATAAAGAACTCCGAAATCGCGAAATGCGATTTCGCGATTTAATCGCAGCTGTTGAATCCAGAATGAATCTGAACCGTCAGATCCAGAAATGACCAGGAGTCGGTGAAGGATAGGTGTAAGGAGTATAGAGGAAGTCGGGGATCGGCATATCGCGGGTCCAAAGGGCGTAGGTACATTATCACTGTAAACCCCG